>JAHDVF020000056.1:0-392394 GCA_022606425.2 Lepidostoma basale | reverse complement strand
GCACATCTACATATTCTAGGCTGTATACCTATAGCGTTCTGACTCCTTCTATTCTCTACAAAAACAAATTCTACAGGTGACTGAAACAACATAAATACCTACAACATTTTAAAACATATAATGGACGTTATTGTTCAGGTGAATCGGAGAAGTGAACTCAATCGTAAAAGTGATTGCCAATCCAATATGCAACACCTTTAACTGACTCACGACCCAAAACACACATGAACATATATAATAATAAATAAGAAGTAAAAAACAAACAAGTTTATAAAGAAATTGGTGTTACAATAGTTATAAATTTAGACAATTTGCACATACAAAAATTATATGTCAATAAAATTTCTGTTCAGGTGAGATGGAAAAGTTCATAATATTATAAGTGATGGACAATCTTGTATTCAACACAAATAAAAGAAGTTTTTAAACCATCCAGAACACACAAGAACATGGAACACTCAAGTAGGAAGGGAAAATATAACCAAACCATAATACAAATGCATCTGGAGGTCTACCAAGTGTCTCTAGCGTTCGGGAAATTTACAATTATTCATGCATTCGATGGATACAGGCATCTTCTCTTAGAGCGCTCCTAACACAACTAGATCAAGTGGTGAATGGGGGCAGTTTATTCTTCATCAGGCGCTTATTCATACATACCATAACACAATAGACACTACAAACGCAAGTAAGATAGAAATTGGCACAAGGAAGGAGGCAATCATAGTGGGGATAGGATGCATAATGAGGAAGGAAACAAGGTTAGATTGAAGGACACTACTGCTATGGGGGAAAGTATGCTAGGAATAGCAGTAATGGATAGGGTCCCGGGGTCGCTTACCCGTCCTCGCGAAATGATGGAAATTATGCGAGTCCCTTGAGAACAAAAATACATATTAAGACAAAGGTTTGAGTCATAGGTTAATATATTTGGGCGCCACTTAGTTTTAAGTTTAACTTAGAAACTATTCCTGTTTGACTAAGTCCTTGATGTGAAATGTACCGATACTTTTTCCAGCCATATCAGACAGTTCATATATGGTATCTGAAATTCTTTTGAGTATCCTGCACTAGATAAATCTGGGACACAGTTTGGCAGATATGTACCTTGAAGCGTCAGATTGAAGGAAGGCACGGCGCCAGACCAGTTGTCCGACATGCAAGGTACAAGATTTACGCCTTAGATTATACCGAGTAGCGTTCCGTTTGAAGGCTTGGAGTAGTGCGGAAGAAACTTCTTCATAGACATTTTCCATTCTAAGTAGGCCAGATGCGTAGTCCGAGGTGATGTCAGATGGATTATGGGAGTTTGAGTCACGAACAAATTTATTGTGAAATGAACCGTGGGGAGCAGTTTCAAAGCCGTGCAAAAGAAAGAACGGGGTATATCCTGTAGCAATACTGACAGTATTATTTAAGCAAGATGAGATCTGTGGAAGCTTTGAACACCAAGTCAGTTGATTATTCCCTACCAGAATTGCCAGTGCGGTAATGATGTTTGCATTATGACGTTCGCTTACATTGTTCTGAGGATGATAGCGGGCGTTGTAGTACAAGTCTTGTATTCCATAGGTTTCAGTGAACTTACGGAACTCCTTGGAGACAAATTGACTTCCGTTGTCAATAATAAGCGTACGGGGAACAGAGTAAGGCAGAAATATTTTCTCCTCGAGTAATTTAATTACAGTTTTGGAGTTGGCTGTCCTAAGGAGAAACGCCCAAACAAATTTTGAAAAGTTGTCTACTACTGTCAGAATGTGACAGAAGCGATGATTGGACATCGGGAGTGGCCCTACGAGGTCTGCAGACAAGGAGACGAGGGGTTTAGAAAGGCGTTTAGGCACCGTCATTAAACCTACAGGGGACTGCGTGCTATGCTTATAGGCCTTGCAGGTGTCGCAAGTTTTTATGAATTGTTTGATAGTGCGACGCATATTGCTCCAATAAAATGTTTGCGAGAGGGTTCTAAATGTTTTTTCAATCCCGGGATGACAGAAGTTGTTATGAAAGTCCGATATAACATGGGGGATTTCATTAGCAGGTACAACAACCTTCCAGAGGTAGCTGCTGGAGTCAGGGCGCGAGGAGTTTCCTGATTTCGAATAACGGTACAGGTGTTTGTTATTGATAAGATAGTTGGCTGTCGACTGCGGGTTATCCTTACATGCCGAATATATATTTAGATAGGTTTGATCAGTCACGTTAGTGAAGGGCGGAGGGAAGGTCAGGGAGGACACTTCGATGCGACTTAGGGCATCAGCTAAATTGTTTTCGCAACCTTTTTTATATACAAAATCGAAACTATATTGTGATAGACGGCAAGCCCATCTGGCGAGTCTGCCTCCTGGCGATGACAGATTGTTCAAATATTTGAGACAACCATGATCACTTTGGACCGTAAAGTGTGTGCCATCCAGGTAACTCCTGAAATGATGTACCGAATCCACAATAGACAATAGTTCGCGTTCAGTGGTAGAATAGGAACGTTCAGGAGCAGTCAGTTTTCGGGAAAAATACGCTATAGCATGCTCGGAACCGTCAGGCATTTTTTTGGGCAAGGAAGCTACCAATACTAATACCACTGGCATCACAAGTAAGAATGTAGGGTACAGAATAATCAGGGGGTTTCAACACAGGGGCGGTAGTCATAATATTTTTTAGGGCAACAAATGATTGTTCAGCCTCTTCGTTCCATTGGAAGGAAGTGCCTTTAAGCTTTATACTTGTTAAACGGCATAAAGGGGCAGCAATTTCGGCAAAATGTGCAATGAATTTACGATAGTAACTGGCACAGCCTAAAAAGGATTTAACTTCTTTGGTAGATGTGGGACGGGGGAAATCAATCATTACCTTAATCTTATCTGGGTCAGTTCTTATTCCTTCACGATCAATCACATGGCCTAAGTACTTCAGTGAAGATTTGCAGAATTCTGATTTGCCTAGACGAATAGTGAGGTTGGCCTCGCGCAGACGTTCGTAAACCAGGGCGAGTGTGCTGACGTGAGATTCGAAATCTGGACTGCAAATAAGAATGTCATCGAGATAACAAAAAACATGGTCACCGAGATCACAAAATAGAGCATCCATTAACCTTTGCAACTGGCTCGGTATATTGGCGATCCCGAATGGAGTAACTTTGAAACAAAACTGACCCCTACCCTCAATAAAGAATGCGGTTTTAATCATTGATTCTCTAGTCAGGGGCATCTGCCAGAACCCATGCTTAAATCAAGGGCAGTAAGGTATTTAGTGTCACGCAGGTTGCTTAGAATTCGGTCAATGTTCGGTAAGCGATAACAGTCGGCTTTGGTAATCGAATTTAGTTTTCGCGGATCCAGAACAAATCGTGCAGAACCATCCTTTTTGGGGACAATAAATACATTATTTAGCCACGGGCTCTTGCAGGGTTCAACTACGTCCAGCGAGATCATTCTCTCTAGTTCCTCTATTAATTGTTGGCGGCGAACATGGGATTGGGGGAATGTTTTCTGTTTAACCGGCGGATGGTTACCCGTGTCGATCTCGTGATTAACAAGGTGGGTCCTGCCCAGACCTATCTTTTCGAAAGAAATTTGTTCGAACAAGTTTTTAATTCGGTCCAAGTCCTTGGACTGAGCAGGATTCAATTCTTCGGCAGGGACGAGACAAGATGGCGAGGGATTCACTGAGTACACGGGTTGAGTATTTGACTGTTTGGCTGGTTTGTTATCCAGATGTCCAGGAAATAGCCTGGGAGTGAGTCCAGATGATTCAAGAAAGGGGACTCCAAGGATGAAACAGTCGTTTAGGGAAGGGACTAGGACGAATGATACCCAGGTGGTGGTATTGTCATAACGAATGGGCAAGGTAACGGTTCCGATACTATGGTGGGAGGTATTATCGACCGTGTGAATTGAACAATTACCAGGGGTGATTTTATAATTGAGATTAATAAAGGATTGGTACAGATTTCCGCCTAAGATGTTGATGGCTGCACCGGAATCAAGCAGACCGCGAAAGGGGACACTGTGGATTTTAAAATTCAAGTATGGGCGATTGTCACGGGCATTTGTAATTTTTACCGCATGGAGATACCAGGTTTCGTGGAATAATTTTACAGAAGCCAGCCAGTCTAACCACTCCGCTGAGCGCGGGATTACGGGAGACTGGCTAGCTGCTAGTTTTTTGTTGCGAAAAAACTGGGGGGTGGTCTAGAGGTGTCAGGAAGGTTTTTTTTTCTGCAATTCTTGGCAATATGGCCCAGGTTTTTGCAGGAGAAACATCTTAGGGGGCTCTTGGGAGGCACACGAACGGCAGCTAGGGATTTCTGGACGTAGGGGCCGGATTTAGGTTCAGAGCGGCTGGGGTGGTCCGACGCACCAATCAATCTTTCGTAGGTCTGGCATGCTCTCTCCAGTTCCACGACGGAGGAGAAGTTGGCTGAAATAATTACGGGGGCTAATTTGGGCGAAAGTCCCTTCCTTAATACCTTGAGGATCTCCTGGTCAGAGAGACCGTCCTCCCCAATGGTATTATTGGTGCTCACTACCCGGGCGAAGTAGTCTGCCGCTAATTCATTTTGAGACTGGCGCGAGGACCGTATCTCCAGCTTCTTTGAGATGACATAATCGTCATCCTCGAAACGCTGCAGGAACTGTGACTTAAGGAGCAACCAGTCACTGGAGGTCGTACAATACGCTCTATTGTGTGTCAGAGCGCGGCCTTTGAGGAATTCGGGAAGTACAGATGGCAACAATTGGGAGTCGAAGCGTCTAGATTTGGCGATTTCTTCTAGACGGGTGAAAAATTCGCGCACATCTTCCGCGCCGGTGAAATGTTGCACAGGCCACAATGCGAAATCAACATTCAAGGGCTGAAGCTCTACAGGGGGTCGTGTTAGAGAAACCGATGAAGAGGACACGATTGAAAGGGGGGCGGAGGTCGGCAGGTCAGCGACGGTGGGGGGTATGGTGAGTGGAACGACATCACTCGTCCGTGAGTTGAATTCCTCAGCCTGAACACGGACTTCCACGAGGGTATTCTTTGGCAATATTCCGCGATCCTTCAACGCCTTGCAAAGGGTTTTGAAATGGGCCCCGGGAACATTTACTATTTGTTCCATTATAAACAATTAATTACAAACTACCAATTCGACAATAAACAGTTAACAATCAATATACGACATATGTTTAGCCCACACAAGTCCTTCATCGAATGACAACGCCAGAACGCCACACGTTTGGGCGCCAGTGTAATGGGTATCTCCCTACCTCGGCTAGCGCAGAGAGCGGGCCCTTAGATCTCCGGTTTTCTCGTGAGATACTTTCCGGCTGTTTGTCATTCGAATAGGGAAAGGTGTAAAGAAAGACACATGACGGAATACATGAGGGTTTATTATAACACAAAAAATAGTTAAAATTATTATCTAGGGGCTAGAGATGTCGTACGTATACAAAAAAAGAGGCACATGGTGAAATAATGAAGAGGCTGTTTGCGGCGATTCCTCGACGGCGTGCTCGTCAGGACATCGACCGGCGACGTCGTCCGTAGACGTTATCAGCGACGCTGACCAGAAGATGGTGGGTCAGCAAATCAATATGTAGAGCGTCACCTGGCAGACACGAGGTTCCCTAACCTGTTGGTGCTGTCTGAAGCGGCGTGAAGTGGTCCTCGCAGTTCCGCATGGTGGTGAGGTCAACCACGTTGTCGGGGCATGATGTGCGACAACACGTGGGCGGCAATTTCGGGAGCAGAGGATGGCTCGGACCGTGGCGGAGGGAATCAACCGCAGCAAGGTCGGGCTTGACAAACGGCCTGGGAGCGGATATGCACTTTTGGCATCGCCATAGTGCAGGACAAGTTGGCGGAAAACCTGAAATAATGCCACAGATTTTATGGGCACGATGGCAAGTACCGCAAATACCTTGCTCGAAGTTATTCCATGGCGGATGAGGCTAGATGAAAACGGATTATCCCATCGGGAAAATCGCGGGTCGAAACGGCGATCCTCCAATCGATGCCGCGAAGTTGACAGCTCAAAGCGAAGTGAAGTCGGGCCGAATGGGCTGCGCAGATGGGTTGCGCAGAAGGGGCTGAGAGTCAACTGCAGAGGGCGCACACATCGGGGTGAATTTAGCGCCAAATCGCGAAGCGCGCGGAACAAGAGTTTAAAGTAGGACTCTGGTGGTAAAAACGGGAACTAGGGGTTTGAATGGGGTCTAGAGCTAAACACTGAATATTAAGATAACCGAAAATAAATAAGAAATAGTAACTTACGTTACAAATAAGGATAAAAAAAATGAGCTCAAACTGTATCCTTGTCTATACAGTTACCAGTCCTTGTCTGTTTATCAGCAAACTCCTCGGCAATAGGCAGATTATTTGAGATAAAGCGCAACTCCCGGACGAATTTCGGAGATCGAATACGCTATACGCTTCCTGCACGCCTCAGCTGCATTGAAAATCCGACAGATTTCAAATCTCACCTGCAAACCAACCCTTTCAAAATATTGCATTAAATGTAAAAAACGATTATCTGGTTGCTGGTGTCTGATACAGTTCTCATGAGTAAAACATAGTCAAAGCGCCTTTTAGGTTAGCTATTCACGAAAACGGTGCTATACAAATTAGCCTAGTTATTATTATTATCATTATTTATTGCAGTTTCAGTGGATTTGGGCAGTTCTCCGTATACTCTTATTTTGGTGTTTGTATAAATATGTAAACATCAAATAATGGAAATATATTGTTGTTATATAGTGCCGCATCGGTTAAAGTGTGGCAGTCCATTTTTTCTGCCTACCCTTTCAGGGAGACGACGTGATGGTTAGTTAGTTTGTTATATTGTACAAAATTGATCTGAAACACAAAACTTCTTTCAAACTAATATTAGTTCGTAACTTTTATTTTACAAAAAGAACGCTACGATTTTGTAAACTTACCATTCTTGTAAAAATATGACCCAATACTAAAACTAACCCCGTCCCCGCCAAATTCAAAGTCCAGTACCTACTTAGGGAAATGGCCCATCTGGCTGCAGAATATTAACGCGGTATTTGAATATTGGGCAGGTAGAAAAATAATCGTAAAATTCTTTTCCAGTTTGCCGGCCCACTTTTGGCTGGCGCAAGAAATTGGGGAGTATCCCCAAAATCCTGGATTTTTTTATCCAGGGATTTTTTCCTCTCGACTTTTTACTTAGAACTAAGACCTGGCTTATACTGCGCTTACGAATTCGGGTAGGGACAATTAAGATGAATTGTATTTTTTTATGGTGTCTTATATAATTTACCTATAAAATGTACCTCCTTTATATAAAAAAAGGTATTCCTTGGATAGGACAAAGACATATTCATTGTCGTGGGACCTTAAAAATTTGAAATGAAATTTTATATTATATTTTCAATATGACAGGAGTAATCCATTGACGTATGCACTTTAAAGAATATCGCATCTTATATGGAAGTGCATCTTCAATATTCAGTAACGTAGATTTATATTTTAAAATATTTATGTCATTCAAATGCTTTAGTGACATAAATATTTATTATTAATGTTTTTATCTATAGAACTATAGTTTGGGGTATCTTTAACACTTTGATAAGATTCAACTGAACGAATTTGTTAGTTTTATGTGCGATAAAAAGCATTACATGATAGATTAATTAAATTAAACCACACATTCGAATGCTGTATATTTTCATTCAAAATTGCGTACTTACGTCATCTCTTTAGTTGGAAAGTTGTCTTAAATATATCGTCTCTAAAAAAAGATTAAATCAATTTTTGGTGCTATTCTTTAAAAAATTTCGCAAACCTTACTGTTTTGGAAAAACTCTTGAAACTCTAGAATCCGAAACATGATTTTGAAGAATGCTTTATAAAGGATTGTGAAAATATTAAATTGATAGTGAATATGTAAGGTATAATATATGGTTTTTAATTTCTAAGAAAATCGAATGATTTCACTGAAATCTCTAGATGAAAGTTCATTTTAAATAAACAATATTTTTCAATAACCAGTCTGTAAAGGCAAGCAAGCCTGGTGAAAATGGTTGCGGTCGAAATAAAAACAAAATAGGAAGTAGTCGTATCGTTAGTAAAGCATGTTTTATTTCATTGTTTTTGTTGATTTCTGTTGAATATTCTATCGATATATTTGATTGATGGTTGAGGTATTAGTTTTGTAAAACTCCAATACTAATTTATAATAGTAAACACGATTTTTTAGTGGTTTTACTTGGATTTAATTGATATAAATTATATGAATTGTGACCAATTTGTTTCGCTTTGCGCGGGCATTCTCAAACTGAACCTAATCGCCAAACAGTGTGTCCTTATATTGAATTTAGAAATCTTAAGGGTGGAAGAGAAAGTATATATTGTAAATTTTTGAGTTGTTCAATAAAACAATTTTAATGTTTAAAAAAAAGGGCATTATATACTTTCTCCTCCACCCCTAAGATTTCTAAATTCAATATAAGCACACACTGTTTGGTGATTAGGTTCAGTTTGAGAATGCCCTCGCAAAGCGAAACAAATTGATCACAATTCATATAATTTACATCAATTAAATCCAAGTAAAACCACTAAACAATCTTCTTCTTCTTCTGGTTGTAGATCTTGCGATCTTTTTATGCAGGATATCAACTTTCTTCCTGTGATGAAGACGACCAGCCTTCTCTCCATCTCTTTGGTGGTCGTCCTGGTGGTCGACGGCCCTCTGGAGTCTCGTGCATCACGATATTAGGAATTCTTGCTGGATCCATTCTCTCGATGTGGTCCCTACAGAATCGTCTTCTCTGCCTACTCCATTTCACTATGTCTTCAATTTTGCAAGATTTGCGAATTTCTTCATTAGGTATCCTATCTTTAAGGGTTCTCCCCACAATAGGTCGCAATGTTCTCATTTCTGCTACCCTTAAAAGATGTTTGGTTCTGACAGTGTCTGCTCTTGTTTCGATTCCGAATGTCATTATGGGCCTGATGCATGTTTTATAAATTCTAACTTTGCTTTCCACTAGCATATGCTTATTGTCCCAGACAGTGTCCCTTAGACATCCGGAGATAACCGCCGCTTTATAAGTCTGTTTTTAACTTCATTATATAGATCGCTGCAACTAGATATCTCCACACCCAGATATCTGAACTTCATGACCTGTTCTATGTGTTTATCGTCTACAACAAATTTGCATCCAAGAGGCTGTCTGGATACTGTTAGACATTTTGTTTTTGCGACGGATATCATCATATTATATCTCTCAGACGCAAGATGGAACCTATAAACCATTATTTTTAGATCGTCTTCACTTTCTGCCAGTATTGTTGCATCGTCAGCATAGCATACCACATTAATGAGTTTTTCTCCCATCCTATATCCGAGGTTAAGAGATGCGACCTAAAACTAAACAATCGTGTTTACTATTCTAAATGAAGATGTGTTTAATGTTTTATTTTTATATTTCACCGCCCACCACTGGGGTTAGTAATGAAAAGCTTTTATCCCTTAGTATTTTTCCGTGTCTTTCAATTTTGCCGCACAGCAGCGGGTGAGCTGACGAGATGCTGGATCAATTATGGATATTTCCCCGCGGATCCCATACTATACTCTGTCTTACGCCCTTCCTCTTAAACCGCAGTCTCTTCTCAAATTAAAATAATTAAATTTTCAAGAAAAGTTATGGCATAAAATAGTGTGAAGCATGAAGCTAGCGAAAGGGGTTAAAACATCACAATTACCGATGAAATTAAACTGCTTAAATGATAAGCATATATGACATTTAATCAAATACCAAACAAAGAAATTGGAAAGGAATTAAAGACACCAAAATTAACAAAAAAGGAAAAAAACTTATACATGGAATAAACGTATAATGAACGTATTTTCAGAACCTTGTTTACAAGAAAAAAAAATACTATTGTCGGCTTCATTCAAAGACGATTAAATCGAAGAGATTTCTTTCTCAATATATGAATTTTTTAAAAATGTCAAGAAAAAACAGTGTGTTGGTTCATCATTTTTATTTCCCTTCGTTGTAAAGTAGGAAAAAAATCTAACTTAAGGTGAAAATTTAAAGTAAAGAAAACTTATATTGTACTCGTATAATATAAAAATGGAAAAAACAATTGAAAATTTTCAATAACTGATTCGTAATAAAAAAAAATATTAATAATTCGTAAAAAATGATAAACAGCGAAAAGGGGACTGGTACGGTCATGTTCAAATAATTGACACCACCAGACTCCCCTATATTGCATTGCATAATCAGCCTCATGGGACTCGTCCTCGTGGAAGACCTAAAATATGGAAAAACAGCTAGGAGTCTACCTCACAGGAGGAGTAACACTCTGGAGAACAGACCACATAGGTCTACAACAAGGAAGAAGAAGGGAATATCCATATTCGGGTTCGATTCCCAACGATTGTCACACTGGTTTTTGTCTGGTGTAGAATTCACGTGAAATTAAAATGGCGATAAATTATCTATGTATCACTTGTCATTAGGACCAATAGCTAATAAGTTGTAAACAGTTATTGGGTTCAAATAATCTGATGTACGCAATTGTGGAAAGCAACCTCATTTAAGGCCCAAGTGACATCACAAGAACGAGCAAAATGTAACACACTGCTGCAAACTATTCCCTAGGTTTAAAACTAGCGTAGCGAAGATCCATATAATATAACAGTAAAAAAACAAATTTTACAAAATCTCTTATATTTTAACATAAGTTCTATTTGCTTATGCAGTCTGCGCCAAGTTTCGTACAATCTTTCCAACCAAAAATCGATCTTTCAACATGAAATATTTACCTGGAACAAAATGCTCGCGGGATTTAAGATTGTGAACTTTGAACTAGGAAGCGCAGTTTCATTTTGGTTTGACTCCTTTGAGCATTGTGAACATTCGGGACTTGTGAATTAAATATACATCGACTACTTTGTACAACCTGGTATCTTAGGGGAAGAAACTAGTATTAGTTTAACTCGGGTGTCAATTGTTTAAAGAGTGAACCTACATTTATACAAATAACTTTTTAATATAAATCTATATTCGCCTTCACTTTTTGTTGTGGATTCATATTTGAATAAATATAATTATAGTTTGTATTACAATACTTTTTATTTTCTCTGAACTCGGACATGTTTCGGGTAAAAGTAACCTTTATCAATGTATACAATTTTAACAATCAAATAAAACAGAGCGGTCACTTATATACTAAATGGAGATCAAGTTTTGTATAAAAATGGAAAGGGTATAATTAGGATTCAGAAGAGGGGGGGGAGTTGTAACGGGAACATATCGAATGGAAGGGGTATAATTAGGATTGATGGGAGGGGAGATGTCATTCTACATAGGAAAAGCAACGCGTAATTTTAACATACCACTCTGCTACGAAGGTAGTCGAATTAATATATTAATTTTAATTATCTTTACGCTTTCCGTATTGTTCTCGATCAATTTCTTCCTCCCTGATACAAAGAACGCGGCGTCACAAAGCAATCAAACATTGAAAAGCATTGCATTCTCTCGACTGTTTTGTTAATCGCTTTCCTTTCACCTTAATTAAAACAGTAAAGTATCAAAACAAAAGAACGAGGCAGATTGTACACCTGCCTTCCACAAACTTTGTTATTTATGATTCTGGCAACCAAAGTGTCCTCTTCATAGCTTAAGTTACGCCAAGTATTTTGGAGTAAACCACATCGCCTAACCTTGCATTGAACAGAATACTAGGCATAAGAGAGCTCGAATGATTTATCTGTAAACTATAAGGCAACCTAATAATTTATTATTTACAGAGTCGGTGTTTTGCGAGGTTTTAAAATCAGTCTAAACCAACTTTGCATAGTTATCTGCCCTCAATCTAAATATTTTTTTAAAAAACACTAAAAAAATATACGACAGTTGATTTAATATATTTAATTTGAGCCTTTTTATATAGGTAACTTCTTCCTATTGTATTTACAATATTCATGCAAAGTACTCTCACTGAGTTCGCGCTTGGATCCGACCTTTAATTGACTCACAAACTTAGAAACAACCCGTTTTATACAAGTAATTGTACCTTCTTCTTTTTTTCTTTGCTAGCCTTCTTCCCTCCACAGCTGGATATAGGCCTCTTCCAATTCCCTCCACTCGTCTCTTTACTGCCCCCTTTGTATCCAAGATTTTCCAACCATTTTGACAATATCATCGGTCCATCTCATCGGTGGCCTTCCGACACTTCGCCTATTTGCCCATGGTCTCCAACTGAGTATCTTGGGTGCTCATCTGTTGCCACCCTGTCTAGCCAAGTGTCCAGCCCATTGCCATTATAACTTTGTCCACTCGGTCCATGACGTCAGCAACCCTGGTGCGGCGTCTGATTTCTTCATTCCTTATGCGGTCACGCAAGCTCACACTACCTATTGTAACAAATTCATTGTACCTATACAGTAGTATTTATTGCTTCTTGAACAATGATGTAAAACTCCATATTAAATAATCAATACGAATGAAAACGTCAGTTTTTTTAGAAGTTTTATTATATTTTATGGGAATGACATGTTTTCCTCTTCTAAGGCATTATCAAATGACATTTGATAATGCCATTCCCATAAAATATAATAAAACTTCTAGAAAACATTAAAATTATCGGAATATTTTTTTTTGGAAATTTAGAAAATAAGAATATTTCAGAGTATTTGCCGTATGCTTTTTATTTTATTTTTTGATAATGATGTAAAAATCCAAATCAGATATTAAATGCTGATAAAATCATCTATAATATTTTCTAGAAGTTTCATTATATTTCATAGAAGTGATATTGATCTACAAGTACAGGGACATATTATCTAATATATATATAATGCTCCAGCAAGGCGAAACTTGTCATTTCATGTTTCATGAATGATAAATATTTAAAATTATTTCGAATTAAAATAAAACACGTCAACCACAATTATTAATACCCAATTTTTTATTATTTATGTAAAAATACTCATTAAGTTTATGAATTTAGAACCTTGTACTCAATAAAAACATTTTATCGAGCGAATAAAAGAATAGAAAACAAAACACATTCAACGAAGTGTACATCTATTGTGTACCGAAAATACCTTATAAGTAAAAGTATAAAACCAATATTATCCACAATAGGTGGGTTTTCGCGCTCTCCTTATGCTTAGAAGATGGAAATTGATCATTTATTAATACCTTTTCCAAATAGAACTCACCATGTATAATACAATACACTAAATCATATCTCTTCTTTTGTAATTCCAGGCTGCTTCTTTTTATATAATATGTATAAGATTACAGAAGCGCAAATAAGTACGCAAACGCGTAAGCAATCAATCTTAGTATTAAATAACTCTCTGTTGATTGAATGTACTATATGTCTATATATATTCTTTCCTTCAATGGTTTCAATTACAATATTTGATCCTTGCAGGTGTAATTATAAAATATCTTTCTATATTATAATATGTATTTAAACTGTACATGCGTTATCCATTTATGTTCCGACATTCGCCTTACAGCTGAGGAAACCGTGGAAAACCTCAACCGGAACAATTAGGGTATTACTAAGGGGAGAATAAATAGATCCCGGGAAATACAAAAGCTAAACCTGTCTGTCCACATTAGGAAATACTAGATTTAAATATATTCTCTTCTTCTTCAATTTTGGTTGACTCAGGAGTCTGTTATTTCAGGCGGGTCCTCTTAAGACGCTGAACTCCAGCTCTCTCTCCACCGTTTCGGGGGTCTTCTTGGTCGGCGTTGTCCGTTTGGCGTTCCATGGAGAGCCATGTATGGTATTTAATTTTAGCTCATTCTTTCTACATATTGATGCCAGTATCGCCGTCTTTGACGTCTCCATCTGACCACATCTTCGACCTCGCAGATTTCTCGGATTGCTGTATTCCTAACTCGATCACGTAGGGTTTTGCCAGCTATATCGCGGAGTGTTTTCATATCGGTTGTCCTGAGCATGCTCTTTGTCTTGACAGTGTCTGCCCTCGATTCAATGCCACATGTGAAGATTGGCCACACACAGGTCTTATAAATGCGTACTTTGGTGTCAGTCCTCATGTCCTTGTTTCTCTATATGACATCTTTCAGGCAGCCTGCAACCGCTGCAGCTTTATCTACCTGTGACCTTACTTTTCTGGGGAGGTCATTAGAGCTGGTTACTTCGCTTCATTGAAATATCAAACGTTTTAATTATTTTAATGTGATTTGCGAATTCTTAAATACCGAATTCGATAAATAGGTTGCCTTTTATGTTTTTACAATCGAACAATAGATGGCGTTAGTGAGTTATGGTATCACTGTATTTGTGAAGATTGACGTTTGTTATTGCGAAGCCAGTGGCAACATAGTAATTGACGGATTAGGTTGTTGATAGTGAACGTTTAAAAGAAGGAAGTTTGTGCGAAAATGGAGATCACTCGTGAAGGTTTTCGTTGAATGATTTTTTATGATTTTAAAAAAGGTAATACTCGACAACATTGCATAAAATCGCTTCGTGTAACTTTTGGTAATGAAGCACCATCAGAGAAGACTGTTTGCAATTGATTTGCAGAATTTTGTCGTGGTCGTGCGTCCGTCTGTGATGAATGACGAGAAGGTCGGCCAAAATCGGTTGTCATTCCGAGAAACATCGATGCTGTGCGCATTAAAGAAGATCGGCATGTGACTTACAGACAGATAGAGGCCACTCTTGGCATATCGCAGACTGCAATACAATGGATTTTGCATGAGCATTTAGGTGTGAGAAAGATTTGTTCCAGATGGATTCCGCATAATTTGACCGAAACGAAAAAAGGCTCGTGTTGATTGATGTCACGAAATGTTGAAAAAATTCGACCATGGAAGGTTCAAAATCCGTATACAACATTGTTTCAGGACACGAAACTTGGATATATTCGTATGAACCTGAAAACAAACAACAGTATATTGTTAGGGGGTTTGACGATGAACCCAATAACACTAAAGTTGTTCGTTCACGGAGTACTTCCAAGAAAATGATCGCTTGTTTCTTCGGTTGTACTGGACACTTTACAACCCTTCCTTTAGAGGATCGAAGAACTGTTAATGCCGAATGGTATACAACAATTTGTTTGCCAACAGTTTTCGATGAACTAAGGAAAAACAGCAAAAAACGTTGCATTATTCTTCATCACGACAATGCCAGCTCCCATAAAGCACGTCAAACAACTGAATATTTGAAGGAGAAAAACATCGAATTAATGTCTCATTTCCCGTATTCACCTGAGTTATCGCTTAATGACTTTTTCTTGTTCTCTACTGTCAAACAAAAGATGCGTGGTCAGCGATTTTCATCACCTCAAGAAGCTGTTGATTTACAAAACCATGTTTCTACAATATCAGCTTCAGAGTGGAGAAAATGTCTCCAGAATTGGTTTGAACGTATGCAAAAATGTGTAGATCTAAAAAGCAAACATTTCGAAAAACAATAAAACACTTTGTTTCAAACTTGTTTGTTTCTGTTTCACTTTTTGTAAAATCTAAAAGGCAACCCTTGTATCAGCGCCATCTATGGTAAACAAACATAGCTTCGAATCATTCTAAGAAGGTCAATTATTCATGAACTTCTAAGAAGGTTTTCACGGTCAACTACCGGGTTCAATGGAATCTAAACCATCCAAGGACCCACTCAAATACACACAAAAAATCAAAATCGATCTAACCGCTTAGGAAAAGTTCAACTACATACGCAAGTTCAGAAAAATTATATATATAATATGTAAACATAAAAATGCTTCGTGAAAAAAAATTACGAAAATAAGCGAAAATAGAAGGATACATTAGAAATGCGGATACATTAAATAAAAAATAAACTTGCATGTCAGGTAAAAATAATCTGCTATCAAAATCTTCCTGCCTCTTCACGAGCCATTAATATTTATCTATCAGAAGTCATCCTTACTTTTCCATACAGCTGGGGATTCGCGGTGGAACGTCACGCGTCTCCTTAATATTTTTGGGGGAGATAACGGTAGACGTGTAGGTACGTACATAGTACATTCAGAGATCCTGTTAAGTCATCATTACCACTTCAAAACACTATTACCATAAAATATCGGAAACGTAAGTTACTCCATATCGATGGTTGTTCTCTATCGCCATCGCAGATATTTGTACAGCAAGAATAAGAAAGGTTCAAGAAAGATTGTATTTTTTTTTTAAATTTATGTTTACAAAATTATTTTTGTTATTTGTAATTTCATGGTTAAAGTTCATGGCACATAACGAAAATATTTTATTTTATAATTTAAAAAAATATATATTTAGTTCTTACTCACTTTTTTATTGATATGGCCGAGCCATAGAGGACTCCCTCCGCTTACCCGGAGCTGTTATAGGCGCAGCGGCGCCTTTCGTCAGCTTCACTCGTGCACTCCCTAGGCCCGTCCCCCGTCCATGGGGGACTTACGTTAAAAAAATATATATATATTTGAAACCAAGGGGGACCCAGACCACATTTAAGCTACGCTACCCTCCCTCGATGTCCCGCCGTACACACATAGCAATACAACAGCAAAAGCAAATACACAATTGATACATAAATAACATATGTTAGAGAAAGAATAAAAAAAGAAAGAAATAATGCACAGCAGGAGGCACAGGAGGGAGGGGAGAGACAAAATGCAGGATGGGGGAAATAAGGAAATTTATTTAATGTGTGGACAAAGGAAGGTAACATAGGAAGTTTATTCTATATATATTGAAGAGAAGAAAAATAATGCAATTGAACTAAGCAGGAGGAGGACGAGGTCCGGCATTGCGGATCAGTGTCCCCTCCCCCCAGCAAGATAATCGGCACCCCCTCAAAGGGGCAAGTGACTTCACAAAACGGCAACGTCCGGTCGAGACGATTGGCCGAGGTTAAAAAAAAAATTATAATAATTACAATAATTAAATAAAATAAGCAAAAAAAGAATAAGCAATTGATAACAGTAATAATAATAACAGTAAACAATAAACCCGGATCAGGATCAACTTTGCGCAGTGGCGATATCGTAACCAATGAGGTTTATCCGAGGTGCGATTATTGCTAGTTGAAACTTCTTACTCACTTACTTCTTTTGGCCATTCAACTTTTGAAGAGTTTTAGCCTCCTTGATCCTGCGATCCTGCGCTTTTTGCTCCCAGCAGTCCGATTCGCCCAACCTAGCAAGGTCAACCAGTACATTGTCCATTAGGCGCTGTCTAAGCTTTCCTAGAGGTCTTACTCTAGTCGGTTTAGACGCGTACAGGGTCTTGATTGCACATATATTTAGATCGAATCCGCAATTTTTTTCAATAAGTGGGCACCAGAAGATGGCAGCGAGTTGCCAAACCGGTCGAAGGCACAAATATTAGTGAATTTTATGTTTATTTTTTTTTAAAAACACTTACATTACTTGGGTTCAAATAACATGTTGCAAACAAATGTGGAAAGAAACGGGAAACTACCACAATTAAAGGCCAAAGTGGCATCTCAAGAAGCAGCAAAAATGTTAAACTTTGCTGCAAACCAATTCCTTGGATTCTCGAACACATTTTTGACTATTCATTAGAAAGTATTTTGTTATTCCAATCACATTGTTTTGTGGATTCACATTTATTAAACTCTTCATATAAATGTTTCGAATTGTTCTCATTCTTCTTCAGTGTACAAATTTTAATAATATAATGAAAATAATATTTTATTAAACACTTTCTTAACGCACTTTGTATAAAACCACTTTATTATGAGAAAGGAGCGATTTCACTCTGTAACGAGCTTTATCAGGGCTATACACAAGCTGTTTATGTATAGAAGTTTATGTGTAGAAATCGCTCCTTTCTCATAATAAAGTGGTTTTATACAAAGTGTGTTAAAAAAGTGTTTTATTCAAATTTTAAATATGACAAACCACCAAGTATTGTCTTCTTACCAAAGTTTATTATATATTTTACACATTCGTTACATATACTCGTATTCTAAATGAAAAGGAGTAGATTTAAGTCTTGAGGTGGGGTTAATGTTATTAGAGATGTACGGGCATTTCTCTAATTAACGTGTAAAATTTTAGAAACCTTTGAACTTAGAAACCAAGAATCTGTCAAGCACCATAACAGAAAGACGTACATTATGGATAGGTTATATTCTGCGGCATAAACATATTCTGCACAATAGCCAGGGAATCAATGAGGGATCAAATGTGAGAGGTCGTATTCGCTCTAGTATCTAGAGCAAATACTCAACGATATGGACTTAACCTCCTATAAAGACCTAAAGAGAATGGCTAGAGACCGACCAGAATGAAAGAAGATGACAAACAACCCTCAGGATTGATATTTAATAATAATAAAAAATAATTTGCTTTGAGAATAAAAAATCCGTTTTTTGTTTTTATTATTATATATACTTTGTACATATATAACACACCCTTTATTAAAAAAATAATATTAAAAACCAAATATGTTTCGGACACACAAGCCCTTCATCAGTGATATTATTTAAATACAACAAATATTTTTTTTTAATTCATGAATGTGGTCAATCAAATCATTTTAAATCTGTCAAAACTGACCACATTCGTGACTTTTTTAAAAATATTTGTTATATTTGTATAATATCACTAATGAAGGACTTGTCTGTCGGAAACACGTTTGGTTTTTTATTGTTATTTTTTTTATAAAGTGTGTGTTGTATACAAAGTTTATGAAAAATTAACACAAAGTTAGCGCGAATATAGAAGAAGAGTTTTTTATTTTCGAATCTAACTTGCATCGATATAACCCTGAACTGCCACGGCGTCGTTGACCTATAAAATTAAATTATGTACACTATTTCATCTTGTGTAGGATTCTGTGGGATATACATATTATGTATGAACATAGATAGATACACGTAATTGCCTATACATAATATTTATTAGGTGTAAACGCTCGTATGTAAGGGTAATAAAGGGCACGTAATATAATATGCACATACCACCAAAATCAAGCGGGTGCCGTAAATAATTCACTCTGATTTATTATTTATAGTGAAAAGTCATAGATATACTCGTACATATATAAAACACATCTTACACGTCTGATGTCTAGAGCCGTTGGCCTCGAAATTCTTGTTTATAATAATTTACATTAAAATTATTGTCATTTTTTAATCTATTAAAAATTTCTCATTTATGTGCAATAATTTTGAGCCTTAAGGTTGTACCCGCAAGATAATATATATGGTGGTAATATTATATGTATGGTTTAAGTCAATTGAATGTTTTACAAAATTAAAATTACCCATTTGGTATGACGTACGGAGCCGAGACGTGGACACTGACGAAAGGTCTAGTCTACAGATTCCAGGTCGCCCAGTGCGCCATGGAAAGAACCATGCTTGGAATAACCTTAAAGGACAGATTTGGGAACGAATTTATACGTTAACAAACCAAGGTGACTAAGTTGGCTCTGAGGATGGACGGGCTGAAGTGGCGATGGGCTGGCCATATCTGTCGGAGAACCGACGGTCGATGGGGGAGACGGGTTCTGGAGTGGAGACAGCGTACAAGATTCCGCAGAGTTGGACGTCCCCCTGCCCGCTGGACCGACGATCTGAAGAGGATTGCTGGATATGGATGGATGGGAGCAGCAATGGATAGGAGGCGGTGGCGGGCTTTGGGAGAGGCCTACATTTAGCAGTGGATGACAGGCGGCTGATGACAGGCGGCTGATGATGATGATGATGATGATGATGATGATTTTGTTCAACCCCTATAGTGTGTTTGACTACATTTGCAGTCCAAACAAAATGACTTCGAACTCCGGCAGACTACATTTGCAGCTCATATTTGAATGTATCCTATAAACATTTTCATTGCGTTTCTTACTACTAAATTTTACGTAATAAATATAATGATTTTATTAGGACAATCTATCTGAGCTGTAAATGTAGTCAACTGCAGTTCGAGATCAATTTTACTGCAATTGAACAACTGATATATTCTTGTTTTGAATGTACTCCCCGTTTCGCATGTGTCCTCCCAATTATCACATTCTACAAGACTTGTCCCCGAATTACTAAATTTATCCCTTTCAAGGTTATTGTTTACTAACATTTTCCCCGGGTTATTAATATTTAAATAATCTTACCCCCCCATATTCTTCCTAAACATGTTTATTTATTGAAACCCTCAATTATGGCTGTCATCTTCAACTTTTGTTTTTAAAAACAAGAGAATATCTATTAATTGACTATTGTAACCAATATTGTTTGCTGTTAATATAATTACATTTCTTGGAGGATTTTTTGAAGAGTGGTAAACGGATTTATCAGTGTATCTTCGCTAATTTTAATGCAAGGAAGCGGTTTGCAGCAAAGGGAAACAGTATTGCTGGTTTTTGGGATGCCACTTGGGCCTTTATTGTGGTAGTTTTCTGTTGTTTTCCACATGTGTATACAGCAGGTTCTTTGAACCCTAGTACTCCATACAACATTTTTAGCAAATTAATTCTCATGACATGTGATAGGTAGATAATCTATCGCCATTTTATTGTCACGTGAATTGTACACCAGTTCAACGGACAATCTGGAATTGAACCTAGGACCTTCGGTGTAGCAGTAATAGCTCTTGTCAATCTGCCACGACTGTTGAAAAATATGTCAAAGGGTCGTCAAGTATGAAAAACGGAGAGTTTATGTGACGTTATTAAATACTCTGAAAGATAGAAACTAAATTGGACTCTGATAGTGAATGTAATGAATTGAGGTGTTTAAGAGTTGGATATATCGCAGAATGCTCCGTATACCGTCGACCGATAGGGTCAGTAATGCAGACGTACTACAGAGATCTGTTGTCGAGTTTAAAAGTTAGAAAGGTCTCATATTTGGGTCATGTGCTAAGGGCAGAAAAATACCACCTCCTTAGACTGATATTAATGGCTTAAGTAGAGGGACGTCGGGGAGTTGGTATAAGTCCAGAGCCTGTTCTAAATGGCGCAGGGCATAGATGTCTTGCTGCTTGGAGGGAACCTGACACGACACTGAAAGAAGAAGAATTAAATTTGTAGTAAAATAAGGGAAGAATGCTTAGAATGCTGTATACATCCAGACCGAGGAAAACATGCTATGAGCAAATTAATCAATTATTAAAGGCGCCCTCGTTCAAGTCAGAAAAATCGACGAGTATGCGTTTCACGATGTATGAGTGTGTGATTTAACATTGTGGCGGTCCATAGTCTCTGTCCACCCCTCCAACAAAATGGTGTGGTTGTTTATAGTCACGTATCAAATGGTTTAAATTTGTGCTATTATTATTAATGCTATTAAATTGTTCCAATATTAAACTTGACTGACATTTAAATCACAATTTAAATTGGATGATGTGTTTGAAAGTTATTAAATAATTCAACTTTGATTACAGATAGAAGTTAATGATAAATAACAAGAAAAACTTTATTCTCACGCAAAGAGTCACATCAGTCCACATAAACTTTAAAATCAAACAAAATAGTGATTTGTATTAGAAAATTGGATTCAGTTGTTTTAAATAGTTTAAAATATTAATAGATGTAAATATAAAGATATATTTTTGATAGATATAGATCTTTCTAATGAAAATGAGTTTATCTAGAAACTTAATACTGACTTATACTTTTTACTTAATATTTTAGTAAAAATATAATATCACAAATGTATTTAATGATAAAAGGAAGTGCGTCAGCGGCCAAAAACAAGTTTGTGAAAGGTGCAAAAATTTGTATTTGAAAATACAATGTTTTCTAACTAACCAACCATCACGCTATATCCCCGGATGGGTGGGCAGAGGGGATGAGATATACCTCTCCAGTTTCTTCTACATTCATACATCGTAACGATTTTTCCGTCTTCGAATGTGGCCGCCTTAAGTATTTGATGTATTTGGTCATGCCATGCTTTTTTGGTCTTCCACGGCCCATTTTTTTACTCGCTCTGCTTATATACAACATTTTAACAATTGTTAAAGATGAAAACCCTAGCATCAAGAGATTACCAGGAAAGCCGCCAAAAAGATGGAGAGATGGCTGGACATCATTATCCCAGGACAGGTCATAAGACCTAAACTAAGAGGAAGAAGAAGAGGAAGTATAATATCTTCATTCACGCGTTTCATGTGTCGAAGCCAACACAGTAATCCTTTTTTTAAATTTCAACATTTTCTGCCGCTTTACATTCTTTCCTGATATCGGTATTTGAAATTTGATGGCACATTGTTTTACTCTAAATCTGGCTAAGGGATTTCATACCTTCCGCATTTATTTATAAAATTAAAAGGATCGACGTGTGGGTATATTTCGCTGTACGAATGTGAAGGAAACTACAGTAGTTATTATAATATTACTATAATTAGTACAAATGCAAACGTTTGTTTTCAAGAAGTTTCATTATATATATACGAGATGGTATATACATTACGGGAATAACACATTTCGCCTTGTTAAGGCAATATAAAATTATCAAACGAAACGACACTTTATGTGAATGAAACGAAACGCATCATCCCCATCAAATATAATAAAGCTTCGAGCAGACATACGTTTTTATTTGTATTAATTGTTTAATATGGGGAGGTTTGTAGGATCAGCGACAGCACAGATTGTTTTACCTACCGGCCACCAGAATCAATCTGCCTCTGGTGACACTGTGGGAAGAACGAAGCTCAACGCGGTCTCCTCGGGGATCGCAGTCTTTCATATTAGTGAAGGTACGTTCAGAAGACAAATACTCTTGACTTTAGAAAGTATCTTGTCTTCCTAATGTCGAACCATCTCTAATGCGTTCTTGGTACTATGTTGTATTTTTATAATATTTTACTCGTACTCAATAGATGCCTCAACAGATGCCTGTTTGTAATGTCTTTTGAGTGAATTAACTGATTTGATTTAATTTGCTCGTCGTTCAAGAAACATTAATTAGGTTATTGTTATTTTGGATGCACGCCACTGCTGTTAATGTTGTATAAAGGACATTATATAATACATAGTGTGCTATGCAATGCACAATCAACAGAAATTACATACTCGTATAGTAATACGAAACAGGAATAAAGGATATCTAATACGGGACTCCATCTACTGTGTGTCCTTAGCGAGAGTACTTGGGTTAGGTTTGTAGGATCATTAGCCCCTCTACTACGAGAACGTAGGGTGATTGGATAACATGCAACCTGCAAATGTAAGAATATTTCTCAATATTCCTTTTGCTTGGCTGGTATTTAATTTATTTGAAATTCAATTGGGATGAATAGGCAATACGATTATTTAAAACTGTAGGCTTATACGTTATTTTGTACTGACAGAAAAAATATCTCTGTCTCTCTCTATTAATATTATAGATGATGTTTTTTTTTTGTGGTTTAGTTTTTGAACTGGCAACATTGTTTCTACAGACTGTCAATTTGACAGTTGACAGTTGATTTGTAGTAAATAAGTTTTGCCATTTTGCCCAGTTGCTTGATAAAGTGGTCGAAATTGGACTTCACGATTGCGCTTCATTTGAGCTAGCCGTGGCACTCATATGCCCGAAATCACATTTAAACAAAAATAACATAAAATTATCTATTAAATAAAGCCAATATCATAGACATTAACATTATTTTAATGTGTTTTTTTTTCATTTCGAATACCTCTAAAAAAACACCATTATACACATTGTAACATAAAGGGTGTATATTATTTTAATGTGTTTTTTTTCATTTTGAATTTGTATACCTCTAAAAAAACACCCTTATACACATTGTTACATAAAGGGTGTTTTTTTAGAGGTAAACAAAAATCAAAATGAAAAAGAAACACATTCGAATAATGATAAGGTTTTTGATAACTGTCAAATGATGTCAATTGTCAAATTGGCAGCCAGTAAAAACAACGAAACCTCCCTAAAAAAACACACTATGTATATGATTAGACAATGACGTATAATATATACGCTTTTTTATTTTTCTAAGAGATTTGTTTTCCCGATAAATGTGTTTCTTTTTTAATAAATATTTGTTAAGAAATTTTTATTACCTTGTTAATAATAAGTGGCCGAGTGGTATGTGCTTTGACTGCCACCCCGAAGGTCCCGGGTTCGATTTACGGCACTGGCAGTGAGATTTCACACTGTCTTTGATCTGGTGCACATTCACGTGAAAATAAAATGGCGATAGATTCGCTAGCTATCACATGTCACGAGAATTAATATGATAGCTATACCCTTTACATTGAATTTGCTCGTGCTTTTATGATGTACAGAGATATTCAACAAAATAATTATAATAATAATACAAAAAATAATTTAGTAAATAAAAACACTGTTACAATAAAAAATCTAAATATTATAATATAAAAATATGATTCAAACAATATGAAAAATATGTAATTAATACGAATGAAAATATTTGATTTTCAGATATTTTATTTTACTTTATAGGAATGATATGTTTTACTTTTCTAAGACATTTGATGATGCCTTAGAAGGCGATTTTTTTTACATAAACTATAATAAAACTTGTAGAAAATACGCGTAGATAATTTGTACTAATAAATTACTAAAATTAATTATTAAATATTTAGAAAGATAAAGCTTATACGATAATTATTAACAGGACTGAATGCTTTACTTGTGCGTATAAACAAGCAAACCATATAAATAACCATAGTCCAACGTACCCGTATTGTGCTCATTTCTATAGAATTTTCTTCCATTTTCACAATCATTTCAGATTTAATTTCTCTATTAAACTTTCCGTCCTTAAACAACAGTTTGAAGCACAGTCACATGGACCGAATAAAAAGGTTATATTTTCAACTAAGGCTGCAGAATAATGACACGCCTTTCTTGATTGCGTGCCTTTAATTTAGCGTAGAGCCTTTCGGGTTCTACTGGGGATGCAAGGAGTAAGTCAGTCGCGTTTCATCCCTTGCGCTGAGAGGACGTGAGAGAGGGATAACTCGTGCCAGCCCTTAAAATTTCGTCGAAATGACGACAGACGATCGAATGATTTTTCCATATCGCTAGTAAATATTTTAAGGGAAGTTTGTTGTGAGATGTGAAAAGTTTCGTAAGGCAAGTGACAACATTTCCTTTAAGCTGACAAACAAGTGTTCGTAGAAGTTCATACTTAAATATTAATGGTACTTTAGAACTAAATGGTAACTAGTTTTTAAGAGTTGATCGAAACTTTTAATTAGTTTATAACATTTGAGCATGGAATTGGAATTAATTAATTAAATATAGGCATCCGATAACATTCTAAAAAGACATATTGTGACATTGTTTGTGAACTTTTTGTTCTGTAATTGACATTTGATTAAAATATATAAGTAAGTCTGGACAGCGTGAATCTAAATAAATAAGCCGAAAAAATTTAAAGGTAAGCTTTATTTAAATTTTTAGTAGCCAAAAGATGACATTTATTTACCTTGAATTTCAATTTATTGTATAAAAATTAAATAATATGATTTCGTGTAATCATCTATTTAAAAAAATATGTATATTATAATATAAAATTTTCAAACGGCAAGTTTTATAATTTAGGATAGTAATTTTTTTAACAAGTTCTTAAAATTGACGTTGTATTTTATTTTATTTTAATCACATTTAACAAAAAATATTAAAAAAAAAAAAATACATTAATGTGCATTTTAATGCCATATATTTTAAACATACATATACTCGTATGTATGTTTATTTCTTTAGCAGATGTAGATTTTCTTTTGCAAATCTTTAGTATATGTATTTTAAATACAAGACAATTTATTAACTAACATATTTTACCAGATATACATGTGTTCAATTCAAGCCTTTTTTTTGTACGTTCAGTATTCTTAACCATTGGCAGGTTGATTATTAACTATATTTAAAAAAATTGAAATTATAAAAAAAAACAATATATCAAAAAAAATCGGTGTAGTATAGCCGGAAATTTTGATAAACTGATAAATTAATTTTATAAGTAGACATGTATCTGTGCAATAACTAGTTCACTAAATATCACGCTATTCCTTCAAATGAGTAGCCTGAGAGGATTGATCGCCAGACTCTTTATTTCCGATAAAATTCTTCGACTCAACATTCATACATCCTATTATGTATACATGTTGGCTTTTGCGATTGATCGCGTACCCGATATTTAAATTTTGATTTATTTAATCGGGTCACGTTTTCCATTCTTTCCAAGTACCCAAACCATTTCAATGAACCTTTTATTAGAATCGAATTATTTTACTGTAATCTCTTGATGGAAGTTCATTTTAAATAATAATATATTTTTTAACCTTTTATTGTTACCCAGTTTTTTCTTAACCTTTTATTATTTTAACTTATTGAACGCCAAGGAATTAACACTGTAGAATTCCATAGTAATACACTTAGGAAATTGAAAATAACGTTGTTTAATCCACTATTTATTAAAACAATATTAAAAAACACGACATATTTCGGAGGATACCTCCATCTTAAGGTATAAAAATATAATAAAAACTAAACAAAGGAAGACTGATAAAAACACATTGGAAATTCGATATTTAAATTTTATATTCATTTAAAATTCGTGACAGAAACATGTGGTGTTTTTAAAAAATATTTTTTATTAAATAGTGGATTAAACAAAGTTATTTACAATTTCCTAAGTATTTTATTATTTTGTTATTAACGCTTTCATTCCAAATGAATTATTCTACAAAAATGTTAGCATTCATGGGATTAAATCTTGTAAGAAATTTCTAAATAGATAAGGAATAAAAATAGATGAATATCTAACTAGCAGAGTCAAAGTCTCTTCTAACTAGCAGAGCTAGAAAATTTTATATAATAATGCTTTACGGGGTCAAAATGTTCAATTGACTAGAGATAAGAGATAGACATCTTCTTCTTCCGATAGCGCTACAGCCCATATCGAGCCTTGACCTCCGTCAAATTACACATTCAGCAGTACCTGTCCTTAGCAGTCTTCCTGCAGTTTAGCACCCGAAGAAGTTCTGCCGCACCTCTCTTTATTTCGTCTTCCCACTTCAGCCTTGGTCTTCCCACCCTTTTCTTTCCGCCTGGGTGTCCAGTCGTAATTCGTTTGGAAACCCGTGAATTCGGCATCCTCTGTACATGTCAAGACCATCTCAATCTTGGTAGTTTTATGTGCGTGGAGATGTTGGGGGTCTGGTACATGGAATACAGCTCTTCATTACGTCGAATACGCCATTGTTATCCTTCTCTCACAGGTTCACAAATTCATCGCAGCACATTTATTTCAAAGATATATTTATACAAAAAAAAAAATTTACTTTACCTAATATCAGGCATTATTATTGTCTGCATTCGGAATTTTATTCACCAATATCACGTCATGAATTTATCCTTAATATATCTGTTAAATAGTTATTTTTCTGAATTAAAACACTGTTTTTTCCACATTTGAGTTTATATTTCTCGACATGTTTCGAAGGCTTACACGTTCATCATCGGGAGAACGATATATACCATCCAAAATTATTACAAACTGAGTGCAAGAACTTAGAATTATATATAACATGTGTTAGTTAACTTGGCTAGTACTAGGGAGATAACAATAGACATATTAAAGGGTTAAATTTTTGGCTTATTATATATAGGGGCACAAAGTTAATGTGTTACTTTTTAAATAATTTCATCATAAATCCGTGAGACGGATCTTTTGTTAAAAATTGTATTGTGCAAAAGTATTTTTTTTTCAACTTGCGTCAATGTCCGTTTGTTTTGTCTTAAAATATAAACTGTCCCCTTACTTAATCAACAGCCTTAGAGCAATAAAACACCCTCAAATCAATATATGTACTACCATTTAAAAATCTTTTCAAAATTTAACCGATTGATATGTCTATTGTTATCTCCCAAGTACTAGCATAGTTAACTAACACATGTTGTATATAATTCTAGGTTCTTGCACTCAGTTTGTAATAATTTATGTATTTCTCCCGATGATGAAGGTGTAAGCCTTCGAAAAATGTCGAGAAAAATAAACTCAAAGGTGAAAAATAACAGTGTTTTAATTCATTAAAATTCGTCATTATGGAATTCCAAAGTGTTAACGCCTTAAGTTTATCTAAAATTAAATAGTTATTTATCAAACCGATATAAAATTAAACAGATTTTTCTTTCATATTTTCCCATTTTCGAATTTTTTATTTTATTATTTATTTACTTAATACTTTTCTATATTAAATATTTTCGTAAGTGTTTCTCAACGTACATGTACCGTAAAATATATTATTTAACTTGCTTTTGCTGAAATATACATCACGGAAAATATCTTTGCATTCAGAACATTATTTGACACTGATTTAATAGAAAACGTCAACATCTATTCAGAGAAAATCTAAATCAGCATGAAAACTCCTTTTTCGTTTCATTATTCTCAGCGAATACTGACTTCTTCCCTTTCAGCGATATTCTAGAACTGCAATGAAGGAGAATACAAAAATAACATATTGTGAGATGGCTTTGTGAGACGTTCATTGGGAGTTGTTGAATGAAAAAAAGTTCGTTGAATAAAAATACGTTTATTTTCAGTACCTACAAATCTGCGTCCTGATACATGGAATAGTGAAATAATGGACACTCTTTTACATTATAAATAAAAATTATTAACTAACTAACTAACTAACTAACAATCACGCCGTCTCCCCGAAGGGGTAGGCAGAAAGAATGAAAAGTAGGCAGCTTTTCTTTCCTGACATATTTCTCTCGCTTCCTCAACATTCATACATCGTGTCATGCACGCGCGTCGATTTCTCTGACTCCTCACATGGCCGACATTCAATATTTGATTTATTTGATCGTGCCACGTTTTCATCGGTCTTCCTTTATTTCTGGTTTCATTTACATCATTAACATAAAATTCATTACCATTCTTTCTTCATTCATTCTTTCCATATGTCCAAACCATCTTCAAATCAAATCAAATCAAATCAAATCAGTTTATTAATTCAATAGACATTACAAACAGGAAAATGTTTAAGGCATCTATCAAGTACAGGTAAAAAATCATAAAAATACAACAAAGTAACAGGAACGCATTAGAGATGGTTCGACATTAGGAAGACAAGATACTTTCTAAAGTCAATAGTATTTGCCCCCTGAACGTACTTTCACCAACATGAAAGACGTCGATCTCCGAGGAGACCGCGTTCAGCAGACTAATTGCTCTTCCCACCGGTGTCACCAGAGGCAGATTGGTTCTGGCGGCCGGTAGGTAAAACAATCTATGCTGTCGCTGTCGGAGATATCTATCGGGGACAAAAAGAGCAACATCCTCCAGTACGGCTGAGTTCTCGAAGTATCTTAATGATCCTTTCATTATTTTGTTCATGACACCATCATTCGCACCGCATTCACTTCTTATATTTTCATTCGACACTCTATCATACACAGAGTATCCACACATTCGTCTAAGAGATCTCATTTCTACTGCATTTATTCTACTTTCATCCTTCTTTTGCCAGTTACATGCTTCGCTTCCATACATAAGGGTCGGTAGAAGAACACCATTGTGCACTGCCATTCTTGCTTGCTTTTGGATAGGTTATTATTTACTAAAAAAAATATTCACTAATAAAAGAGTTATACTTAACATAAGTCAGTTTTAGTAGATCATAAATAGTTCCAAATAATCCCGCATGTAACGTATACTCGTATATCTTATAAAATTAACTACCCTAGTAAAAATATGTATTGCGAACTAAATATCTATCCATCACGCCGTCTCCCCAAGGGGTAGGCAGAAATATTGGACCGCCGCATTTTGTTTCCTGACTTCTCTCGTTTTTCAACATCGTACATCGTGTCATACGCGCACGACGATTTCTCCGACTCCCCACGTGACCAACATTCAATATTTGATTTATTTGATCGTGCCACGCTCTATTTCTCGTTCCATTAAAATTGTTAACATATACTTTTTACAATTCTTTCTTAATTATTTTTAATGGTCCTTTCATTATTTTGTTCATTATACTTTTATTCGCACCGCATTCACTTCTCATTATTGTATAATACCTGTATATTATATTATAGATTATATTTTCATTAAAGAATTTTTAAAACTGTTAACGTAAGTAACTTTGTTTTTTGTATCACAATTGTATTTTATTTTACTTAGTGATCTCATTTCTACGGCAAACACACATTTCCATGGAACAAATGCACACAAAGATTCGAAAAAATCACGAAAATTTGACATTTGATATATTATTATAACACCTGATGATGTCAACATAGGTTGATGAAACAGCTGTCGCGTAAATAAAATACAATTGTGATACAAAAACAACGTTACTTAATTTAACAGTTTAAAATGTGAAAGTATCATAGTGTTTCGGCCAAAACAATGGACTATTTGGAGAATTTTTTTGTAAGGTTGATTATATTGTATCGACATGGTGAGTTTTGCAAGGCATTTTTAAATTTGGATTATATTTTTCATAAATCAAGAAGAGGAAAAATCACACACCATTTCATTAACATAATAAAACTTTGATAAAGCGGATGTTTTCATCAATTTCAGATACTGTGTACAAGTGTACATCAATGTTCATTTAAAAATAATTCATAAAGTATAATATTGAATTATTTATTAAATAAATGTCTAATTAATGGTAATCCATATATTGGTTATTTCTATAAGTTAATTTAAGTGAGACTATATAAAATGGGTAATAACGAACACGTCATTACTTAAAATACTATAAAACATCTAGAAAACGTAATTTTTTTTCGATATCAAATACTTAACTTAGTTAAATATCATTGCTGATGTAACAATCAATTATTAAATAGCTTTACATAACATATACTATATAATACATTGTTAGTGCCGTAGAAATGAGATCACTAAACAAAATGTTTAGAAAAATAATGTTCTGTTATAGAAATAGTAAGGTGGATGAACGTGTCCTAGATTAAATTAAGAATTGTTTACAAATATGGTTTGGACTTGAAAGAATGAGTGAATTAAGTTAAAAAGATATATACAAAAAGTGTGATCGTAAATAGAATTCAAGGAAGGCCAGGGAAGACTTTGCATGATTATTAATAAATTAGATACCAAAAGGCGGCCATGTTCAACACGAACCACGAACAATCGACTAGCGTGCGTGTCACGGTGTCTGAATATAGAAGTGATCCGAGAGTTATGTTAGGATAGAAGACTGTGACGGTCCATTCTCTCTGTTTATCCATTCGAGAAAACGGCGTGATGGTTATTTAGTTAAATTTCTACTGCGACTTAAAGCGAACGTATGTGCGGTAGAACGATATACGACAGAATCTCAAATGCTGATATAAGAAAGGAATGTAGAGCGGAAGAAGGTATTATGAACAAAATTATGAAAGGATCGCTGCGTTGGTTTGGACATATGGAACGCATGGAAGGGGAAAGAATGGTTAAGAAAGTATACCTTAATGATGTAAACGGGGTACGAAGTCGAGGCAGACTGAGGAAAACATGGCATGACCAAATTAATCAAATTTTAAAGGTTAGTCATGTTAGAAGTCGGAGGAATCGACGTGCGTGTATGACTCGTTGTATGAATGTGGAGGAATCTAGAGAGGTTTGCCAGGATAGAAAAGTGTGGCGGTCCATTCTCTCTGCCTTCCCCTGCGGGGAAACGGCGTGATGGTTTGTTGTTGTTGACATTTTTGTAAAAACATTTTTTTTTCAACTGTTTATTTGAGTACGAACCCCCGCCCGCAACGGACTGCAACCCTTAATACAGTCCCTTCCATAAGCTGAAACCAAAATAAATTGCGAATTGAAAAGTAAAATACGCAAATGTTTTGGTTTCAAACCACCTATATAGATAACTTCGTAAAGTTTGGTAAACATTCCATAGAAGGTGAGAGTTTTTTTTTCAGTTGAAAAATAGTGCGCTCGGCTAATGGATAAAGGTTCAATTGTATCTGACGGGTACTAACTACATTATTTGGGGGCTTCTGATTTCCCCAAGTAACGCCCATTATTTATCCAGCATTTCGTTTTCCGGGGCTCGTCCGTTTGACCCACGAGGAAAGGGAATAATTGTTTGATCGAGTTTCACACTACAACGTTTTAATACAATTCTAATTGAATTGTATAATGCTTTCCTCTGCACGCTGTGCCAGAAACAATAAAACTCAGGCTTTATAAGTTCTAAATCACAATATTGATTAAAACTCATAGCTTTGAGTGTAAACTAACAATTTTCAAATAGCGAATGAGAATTATTCGATGTTACGTGCTATCCGTCTTATTCTACGGTATGAAACCTTGACAAAAACTACTATATTACTAAAAAAACTGGATGCCTTTGAAATGTAATATTATTATTATTATTATTATTTTGTTGAATCGCGCTTTACATCATGACAGCATGAGCCAAATCGATGAAAAGGGTATTATAGCTATCATAGTGATTCTCGTGACATGTGATAGGTAGCTAATCTATCGCAATTTTTTTGTGACGTGAATTCTACACCAGACCAAAGACAGTGTGACAATCACACTGCCCTCGCCAGGAATTGAACCCGGAACCTTCGGGGTGGCAGTCAATGCACTTACCACTCGGCCACGAATGTCGCTATCGTAGAGTATTAAAAATATCATGGACAGAGAGAGAAACAAACGAGGAAGTAGTGCAGCGAATGAAGAATGAAAACTAAATTGTGTAGATAATTAAGCTCATAAAAATGGAATACTTTGGGCACATAATGAAAACGACAAAACGCTGCAATTGATCTTCCAATGTAAAAATTACGGAAAACGAAGTGTCGAGGGAAGAAAAAAATCCTGACTAGAAAACCTTTGAAATTGGTTCAATTGCAACACAACATTCTTGTTAAGTGCTGCTGTTTCAAGGTTAGAAAAACATCCGATAGTAGAGGAACATCACGAAGAAGAAGATGAATTAAGTATATATGATGAAATTTTATGGAAATGACATGCTTCGCCTTTCTCAGGCATTATCAAATGTCATTCTCATTAAATATCATAAAACTTTGATTAATTATTTAATATGGAGTGTCACACTATAGTTCATGAAACAATAAATAAATAAAATTGATTTTTTTTATGAAAAAACTTAAAATATTGATGCTTTGTGAAAATGTTGAACTCCACAAGAAATAACATATTTCAGATTATACATTTTTAAATATTCATTTTCATTTTTTTTAAATTCTAAGATTTTACGTTGCTATTGAGTTATCTATTGTGGTCTATATTCCTATCCTATCGGACTGAATTTTCTCAATGGTTATTTTAACAAATAAATTTATAATATTCGTATTTTTCGTGTTAGTCTTTATAGCTTTCTTTCTCTTGCCTTTGTGGTGGAAGGTTTGGACGACTTTTTGTCGTTTAAAAATACACCTGTTATTATATATGAATGGAATACCAATTTGTAATAAAATGATGTTTTATTATTATCGAAATTTTTTGGGTGATATCCTTATTTACTCATATAAAAATAATATAAATAGCTTTTTTGTTTCCATTATAAATTGATTAAAAATAAGTTTGAAAAAATAACAGTTTTTGATTGATCATTTTTTTTTTATATTGTACATTGCCATTTTTTTTAACGTCTTGATTATATCTATTATAAAAATCAAAATAAAACTTTTTTTTTAAAAGACTAACATCAAGGATTTATCAATGATATTAGAACTTTTATTTACAATCTTAAATGTGAGCAGAATAAAGCTCATTATTATGAAGAAGAAATCTGGTTGAAATGTAAAAACGAAATGTCTCTCTCTATCACACATTTTTATGGATTAAATCACTATTTTTTTCACAAATTTTCAATGTCAATTTCTTCACAATTTCTCTTCAAAGTTGAAAAACCAGTGATTAAATTAACTAAAAATCGTCAATAAAAAAAAGAAAGAATGAGAAAAATATGGCACGACCTTTGCATTGTTTTACTAGAAATAATTTTCAACATATAATTTTGTAATTCGATACTTTTTAGCTAGGATTACAGAATTCTAATTTATTATAATTAAGGGTAGTTCAGATGTAAGACAACTTTGTAATACAACGTATATCACGTAAATTAACTCTAATTTGACATGCTATATAATTATTTATTCACCGTAGAATACAAGTTTTATTTCCTCACTTAAATATTCAATGTTGATTATTTATTAAAATACTGCCGTAGTAGCTTCGTTACATCTAATAAGATAATTAAATATTAAGTTTAATTTAGTTCAAATATGATACAAAGGAATTACAATTTTCAAAATAACGATAATTTATTTTATATCTGGTAATATTTCGAGTAAAGGTTAACCAAAGACTTTTATTTAATCATTTGAACTCTTTTTTTTTACATTCCATGTGAAGCCACAATTAAGTTAGTTAAAATTATTTTGTTTTATTTTTATATCCGTATTTATCATCGATACGAATTCCTGGCGGGAAAATTATCGATGGAAAGTTGTTATTTATTGTTGGATTGGAAAATCAAAATGAAAAGCTCGTTTTATACATATCATTATGCAAATATACCAGGTATTATTTTTTTTCCAGTGCATTTCTGCGGAATCTATCCTTAAAACAAAAATATTATTGAATTTATATTATTATTTTTTTAAATTGATAAAACGTCAGTTTCATAGAAAACTTATTATATACGAGAGTCATTCGATGATTTAATTCAATTAAATTCCTAGAAAATTTACGTCTTCGTCAAATTTGAATATAGAATGGAGTCAAAGAAGACCGAAGAAACATCGTTTGACCGAATTAATTAATTTTTTTAAAGGTTGGCCATGTAAGAAGTGAAAAGAATTGACATGCGTAAGTAAACTAGAGAGTGTGTCAGGATATAGAAGTGTGATGGTCTATTTTGCGTACCCTTTCGGTGAAACGGCTTTTTGTTGTTGTGTGACTTTAATAAAATATATGTGAAAAAAACATTATTTAAAAAAATTGAATGGTAGAAGTTCATTGTAAATAATGTTTTTTCATATATATATATTTTAAATGTGAATTTAAGACACATGTATAAGTGGTTAACTAAATAAAAAAACGGTATTATTTTTTTATTATTATTAAAAATATGTGTTGAAAACAAAATGCCTTTTTTAATCTGAAATTTTTATAATTATTAATATAATTTTGTTAAATCGCTATTAACATAATTATAGCTCAAGCCAAATCGATGTTCATGGTACAACTATCTATTGATTCTCATGACATGTGATAGGAAACTAAACTATCGCCATTTTATTATCACGTGAATTTTAATTTTACATAGACAGTGAGACAGTCACACTGCCATCGCCAGGAATCGAACCCTAGACCTTCGGGGTGGCAGTCAAAGCACTTACCACTCGGCCACAAAGGTCGCCAAATAAATGTTTAATCAAAATACGAGTATTTAAATATTTTTACTTATCCGTCGATTGATTGTTCAGATTCCTGCCTCACATTACCTCTACGTACGTAACAGCAAGTATTATATTTATGTATTTAATGAAGCCGACTAAACACGCCCAAAAGCTTATTTCAAATTGAATTGTTTTGTTACCTACTTAGCGTGTAGGATTATTATTATTGGTATCGGAAATCACGCTATTTCAATATAAGCAGACTGCCGAGGACACAACCAAATGTCTGCGTAGGATGACAATTTAATTAAGTCCTTGACACGCAAATTGCATGTCACAATACGAAAGCACTTAACAGATTAAATTAAATTCCTGAGCGGTGTATGACTTCGATAATGATACAAATAAACGAATTATTATGTACCCTCAGGGGTACATATGTAACATAATTATATTAAAGGCAGGCAAAATCATACGAAGGTTCGATAAAATCATATAATTTATTTTGTTTCCCTACTTTATTGTTACACAACTTGATTTTGTTTTATCGAACCAACCAGTTTCGCTCCCGCCAGGGCTTTGTCAAGGTTACAAAAACAAACAGTGAAAATTATTTTTAATATGGCCACACTATAAATAAACTGCTTTTACGAAAGTTTATCTAATTATTTCGTTTTTCAATCCTTTAAATTACGATATAGAAAGACAAGGCGGGCTTCAAAATGCTACGTCTTTGAAAACTCAAGCTCCAATTTTAATTTTTTGATGCTGTGAGGATGCAAGATCTGGAAATCTAATTTTGGCCCCAGGCAGTGTCAAATACCGTTTTCTAGGCCACGATAGACAAAAAGCTAATCAAAGAATAAGTCGCTGGACGCAAATGGCTATGGAACGGTCACACTCAGAAACAGAATCCTGCCTCTATCTGGATTAAGTCCCTGAAGGCGGGAATAGGGAACAAGGAAAGAAACCTTCAAATCGAGATTTGTATTTTGTAAAACGATGAGTTGATTATGTCTTAAATCGTTGTCCATTTTTTTATTTTGATCAAAACATGATGAATATTGTGTAATCAACATATTAATGGTATATAATTGAACAATATTTGTTACTTTGTAAAATAACACTATACTTAACTACTAACTATCACGTGGTCTCCCCGAAAGGGTAGGCAGAAATAATGGACTGTCACACTTTTAACCGATGCGGCACTCCATCCTTCTCTTTTCGCCCCCGCGAGAGACGCAGTGTGATAGGTTGCGAACCTCATCGCCACCAATAGGCATCTCCCGCGCACACTTCAATTGTCCGACGTCTTCAAAATAAATCTAAAACAAATTATATAAAATACAATGATGTAAAAAATAACAAATAAAAACAATTGAACACATAATATTATTTTAGATAGTGCACTTGTCGTCAGCTGGACGATCCGAACATTTGTGTTTATTTAATTTATAATCCACGTATCCACCATTTTTTTTCATTAATTGTAATTAGGCACTTAAAACAATCCAACACCAGCAAATTTTTAAATATTATTGGTAAATTTATTCAAATTGTCATTGGAACAAAAGAAAAATATATATTTACACCTGTCAAAATTCTTTTTATAAACGAAAAAACTTTTTTGACATTAAAACAGTACAAACGTATTTCGTGTCAAAACTAACTATTATAAAGTACGGCAACAATTAAATTGACCAAAATAATTCACTTATACACAACATATTTCTAAATTTACGGGAGCACCACATGAACCAAACCAAATTATCAAAATCAGCCAATTACTTAAAATACAAATTGAATAGTATATATCACAAACATGTTTCGGAACATAGAAGCCCTTTATCAATGAAATATTGTTTTTACAAAATAAATATTTAACAAAACTTTCATGAATGGAATTGACAGAACTACACAAAATACAATTTTTGCCCTGTAGGGTGTTTTACCTTGTCCCCTCTTCCCACCTTCAGAGGTTCAGTCTAGTTCACCCCAGTGATGAAGGCTCTTTCAAAACTGACCGCATTCATGAAATAATTGTTAAAATATTTATTTTGTATATATAATATTTAAATACACTAATAAATGATGGTGTCTTAGAACTGTGACCCGAAATACAGGACGTCCCCAACTTCGATGGAGGGACAACATTAAAGAAACTGCCGTTACTACGTTGATGTGTGTTGCCCAGAATCGACAAACATGAAAGCAAATGGAGGAGGCCTACTTCCAAGATTGGAGGAATTAGATTGATGATGATTTCTATTTGTGGTAATGGAAGAAAGATGCGTTATATTTAACCCTTAACGTACCGTGTTCAAAACAAAACGCTCGCTCCCATGTGGTCAATTCAGTTTACCGCTAACTTTATCTAAATATCAAGCATATGATTCCATGAATCAAAATTTAATTTATGTCATCTTGTAGGAAATTTCATTAGGAATAGATCGATATATATAACATATATGGATTATTTGAAAAACATATCATTATTAATTTTTTTCTGGAACCATGAGATTTCTGATATAGAATGCGAGACAGCATATGAAAAACTGACACCAAGTATGAACTTGTCTCGCCCCGCGGCGCCGTGGCGCTATAATTTTACGTATGACAAAGGCACCTAGGCAAAATGTGTAGTACGTTTAAGACAACGAGTACGTATTAATATTTGTCCCTTTTGGTAAAGTGTTAATATTTTCACAGTTCTGATATTATTAAGTTGCGTGCTTCGTTTCCGTCCACAATCGGTATTACGTATGAGAAAAGGCCAAACATATAATTTATAATACGTTCAAAACAGCGAGTAAATATTTGTCACTTTTGATAAAGTTGTAAATATTAGCAAAACAAATTCTACCTTAACACGAATGAAGGTGAGGGCAGTCTTAGAAAATATTTTTTTTTGGGATGAAGGAAGTAATTTTTTGCTTTTTTTATTACGAAATATTGAGAACACTTCAATGGAGGATTACAATTTTTTTTATAATATTAGGGTCCATAGGTTTTAAGAAAATCAACTTTAAATTGGCAGTGGAAAAACTCAATTGACCACATGGCAACGCGACGGTTAAAATGAACACGCATAATGGTTTTCTGAATAAAGATTTTCCCTGATGAGGAAATAAATGCCTTACAAATGTTATAAACGTTTATTTTTATGTACTGTTTTATTATTTTATTTTATTTTAGGGTAATAAACAGCGAATGAGTATATATAAAAATACACAAAGAAGTACTCAAATAAGGCCAATTACATGTTACCATAAATATAAATGAATGAACAGAGTTAACATCATAGACTTATGGAACGAGATTTAACTAAACTAAAATCAATAAAACTAACTAAGGTAATAGTATAAAAATAACAAAAAGATAATTATATAATAATAACACAAGTAAAGGAATATAACACACCGAAAAGTTGCTGCAACTATTTTTTTAAAAATCATAAGCGTCTAGGTGAAAAACATCGATTGCATTAAAATATTTGTTATAAGTGTCGCATAACCAGTATATTGCCGCGCTCGGAGCGTAATTGGTGCTATAAGCAGGAAGGTGGAACACTTGGCTCGCGGTGTGTCTTGTACGAAACAAAAGGGTAATAATAGTAAGTTTTCTAAGAAGTTCGGAGTTATCAATTCTGAAATGTATGATTCTGGGAAATCGCATCATATCATTTAGTGTTCGTCTGTCTTCTATTATTATATAAAGTAGATTACATAACCAGTTTTTCTTCATCACGACTTCAAAACAGAACGTAAAATTAATTAAAACCGAATAGCTATTTACAAGTAAGACAATTTCATTGTGTTCCACCGAAACTAAAATGATGCCAAGAGCGTGTGACGTTGTAAACTAAATCTTCCACTTAACTGCTTCTGTATGTATCTTTATTCGTGGAATTCATTACGCTTTACGTATGCACGTGTTACCGGCTCCGTAATGTGATAGCAACCACCACCGAACAGATACCATCAGCGCAATATTAAATTACTACCCTTCGGTATGAAATCGTTTGAAGTGTAATATCAAAATCTCCTGTGATTGATTTCCAATGCTTGTTATCCTCAGATTCATAATATTATTACACATTTAAAATAATACGAAACATGAATATCCAAAATAAAGTAAATTTCGTGAACATTTAAAAAATAATCAATACGAATGAAAAAGTCGTTTTTCTAGCAGTTTTATTATAATTTATGCGAATGACATGTTTCGCCTGACTAGGGTCTCAAAACATTTGATAATTTGTTTTATTTTCTCGACTCAGTAGACCGCCCGTTTGACCTTTAAAGTACTCCTATATGCTAAATGTGCAGTTATCCAGGCATCTCGAGCAACCATCAACTGCATACGTCTGTATACCCTCTCCAGCTTGTACATTTGCCTTTTTTGTTATGTTATGATGTATGAAAATAGAGAAAAGTCGAGAGACATGTCAGGCTAGAGCTGTATTGCAGTCCATCTTCTCTGCTTACCCACTGGAGAAACGTCGTGATGATTAATTAGTTTGTTAATTTTTTTTATAAAATCGTCGTTTTTATTCATTTTTAATATTCAAGCCTTCTTTAATTACACTATTTATTGTATACTTGCGTAACATTTCAACACGTGAACGAAAACTATATTATTATGGCTAAGCTTTAAACGAAAAGTCCAGTCAGGTGAACAGTGAATGCCACAACGCCCAGGAGTAAACACCCATATTTATTATTATTACCCACTCCAGAACTTCACAAATAATCACCGGTCTACCTATTTATTCCCAACCCCCCATTTAACCTTTCACTTTCACCATTTCTCGTCTTTCTACTCTTCCATAGACCCCTTAAGCCATGACCGTGTTTCGTTTCGGAACAGGTCTCGGAAAAGTGTTACATTGTGTTGTGAAGCTATTTCAAGAACATATGATCTAATAAAATCCGTCATGGCTTAAACGCCCTAAAATAAATGGTTTTATTTTTACCTAAAAGCTCTCTGAAAACATATATTGCTTCAAAATTCAAACAATGTATTAATCATAATATATCAGCATTTGAGATAAGCTAGACATGTTTTTAATCAAATTAAAATAATCATTTTTTATTCACTATCACTTTATATTGGTGATTCCCACTTGTGTAACCATTTGAAAACATTGTATTTTCACAACACTATATTTCACTTTTTGTAATCATGTTTCCACTTTAGTCCAATTTAAGATATGATTCCCTTGTACCATAATTGTTACAATATCAATTAGTATATAACTTTTATACTTTGTTTCCTAATCTTGTTAAAATTTCTACACTAAGAAAAGGCGTCAGCAACGCGTTTGTGAAAAATGCACAATTTTTGTATTACTGATATATACATATGTATAATTTCTTTTATATTATTTTAAGAATGTTTGAAAAACATTGTATTTTCACAACACTTTTCGAAAAAAAAAATCATCATGGAAATATATTTGCGGTCCAAAACACGTTTATGAAAAGTGCAAAAAGTACTGTGAAAATATATTTAAAAAAAAATATTAAAGTACATGCATTGAATATTTAATTAAAATATAGGGCCTTTAAAATTCTTTAAACATATTTTATCAGTGTCGGGAGCATATTAAACAATTTTAAATTTTAAGATTCGTAAATATCTAACTAATTAACTAACTTGCTAACCATCACGCCGACTCCCCTAAAGGGTAAGCAGAAAAAAATGATCCTCCGCACTCTTCTTTCCTGTCATACTTCTCTGGATTCCTCAGTTTATATTCAGTAATTGATTTGATCCTGATACGTTTTTCTTGATCCTTCTTTATATCTAGTTCCGTTTACATATATATTTTAATATTATTATTTCCTCTTCCATGCGTTTCCTGAGTCCAAATCATCTTATTGATCCTTCCATTATTTTGTACATAACACTTCCGACTTCTTACGTGATCGAAATTTATTATTTCATTTATTTGATCCTGCCATGTTTTCCTCGACCATCCTCTATTTCTAGCTTCGTTCACGTGGTTTATATGTTATAAACAATACTTTCTTCACCAAACCATCTTAATGACCCGTTCATTATTTTGTAAATAATACTTTCATTCGCACCGCATTATCTTCTTATATTTGCGTTTGGCAATCTATCAAATCTGCTTTAGGAATTAAAAAAAACATTGTTAAAACATTTTTTAATAAAAAAAATATTAAAATACACGACATGTTTCAGAGGATACCTCCATCTTCAGGTGTTAAAATATAACAAAAACTAAACGAAGAAAGACTACTAAAAAACGCATTTAAAATTCGATACAAAAATTCAAAATTAAATATTAAGTTGGCTTATTTGTTATAAGTAGGTACTAACAATTATTTTTTAATAGTAAAATAATAAATAATAATAATACATGATGATTATATAATTCAGAAAAAATATTCATTTGAAAAAATATAATTTATATAGAATTTAAAAAATTATTTATTTGCATATGGTTGGGAAGAGGAGCTTGGAAGATTAAATGTAGACAAATTCCACAGTGTTAACGCCTTAACTTTCAATAAGTTAATCTATCATATACATATTTTTCTGTATTAATGTTACTTTCATTCTTATTTCATCGTCTGTGTAAAGCCAATAGCTTACAGACATCTCACTCATCTCAGCACCAGCACTTATTTCTTTCATTTCATTTATACACTTGTCTACATATATATAATAACAATCATTCATTTTAAAGCGTTCGTTTTCTATGTCATTACTATGTTTGAAAACAGTAATAATTATAATAAGAATGTAAGTACACTGTATCCGCCCTGTATCCACTATAATCGTAGTTTTTCTTCCGTATTCCTGTTCCATTTTCCTCGTCTGTAGTTAATGCTGTACTCAGGGCGTCGGTAGGAGGAAAACAAACGACCTGCGAAGCCGAAAAAAGCCATCAAGACTCCATTTCGCGTGTATTGCCGCTGCCAAATCTTCTAAATGATTTCTCCCGCTCGCCATGCAAAATATAACCGCTTGAATTTCTCGTACGTCATGTGCATGAAAAAAGAGTCGACTAAAACCTTGTTTATTATTACCAGGCACAATTCACTTACCAATGGAAGAATGTTATTATCGTATTATGGATGAAGTTTCCCTTTTTACTGCATATTGTTTTTTGTTCGCTCTCACTACGCAGTACGTGCTTATGCGTGTGAGCAAATATTTGGCTGGCGCAATGTTCATTTTCAACTCGTTTTAAAAAACTAATCTCATAAAAACTCTATGAAAATTTTTGATTATGCAGAAACCGCAAAATTATTATTTTTTATTCTATTCTCATAATTCTTTGTGTTGTAAATGTTTTATTCGTGTTTTCCTTTTTGATATACTTTGTAAATACAACACTAACTTTAAAACATAAAAATTAAATATCAGACATGTTTCGGACAACTCGGTCCTTCCTCTATGATATGATAAAGATACTTAAAATATTATAAAATTGTTTACAAATATGATCAGTTTTGACAGACAGATTTGACAGCTATAAAGATTTATTTTGGAACGTTTATGTTTTTATTACAACAAATATTAAGAATCAATTTAAAATAATAATTTAAAGTTCTTATTGGGGTTCAGGCAATTACTTACAACAAAGGAAATATATCAAAGATTGGACTTGACGTTAAATTTATTTGATTATTTAAAATATTTTTATATTTTTAATTGCTTTTTTAATTTCTAAAATTTCGAGATTGCTCAAAGTTCTATTATTAGCATGCAAAATTTCGACTTCATTATCTTTATTAAATAAATGTTCACTTATAACAGAGACTGACGTATTATTACTAAAAAACTGTGAGGTCTTTTAAATCTTTTCATTATACTAAGAGATGTTTTTTTGTTAAAACGAATCATCTCTCATATCAAAGATTTTTTGTATTTGTACTAAACTTATGCATTAAAATAATATGTGTTTAGTGTGATTTTTACATCGCGAATCAATATCAGGGATTAACAGGTTAAGACATTAAAAAAAATACAAAGTTTCTCAAACTAGAATCGGCGTATTGGGCAAAAAAAGAGTATTGAATACGGATAAGTCACAGTGTTGTCGCAATATCCAAAATCCCGCAAAAATAAACATCTATTGTTTTACTTTTTTGAATAAAAAGAGTGTTAATTTAAATTTTAGGCTGTTGATCCATTTAAAGGAAAAGTTTAAGGAACCCCAATATAAGGCGTTGCTCACAAGCAAAACGAGCCACATTAATCTGCCTTAATTACGAGCCCTTAGTACGAAAACGAGTGTTAACTAGCAAGAAATACGGAATTGTGGGGGCCGAATTCGATCCACAATCATTAGAAAGAACCTCGAAAGTTGTCCCCATCTTTGAGGAAAAAAAAAACGCATTAATCTTTCCAGATCCAAGACCCGTGGCTCTTAAGTGCAATGCTATACAAACGTTATTCATCATGAAACAAAAGGTTTTTTCTCGCACATTCTCACTCAAAAGACTTAGATTTATTTAGATTTTTTTCGAAATTCGACAGTTTCCTTCCTACTGCTTACGTCGTTTGAATGTAATAAAATTTCGTCAACATTCGACAACACTTTGTGTGATGGATTTAAATTAGAATATATAATAATTAAATAATTAGCCAAAACTAAAGTAGACACCTCAAAACTCAATACAATTGCGGTTAGAAACCGGGTTACCCGTACCATTAACGATAAGATTGGGCAACTCCCTCGTGACCAATCTGGCGAAACCGGTCGCTGTCGAAATTAAAACAAAAGCGTAAGTAGTAAAAAAAACATCGTTTTATTTAATTATTAATGAATATTGAGATATCAACAAAACCCTTAGTGGTAGTAAAAAGAAAAAAGTATTGCTATTTTTTATTGATCCCATTAAAAATAAAGGTATTGATGTGTTTAAATAAGTAAAATGAAAAGTATCTCGTTGAGATTGTATTATTTGTTCTCTGGTTTTGGCCGCCCCCAAAAAAACATCCACTATACCAAGTACGTGCTTTGTATATGTCACCTCGTAATGTAAGCCACATTTATTCTCCAAATGGAAATTACTTGAAAATATAATAAAGCATACGCGAGTGGAAAATAGCACCTACATCGTAGTTCAAAAATAATTCCCTCGAAAAAATTCCACAAAAGGAATTCGTTCATGTGAAATGCTCTCCTTTAGATTTAAGGGAATTTCATACATTGCAATATGTTCTGAAAGTGTCTCGAGTCAATTGAATTTAAATTTTAAATTCGCGAATATTAAAATGTAAATTCCATTCTATCGGATCCATACAGCTGCCACTTGCTTACTTGTTAGTGAGTATTGAAACAAATCGTGGATTTATTTGTGGATAATATGGCTTTTCTCATTTAATCTTTGGTCTGAATGAAGTTTGTTTACTTTGTCAAGTGTTCTAATCACATAGCTCACGCGTGTTTTCATAACTCCCTGAGTTAGGATTCTGGTAAACATTTGTCTTTTTAAAGTTTTTTTTTGTAATTGTTGTTCTTATTAGATAACTACATTATTTTAATTAAAAAAAATAATATCCATGAGGAAAATGTTTAAAAAAATCATTTATAAAATAGTAAATCTATATATTTAAATGGGAAACATTTATCTGACGTTGAGAAAAACGTCGTTTTTTAAAGTTAATTGATATATTTAAAAAAATACTTTGCTGGATACCATAGAGAGTCAAACGCCAATTTAAGAAGTTAATGAAGTGAGAATGAAAGTGTTACGAACAAAATAATGAAGAGGTGAGAATGAACGAAGAAATATAAAGAAAAATATTTGTTAAAGATGTATACGGAACAATAAATAGAGGAAGACTTACAAAAACGTGGCACAATCAAATCAATGAAATATGAAATGCCGACCACATGAGGATTCGGATAAATCAACATGCGTGCATGGCACGATTTATAAATGCAGAGGAAGCAAGATAAGTAAGTCAGGATAGAACAATGTGGTAGTTCTTTATTTCTGCCTACCCCTATATAGGGCGTGATGATTAGTTAGTCAGCTAGTTACTTAAACTGGACTGTAATATAAAGCGTAGAATAAACTATTCCGGGCAACGCAATACAGAATAGCCATGCAGAAGTGATGGTCAACATCGTAAAAACCTGATATAGTACAATAAGAAAAAGACATTCTTATAAAAGAGTGAAGTTTCACCATGCGTTGTGGCATAGTAAAAATGGCATACTTTGTTTTATCTAAAAAGAAAGAAAATCCTTCGATCAGGTACTAGATTAACTATTATTTTTTTTAAATGATTTTAGATGAATCTGTAAGAAGTTATAATGATCACGGCAAAGCACCACTTATGTAACAGGGTTCAAATAAATATGGCGATAACTTCAAACATAATTTACATACTTTTTTTCCAAATTTGGGTCCAATCAAGTTAAAACATAATATAATAATTTTGTATTGTTGATTTTATAAGATAAATAAAACAACTGTCAATTTTTTATTATTAAAATACTTGTTTTTTTCATACCTCGGACTGCCTCTAATCTCTTAATGTATTTTAATAAAGCCTAAGTAAGAATACATGTTTCAAACGATTAAACTAGGTTAGTTGAGATTTCTGGTTTCAACTCAAATAGTGCAGATGTAGTAATATTCTAAATACGTATAAGTTTACTTTATATATTGCATGTTTAGATTAAAAACTATTTTAAAACATGTCTTTTTACGAAGTATAATATTATTGTGTATGTGAGATTTTTCTAATGACATTGAATACTTGAAAGAATCTATTTGAATTTCAATATTTTCAGTTGCCCTTAAAATGTCAGAAAAGTATTACCGCTGGCGAAATGTTACTGAAAAAAATATGAATCTCTAAATATTATTTCTGAAATATTGTATTCCCTCGCCAGAGTATACCGCAAAGGTTCATCCTTATTTGATTGCCTTTCAAAGTATATCTGAAACCTTTCCACGTGAAGATGTATCCTTTCTTTGTTGTTCAAAGGATGCGAAGTATGTAAAACCTCCAGAACATACTACAAATATAAAACACACTATATACTTAATTTACCTGTCTATTTTGTCTGAGATTTCAAACGCAAAACTCCTAGAAATATAAATGATTCGTCAAGTATCTTAAGAATTTATCAATTATTAACTCTCGATGATATCGTCTTATTTGCAAATGACGAAAAAGGATTGCAATCGATTCTTAACGATGTCAATGATCTCTCGAGCTCTGTAGGTATGAAAATGAACTACTCTAAAACCAAAATTATGTGTTCTTCAGAGCGCCTACAACCAGTGAGGGAAGGATCATTGAGAGAGTTGAAGCGTATATAAATCTGGGACATATGGTCAAGCTTGACGGAGACAACCAAGAAGCCGAGATCGAACGTAGGAGGGGTCTTGCATGGGCTGCTTTCGGTAAACAGTCCTATATCCTTAAGTCCAAAAGATTCGCGATCCACCTGAAGAAAAATATATTTGACATGTGCATCCTCCCAACACTGACATACGAGCTTGAAACAGTTACGTTCACAAAAATAACAATACAGATACTCCAAGTGACCCAGCGGGCAATGGAGAGAATTAAATATCAGTCTGCGAAAAAGGAAGCGAAATGAATGGATCAGAGATAGGACCAAAGTTGCGGACGTAGCGTGCAAAATAGCCTCGTTCAAGTGAAATTGGGTCGGCCTTGTAGCGAGGTCAACGGGTGATCGGTGGACAAGACGCATCCTGAAGTGGCGACCGAGATCCAGCCATAGAAATCCTGGCAGACCACAAGCCAGATGGTCTGATGATATCAAGAGAGTGGCGAGAGATAAAGAGTTGTGGAGATCGGGAAGGGAAGCCTGTGTTCAGCACTGGACGACTAAAGGCTGATGATGATAATAATGATGCACTCTAAATCCAAATAATTAAATTGAACAAATAGTAAACAAATATTCCAAGAACAGCACATCCAGCAAGAAACCCATAAAGAAGTTCGAAATCTTTATAAGCAGTGTCAATAGCAATTCGCTTTCTCACTCTCTCATTCTCCACGGGCATCAATATAGTCAGGTTGATCTGTACTCTGATAGATAAAACAATTACTCAACATAAAACAAAACTCTAATCTCTCATTCTGATGAAGCTCCGGCGGGAGCGAAACCGGTTGGAGTTACCAAATAAGGTGGTTTAAAAACAAATACTACAAATGCAATATTATTTTATTTATAATGTCATAACAAAAACGAAGTGTTTCATTTGAAAAATTAAAACGAATTTAATGTTGTCGAATCCACCATCCGGAATATTATGCCACATAATCTTTATTTTCAACCAGCTCATCTACGTCAGAAAATTACATGGTGATTAGCTGTCATAGTATTTCCATTAATAAACTACAAAATGTCTACATGTGACTTTTTGATAATCGAAGACAGTAGCTATGCCATCAGAACAGTTTAATATTTTGATCCGTTAAATTATTTAAAATTTGAACAATCTACATATATGAATCACAACGAATGTTTTATTATATATATTATTATAGTTTTATTATATAATATTTCATTGGAATGAAATTTTTCGTATCATTAAATATGGAATTTCAAATCATTGTTCAAGAAACAATAAATTAAATGTATATATTTTCATCAAAGCGTGAAACTGAATATTCATAGAATTTTGCTAAGAATGACATTCGATATGGAATTTTCGCTTTTGAAATCCATATATTCTTGATATGATTCTGTGGATGAAAAAACAATACTCAATGAACGTTTTTCAAATATGAACTTTTTCAAATACGCTCTTGCGAACAAACCAATTTAATTTTTTTATATTATAGTTGTTATGGAAACGTGTTATAAATAGACAAATCAACTTAACTGAAAAAATATATGTTCAAGCATTGAGTACTAGCATTATACTTAGGAAATTGAAAAACTTTATTTAATCCACTATTTAAATAGCGGATAAAACAAATTTTTTCAATTTCCTAAGTTTATTACTATGGAATTCCACAGTGTTAATTGCCTTAGCGTTTAATAAATTGAGTAATAGCATTATTTATTTTACTTTGAACAATGATTTAAAACTCCATATTAAATAATTAATACGAATAAAAACGTCAATTTTCTAGAAGTTTTATTATGTTTTATGGGAATGACATGTTTCGCTCCTCTAAAGCATTATCAAAAGACATTTGATAATGCTTTAAAAGGGTGAAATATGTCATTCCCATAAAATATAATAACATTTCTAGAAACTGACGTTTTCATTCGTGTTAATTAAAAACATTATATTTTATAGAACTAATTAACCATCATGGACCTATTCCTCTCTCGATTTCTCAACATTCATAAATCCTGTAATGCGCGCACGTAAATTTCTCCGACTCACGTGGCCGACTTTTAATATTTGATTGATGTGATTTCATTTCGATTTTGGCTAATATTTTATCTGTGGCTTTAAATAAGTATTACTGATATTTTTTAACAGGTGTATTTGTAATAATAATTTGATAATAATATTAAGTATTTACTAGTTAAGTTTCATGTATTTTTTTAACTAAGTGATACTTAAATATATATCCAATTTATGTCCTTCTTTAAACCACATAGAGTCAGTGTGCCTTACCTATTTGCTATTCACTTGAAAAGAGAATTTATTTCACGTTTTCCATAGATCAATATGTTGACTATTTGCATAGTCTGTTCAGAAACATGACGAATTCAGACGTGCTCATTTTTACGTAACCCCAACAGTACCCGCACTTGTACCCACGTAAAAAATCTTTTGTTGAAAAAGCATGAAATACAAGGAACATATTTTAAATGTTCTCATCTTAGTTTAAAAAAAAAGTATATGTATTGAAGTGAAGGATGGAACTGGCAAAGTAGAATATATGCAGTAGAATTGTAATCCCTAAGACGAATGTAAGGTTCTGATAGAGGAATAAGATAGAGTGTCGATTGCAAATATTGGAAGTGAATGCAGTGCGAATGTAAATGTTATTATATGAACAAAATAATTAAAGGGTCATTAAGGTTATTTGGACACATGGAAAGAATGAATGGCTAAGAATGTATACGTCAAAGACGTAAACGGAACTAGAAAAAGAAGAAGACATAGGTAAACGTGGCACAATCAAATCAAATAAACATTTAATATCGACCACGTGAGGAGTCGTACAAATCGACGTCTGTGGATGGCACGATGTATGCATGTGATGTATGTATCTACACCGAAAGTAAAACTGTCACTTAACAATGATTATTGTCAAAATAAAATGGCGATCGATTTGCCAAAGAATATTTTTTATATGCGGTAACACAAATTATTAACTAACAACCTTACTTACCAACAGGCCATTCCACTAGAGAGGTAGGCAGAAATAATTGACTGCCACATTGATATGTTCTGACGTACTTTTCTTGCTTCCTCTGCATTTATTCGTCGTGTCAAGCACGCACGTCGATTTTTCCAACTCCTCACGTGACCGAAATTTAATAATATTTCATTAATTTGATCCTGCCTTGTTTTCCTCGACCTTCCATTATATCTTGCTTTGTTCGCGTCGTTTATATGTTATTTACAATACTTTTTTCACCATTCTGTCTTCATTCATGTTTCCATGTGCCCAAACCATCTTAATGACCCGTTCATTATCTTGTAAATAATACTTTCATTTGCACCGCATTATCTTCTTATATTTGCGTGTGACAATCTATCATATATATAATAGATTAACCCCATATTCGCCTAACATATCTCATTTCTACTGTATTTATTCTACTTTCATTATTCTTTTGCCATTCTACTTTCATTTACTTTATTCTCTTTCATTTCTTCATTATTTTTTATTTCATATGTAAGGGTTAGTACAAAGTCACCGTTGTGATCTGCCTTCTTAGCTTTTTGATAAAATTCATCAAAATTTCTGGTGGTCCTTTTATTGTATTACTTGAAATATTTAAATCCAGTTTACACTTCTCGATCACCGATAATGTAGATTCAATCTTACATAACTTCGAAATATCTACCGATTTTTTATAGTATTGAGCTTCAACATCAACTAGCAGTCTCGTGTATAGGCAATGTGTAAGTAAAATGGCGGGAAAGTGGTGCGTTTATTTCTACAAAACAATTAGTTAGTCCGCGGGTCAGGTACTGAACCAACAGAGTTGGTATGTCTAATTGCGTTATGGCCGCCTGGTTAAACTTGCCTTTCATGTGTCGATGACGTTAAAAATAAACGAAGGTTAAAAATATTTTGAAATAATAAGTTTTCAAAGCTCTACTCCATTAAAATATTCATTTTTTTTATATTTAAATATATTTTATATGAAATTTACAGATATGTGATAGGAAAGTGCGAAAAGATTTTTTTATAACAAATGCAACTCGTGAAATATTCACGGAAGTAAAACCAAATTCTACATTAAGTTTCATGTAATGTTTTTTTTTAATGTCATACAGCGATAATTATTGCCGATTATAATCGGTTTTCGGGGTTGCGCATCTTGTGTATTTCGAATTTCTTTCGTAGAAAATATTCCTAAAAGTATTCCTCTCTCGCTCTCATGTATTTAATATATTCTCGTTCTCTTTCTTTGACGACATCTAGATTTTTGCCTTTTTATATTATGATATACAAATTCAAAAATCACGTTGAATTTATTTATTGTACATACTTGAAAAAAATAAATTTAAAAAATCTCTTCTAATGGTATCAAATACTAATCCAAATCGTTACGATTGTTTTACACGTTTATTCAATTGTTTAAAAAACAACGGAATTTTTTTTTTCTAAAACCTGTTAAATTTTAGATTGATAAATGTAGAATAATGAAGAGATTCCAAAGTATGAATGCCTCAAATTATATAAAGAAATTGAAAAAAAAACTTGTATTTTAAAAATAATGACCCTAGTTTACAAATATTATTGTATTGTATGTAAACCAATTTCGGAATTGGTTTGCATCAAAATCTTTTTTATTGTTCTTGGGATGCCACTTAGGCCTTAAATGTGTCAAGTTCAAGTCAAAATACCTATTTCTGAGAATTCAATTGCCTTTTGTTCAACTCATCCCATTATTCCAGAAAAAAGGTTGGGTATTTCCAATAGCAGATAGCCAAAGGCTAGAGAATTTTCACATTAAGTTGCATTTTAAACTTGTTACGCTCTTGGCATGCTAACGTCTTGTATATTTCCCAGCTCGATGTTGGAAAATGTATCCTTTAAATTTAGCATCAAAACGGAGTTAAAAGCGTTTTTTATCTGAGGAATAGATAAAGTTTAGTCAGGTGACAGTTGCCTGTTAAATATATAACATGTCTATATAACCTCTGGAAAATCACGATCAACTCAATATTTATTAAGTAACCAAAAAAATGCCGTAGTTTTTGTTTTATATATATTTGAATGTTTTTTTATAAAATATTTTTAAATTTATTTATAGTTTCTTGGACAATGGTGTAAAACTCTTTATTAAATAATTAATAGATATGAATTAAAACGTCTGCTTCCTAGAAGTTTTATTAAATAGTATTTTATGTGAATAAAATGTTTCGCCTGTCTAAGGCATTATCAAATATCTATGACAGGCGTCCATTTGCGAACTTTAGACAGGTGAAACATGTCATTCACATACATTATAACTAAACTTCTAGAACAGACGTCTCTTTTGTATTAATTACGAAGTTAGCTTAAAAAAAATTTGAACTGATTTAAATGTATTAAGAATTTAAAATTATTAATTTATATTTGAAATTTATTCATAATATTTGTTATAACAAAAGCATAAACTTTCCAAAATAAATCTTTATAACATCTGTCAAATCTGACCGTATTTGTAAACAATTTTATAATATTCTGAATATTTATATAATATCACTGAGGAAGGGCTGGGTAGTTTGAAATATGTTTGATATTTAATTTTAATATGTTTAAAAATTTAGTGTTGTTTACAAAGTATATGAAAAAAGAAAAACATAAAACATCTACAACAGAATTGGTGGATATAATTCTAAAGAGTTCCCCGCATTATCGGGTATTCCACAAGGATCGAACCTTGGACCATTGTTATTCCTAATCCTGATAAATGACATTCAAGACTGCATTCGGCACGGCACCTGTCTGCTCTTTGCAGATGATCTTAAGCTATTTTCGAGAATTCAGTCTATTGATGACTGTATAAAATTGCAGTCTGACATAGATGCGATAGAAAAATGGTCAATGGAAAATAAGCTGGAATTAAACATTAAAAAATGTGTTACAATGACATTTACGCGTTCTCCAAGACCAATTGATTTCATTTATACAATTAACAATCAGGCTCTGGAACGAGTTTCCACAATAAAGGATCTCGGTGTCGTATTTGATCCCAGGCTGACTTTTTCTGATCACGTGTTAATGTTGGCATCGACTGGCTATAAACTTCTGGGTTTTGTCTTAAGAACTTGCAAACAGTTCCGAAATCCCGAAGCGATGACATCAATGTTTAACGGCATCGTTAGATCAAAATTAGAATACGCGAGTGGTGTATGGTCTCCATACCAGCACAAGTATGTGGAGGTATTAGAACAAATCCAGAAAAAATTTCTGAGATACCTCTACATGCGGATGAATGGGGTATATCCGAGGTTTATGCACCACAATGATCTATTGATTAACACAGAGTACCGCAGTCTCGAATCAAGAAGAAAGGGTACATTGATGATCTTAGGATTTAAAATACTCCGTAACCTCATTGATAGCCCATACCTCTTAGAGTGTTATGGTCTCAATGCACCGGAAAGGTATGCTCGCGCTAGAAGACACGATCTGTTGTGCATACCGCATAGCAGGACAAATGTCTTGGCGCAGCATACAATGACTCGGGGTATGGTGCTCTTGAATGAGGTGTCAGTCGATGTGGACATTTTCCAAATGACCTATATGTCCTTTAAGGAACATATAGGTACATACCACAACTGTTAAATATTGTTTTATTTTATTTTAATTGTTTTATTTTAAAATGTATGTAAAATGCATGCAAAATTTATGTAAATTGTATACAGTAATAGGGTCATAAAAACCTGTTGTATACAAAAAAAAAAAAAAAAACACAAAGTATGGCGAAGATAGAAGAAAAATGATTAAAATGTGTTTATTTTATTTTTTCATTAGAAGTAGATAACACGAAAAAGGATTTGAAAAAGACGAAATTATTTTATACTTCAATTATAAGATATAATATATCATATTTATGATAGCAAAGTCAAACGATATTCTTCCAAAATTTTCACCCTTCATGAAAAAGAATTTCCTTTACATTGCATTATTTAATGACTAAATAAAGCTTCTTTCTTCTGGTACTATATCAGGTCCCCCCAACGTTGACGGTTGCTGCAGCGAAAGATCTCTGTCCTGCGCTACATGGAGCTGGTTGTCAACTCTCCTCATTCCTGTCCAATCCCTTATATTCAGCCAGAAGAACTGCCTTGTTATTCAACTCCCAGCCGTTTCTATATCTTGCCCATGATAATAAGTAGGAGGTAGTATTTTTCTCCCCATAGCATGTGACCTAAATATGAGACCTCTTTAACCTTCATACTCGACAACTCTTTCGGCTCAAACTCTCTGTAATACGTCGCAGTTTAACTTTACTTTGAAAAAGTAATCATTGAGTCATATATGTATAGGGTGTTTTTTTAGAGGTTTGGTTTTTAAACTGGCAACACTGTTTTAACAAAGTGTTAATTTGACAGTTGACAGTTGATTTATAGTCAGTCCATTTTGTTTATTATAAAACATGCGTGCGACCTATCATGACGTACGCCGTAGAAACGCGGGCTGACACTGTGCGAACCAAGGGACTACTAAGAACATCGGAGATGAAGGTTCTAAGATCAATTACTGGAAAAACTCTCCAAGATCGTGTCCGCATCGTAGACATAAGAAAAACTTGTGAAATAGAGGATATCGTTTAGTGGAGTAGATCCAGAAGAAGATACTGTAGGGACCATGTAGCCCGAATGGATGGTGACAGACTTGCATATACAGCCGCTTATGAAATCCCCTCCGGACACCGCCCACCTGGACGACCGCCTAAGAGATGGAGGGACAGCTGGATCTCAACATCCGACGAGATATGATTTCTGTGTCAAAGATCGTCAGATCTATTAAAATAAGAAGAAGTTGAAGAAGACATTTTGTTATTTTACCATAAATAGATTGATGTCAGAACAGCGCTTGCGAATTGTGCAAATTTAGTTTGAATATCATGGTTCGGTTCGCCAAACTTATCGTGCACTACGTCCATTTTACGATCGATATAATCGTCCATCCGAGCAAGTTATTCGGAAGACCATGGATCGTTTTCGCACCACGTACACTCTAGTGGATAATACGCATCCACAAAGACGACAATTGTCGAAAGTTAGACTTCACGATTGCGCTTCATTCGAGCTAGCCGTGACGCTCATATGCCCGAAATCATATTTAAACAATAAGAGCATAGTAGTATCTATAAATAAAGAAATATTATAGACATTAACACTATTTTAATGTGTTTTTTTTTCATTTTGAATATGTATTGTATACCTCTAAAAAACACCCTATATTAATATCAAACCATTTGAATAATGTTATATACGACTGATCAAGAATAGAATGAATTAATTTTTTTCCAATAAAATAATTTTTAAAAGGTTTTCATTTTACCGATCTTTTTCATAGTTTGGTTAGATAATGATCTCTTTCAGATTTTAAAAGGTTTAAGAGTATTTTGGTTTTGATTGTACAATAAAAGGATGGTTTTACATTTGTATTGTACAACGTATCATAAACTAAAGATAAAACCTTTCCCGAATGGTACATTTTTTACAAATTTTAACATTAACATACATTGTGATTTCATTATTCTATTTTGTATCAATAGCTTTTTTATTTTTACAGTATTTGTTTGAGTGTATTTAACAATTACCATAGTTATATTTTTAGATGATATGTTTAATGTATCAAATGTAAATTATATCCATTTAGCGACCTTCGTGGCAGAGTAGCAAGACTCTACTGCCATACTCAAAGACCCGGGTTCGATTCCCGGCGATGGCAGTGTGATTGTCACACTCTCTTTGGTCTCGTGAATAATTTACGTGACCATTAAATTGCAATAGAAGCAGTGCAGTGTTATAATATTATTTTCCAAGTATTTTTTAAACTTTTATATAATAAAATAGATTTTTTTTCGCTTTTTATTTTTTTAATATTCTTGATTTCAATATTTTGTGTAATGATTCATTAAAATGAATTATTAATTTAATTTTAGAGTGTATGAATTGCTAATACCATTTTTATCTAGTATATAAGATTATTGCAAAAACAATTTTTTAAAACCATAACAATTAATACGAATGAAGATATCGGTTTCTTAGAAAAAAAAATTATGGGGGTAATATGTTTGCCTTACTTAGGTTTTATCAAATGACATTACACTTTACCTTATAGAGGCGAAACATGTCATTCCCATAAAATATTATTAATTTTCTAAATAACAAAACTCTTTATTCTTATTAAAATATTTGAAATAAAATTTTATATAATTGTTCAAGTAACAAAAAATTCGAGTGTAACATTTGGTATAAAGTTTTATGGGGAAATTTATATTTTCAGGTGGTGCTTTATATTTTTTAATATGTGTATAGACTAAATTTAATTGTGTATGAACTTTACACATAAAATCCGCAAATACCATTTAACAACTTTAATGTGGCTGGCTACATTTGCAGTCTAAAAATAAATGGTTTCAATCTGCCGATGACTATATTTGCAGTTCCAATCTTATAAAAGTTTTTACATTATTTCCTTACTATAGGGTGATTTTTTAGAGGTATACAAAACATATTTAAAAAAACACACATTAAAATAATATTATTGTCTATGATATTGGCTTAATTTAATAGATAATTTTATGCCATTTTAGGCATATGAGCGCCACGGCTAGCTCAAATGAATTTTCGACAATTGTCGTGTTTGTGGATGCGTATTATCCACTACGTGGTGTGAAAACGATCCATGGTCTTACGAATAACTTGCTCGGATGGACGATTATATCGACCTTAAAATAGACGCAGTGAACGATAAGTTTATCATGATTTCCAAAAAAAAAATGCACAATTTTCAAGCCCTGTTCTAACGTCAATCTATTTATGGTAAAATGGCAAAATATATTGATTACAAATCAATTGTCAACTTTTTATGATTTAATTGTATCTCAATAGAGACGAAGATGCAAATTGGAAACTGAATATGGTTGATCAAGGTGTTTACAGGACTTATGACCTGTCATTGGTTGGGTTAAGTGCACACTTTATGTAATTACAACATTCCCCATTCCAGCTTTGTTATGACCATGTCTGACAAATTTTTGGAAGTTGTATATTATATATGTTAAATTCAACGCCTGAATTTACATGTCAGTTTCAATACGCTATCTATGAAGATTTTGATTATATATGTTAATCTCTAAGATTAATCTATATATAATCTACATACTAACGCCATCTATGGAGATTTATGTTTATTAAGCATTAAGCAGAACAACTTTACTAACACAATGTGAAAGGCTATCCCGCCATTAGCGCATTGTTAGAAGGCGCCTGGAGATGTACTCCTATCTATATGCCAAACTTAAACCAATATGTATTACAATATTTTTTTGAATGTATGCATATACTTGTATACGAATACTGGATTTCACCCATTCCGGGTTATCAATTTTTATGATTTATACAAGTATTTGTGATTGTATACAAGTATATGTGTACATTCAAAAAAACAATTGTCAACTGTTAAATTGACCGTCTATAGAAACAATGTTGCTTTTTTTAAAACGAAACCTTAAAAATAACACCCTATATTTAATTGTCCGTAATAATATTATAAACTGGGGTAAAATGTCTACGCTGCAAATGGAGTCAGCCGCAGTACGAAATATTTTTTACTGCAAATGAAGCCAGACGCATAATAGGGGTTAATTAAAGCTCTTGTGAGGAAAAAGTAACATTTGGTATAAAGTTGAATGAGGGAATATATGTTTTCAGACAGCTGAATAGTTTTAATATAACAATTTGAAACTCAGCAGACCGATTTCAATTAACGCTCTCTCAACAGATGTTAGAGTAACGGATTTACACTGATTTTCAATCTGGATAATAGATTATAGTACTTTAATAAGCAAAACAAAAAATGATTCCACACATTGTTCCGAATTCAATCAAAATAACAATACCAAGATTGCAATTTGATTAATAAGCTTTTTTCGCAAAAAATATTAAACGAACAAATTACTGAAAAGACTTAATTTATTATCTCAATTAACTGAAAATGTTATAACAGATTTAATAATCTTTTATTGCTATGGTAACAGTAAGATCGACATATTACAAATGAAAAATTGGTCGATATTTTTCGTGATAGTGTGAGTTGCCTCAGGGATGCAATATCAATGTAGTTATTGTTATCTCTTGGACTTGGACTTGGATCTTCTGGCTTACAGAGGTTCAGCTCATGTGGCTATTCCTCTTACGTCTGATGGGAACATTGTTGGAAGGTGATTTGGTGGGTTGTTAGTTTATTCGGGGGCATGATTTGTGTGGCCCGGAGTGTTCCTCTGAAGGAGAATCGATTTTGGGCGCTTGTGGCGGCTGGAAGTGTTTGGGTCGTAATTAGAGAGGTCTTTTATTGTGGGGTTGGGATGTGAAGGGAGTCCTTTGTAAAAACGTTCGGCAAGTTTCAGAATGAATTCATCTATCATCGGGATTCCCGATTCTAGGTACAGTTGTGTAATCCTGGTCCATGAAGGCGCACCAAGCGATAAACGGATAGCATAAGTGAAGATCGGCCTTATAACCGTTTTGTATATCAGGAGTTTATTGTCGATGCTTAGTTTACTGTTTCTAGCTAACATTGGGTGAGGGCTGAGATTGCTTTTGACGCGGCTTTGACTTTATTTGTAATGTGTGGCCTCCATGTCAGCTTAGAATCCAAGGTAACCCCTGATGCCGTAGTATTTATGTATTTTGTTATTTTATATATATTATATTTTTTAAGTTATTTTCAAAATATATATAATATTATTATATAATTTTTAGGTTGCAGACGACTTGGACACATCTGTAAAATTTGTATCTTTATATATAAATAAATGAAAAATAAAATGAAAAAATAAAATTAAAACTATTAAAATATTTTTTTTATAGTATGCAGGGAAAGAATGTTACAAAAAGTATATGTTAACGATGTAAATGAAACTAAAAACAGAAGAAGACAGAGGAAAATGTGTCACGGTCGATTAAAGCAAACTTTGAACACGTGAGGAGTCGTAGAAATCACCGTGCATGAATGACACGATGTTTGAATGTCGAAAAATGGAGAAAAATCTGTCTTGATATACTTCTCTCGATTCTTCAACATTCATACTTCGTATCAAGCACGCACCTTGACTCCTCGCGTGACATTTAATTTGATTCGATCGTGATATGTTTCCTCGGCCTTCCTCTGTTTTTAACTCCGTTCATGCCGTTTACATATACCTTCTTCATCTGTCTTCTTTCATTTTTTTCCATCTGTCTAAACCACCTTAACGACCCTTTCATTATTTTGATCATAACACTTTTATTCGCACCGCATTTATTTCTTATATTTGCATTTGACAATATTAATGGTTAATTAAAATATCTATCATTTACAAATTAACCACTTATTTGCTAGTTCCATGCTTCACTTCCATACATAAGGATCAGCACATAAACACCATTATGCACTGTTGTCTTAGCTTTTTGGATAGGTAAGTAGCTCATAAACACTCGTATATTTTTCTAGAATAAAGTAAAGTAACTCTCGGCAACGTTTAATGTACTAAGAAAGCTTCATTTAATGATTGTCTTTAAACTCGGTCTTTGCACGAGATTTCTGTCTAGGGAATTCGAATTGCACAGTTCGAAGAATACTTTCGAAGATTCTCTGTAATCAAGTTTAAATCTTGTTCCTAATTGAAATCACTTAATCCATTTAATTTATCTTCTTTTAAATAAATCTTCTTTTAAAATATTTTTTTGTTGTAACCGAACTTTTTGTCACATTGTTATAAACAATTTCTTAGCCTGCTAATGCCAGCATATAAAACATAATAATGTGGTAAAATCAAATTGGTAAAAAAAATTAACATTTTTTTAAATTTTTAATCTAATAGAATTTTAAATTACCAGATATTTTTTTAGATATTATAGAGTTCTCTAGCCATCTTTTATATAAATTTAAATTGAGTAATAATATTATTCATAGAATACCGAAACAGTCGTACTACTTGTTAATCGTTAAACGGTTGTTAATACTAAAGCATATTAACATTACCCAACACAAAAGGTGGTAAGAGCTCTGACTTCCATTGCGAAGGTCCCGGGTTCATTTCCCGGCAATGGCAGTGTGATTGTCACCCTGTCTTTGGTCGTCTGGTGTAGAATTCACGTGACAATAAAATGGCTACCTCACACATGTCATAAGAATCAATATGATAGCTAAAATAAATTGTATACAGTAATTGGGTTCAAACGACCTATTGTATACAAGGAAAAAGAAAACAACAAAAAACACAAACTACTTGGTTATTTAAAATTCCACCAGACCAAAAGCATATTAATAATTTTATGCGACATTATGATAACTGTAACTGTGAATTTGGTAATGATGTATGTTTTTGACTCCATCAGATATCCAGTTTAAGGAAGCTTTTAAAAATATGGATATATCAAGAATCCAATTTCTATTTATCTTTTAAAAAACTAACTAACTAACCATCACGCCGTCTCCCCGAAAGGGTAGGCAGAAAGAATGGACTGTCACACTTTTACTGATTCGGCACTCCATCCTTCTCCTTTCGCCCCGCGGGAGACGCGGTGTGATGGGTTGCGAACCTCATCGCCTCCAATAGGCATCTCCCGCGCACACTTAGATCGTCCAACACCCACATATTCTTTATATTAGTGAAAATATATATTTTTTATTGTAATTTTTTTTTTTACTTTTACAACTGGAATAAAAATGAAAGTAAACCACTTTTTTTAAGTATATTATTATTTGGTGGATTTCTAGATGATAAAATAATATTTAATATACCGCCGAGCTTAATTGTTGGACAATAATAAAATTTATCGTTTTTATAAAGAATTTTGACAGGTGTAAAAATAAATTTTTCATGTTCCAATCAATCTTTCAAGGATCATTTCATTTATAATATCTCTCATGGGCAAAGTTTCTTTAATTATAAATTATCTACAAACTTATATTTTTATTGTATTATAACGTAATTATAACATATAAGTCAAATCTGAAGTACACGCAAGCCATAATTTTAAATCAAAATACGTAATTTTCTGTTGTTATCTTTTTATAATGCGAAACATGGCCAAACTTTTATGTTGAAAAATAACTTGTCCACTTTTTATGCACAGTTTTAGGACGTTACAAAAACTTTATTACCGAGTTACGTTCAACTCTAAACGTAGGTTTTTTAGTTTTTAAATAATTTACTGCCGTTTTAAGTGGTTCAGCAGTAATAAAAACGTTGCGTTTGCAATAAAACTAAAAAGTCTTATCGATTCCAATGTCCGTGAAACGGAAAGCTTCTAGAAAACTCAGCTTTTGCACCCCTTTCCGTTGTCTTTAGAAATGGAAATGTAAAATTTGCATTAACAGCAGCACGGCCGGTCATTTATCTTAAATATTTCTGGCCCAATGATTTAATAAAATCGCCGGTTTATTAAGGCGACGCGGAGGTATTTTTAGAAATATTATTTCCCGCGCCCTGCATTTTAAATCATCATTTTTTCCTTCTTAACTTCGGCTGCAAATTCAATTGACGTCTTCTGATCGGTAAAAATATCTATAGAATCCTTCACCGCCACTTCCAGGGGTAGTCTAGGCCATTATTCACGAATAATCTGATTTCACGCTTCGTTTCTTACCACCCTGTACAAATACAAGCGATCACGATACTGATTATTTTTTGCACTCTAGAGGGTCATAACAGGTTAACTTGACTTTTAAAGCAATTTTTTTTTAATTTAATACATTTTCTCATATCTAAACGAAATCTATTGAAGCTTAATTTCATAAAATAATACATATATGGATACTCTTTCATATTCGCTTAGTTAAAATTAAATTAAATAAATTAATTGAGAAATCTGTTGAAAAAATATAAATGAGGTCCCTAAGATGTATGTGTGAAAGATATACGACAGAATCTTAAATGCTGATATAAGAAAGGAATGTAGAGCGGAAGAGGGTATTAAAGTAGTAAAATTATGAAAGGATCGCTGCGTTGGTTCGGACATATGGAGCGCATGGATGGAGAAAAAATGGTTAAGAAAGTTAATGACATAAATGGAGTAATCGAGATGAGACCGAGGAAAACATGCCATGACCAAATTAATCAAATTTTAAAGATTGGTCAGGTTAGAAATCGGAAGAATCGACGTGCGTGTGTGACTCGCTGTGTGGAGGAAACTAGAGAGAAGTGCCGGGATAGAGTAGTGTGGTAGTACATTCTCTCTGCCTACCCTTACGGGGAAACGGCGTGATAGTTTTTTTTTGTTGTTGCTGTTTGTTGAAAAAATGCACATAAAGGTTAAAAAAATCAAGAAAATTAATTTTAACAGTCTAAAAAAATATTATTATACCTAATGATGTCAACATCGGTTGACAAACTGCTGCCGCCAAAAATTAAAAAAAAAAAATTGTGATACAATAAACAGCGTTTTATATTTAAACAGTAGGTATGTCTCTTTTTTTAAATATTGAAGCACCTACACTGAGTTTGTTTAATTTTAATGAAGATCTTTTATGTTGATTCAAAATTAAAAAATAAATAAACAAAAAGTAAAATTGACAGTCGATAGTGGAAAAATCCTGTTCTAAATTTGCATATAGTTCAGAATTTTGAATTATTTAGACATTTTAAATTTTATTCACAGGCTGTGCGTTCAGAATTTTTTTGTTTATTTAAAATTCTTATGTATTCACAAAATGTAAAAAAGGTATATTTTTTTATTATACTTATAAATGTTGTGATTAGTTTATGTTTCTCAACGTCAAACGAAATGTGATTATTGTTCGCGAAGGCTCGTTGAACCCAAACAAAGCTAGTATTAAATTGCGTATGTCTCCCCGCATAATACTGTCAGTCATTTCCTTAAATTACACGTCAGTCATTGTGACAATATACAAGAGTTGAGCCCCCTGAAATTATTTCTCCTTTATGATGCTACTATCTTCTCTTAATACAAAAGAAAAAACATTTCCAAGAATTTTCCACCGGATTATTGATGCACGTAGGAACACAATGACTCCATTTTTATCTCTCTCGGGGTTCTTGAGTGGGGAAATTATAGCGTTACATTTATGAAATTGGTGTCTCTCATACAAAACTAATCAAAATGTAATTCGCGATGGCTTTTTGCGCCATTCTGTGAAGTGTTTACCCTGAACGCGCATTTTTGATCCTGCTTTGAATACGTCACAGCGCCGGGTGAGTTCGAATGAGAGTCCCGAATCTAATCATAGTTAATGGAGCGGCAAATCCCGGCGCATCGTTATGTAGAGCGTTGTTATTTCTTTACAAATAGCCTTATAATAATGCGTATTGTTAAAATAAAAATAATTGTCTCGGTAAGGTTAAAACGTATTTTTATTACTTTCGTATTAGGCACTCAATTCGTGGTGTTGCATTAGTAAATAAAATATTTGTTTTTTTGAATGTATACAAATACTTGTACTTCTTTTGGGAATGCTCGGAACCAATTCTCTACAGCTTCGAAGAGATGGATATCTAACAACCCATTTCTTCAGATTAATTATGGGATACTTCGAGAACTTGGCCGTACTGGAGGATGTTGGTATTTTTGTCCCCGTTAGATATCTCCGACAGCGACAGCACAGATTGTTTTACCTACCGGCCGCCAGAACAAATATGCATCTGGTGACACCGGTGGGAAGGGCAATTAGTGAACTGAACTGAACTCGGAGATCGACGTCTTTCATGTTAGTGAAAGTACGTTCAGGGGACAAATACTCTTAACTTTGGAGTATCTTGTCTTCCTAATGTCGAACCATCACTAATGCGTTCCTGGTATTATATTTTATGTGTATAATATCTTATTTGTACTCAATAGATGCCTTAAACATTTATGCTGTTTGTAATGTCTTTTGAGTAAATAAACTGATTTGACAAATACTGGATTTTTACCCATTGCGGAAAAATGATTAACCTGCAATGGGTAAAAATCCAGTAATTTTGTGTACAAGTATTTGTATACATTCAAAAAAACAAATCGTATAATAAAACTGGCACAAGTTAAAAGCATAAAAATTGGAGTTTCACTCCAGGCGTTGTCTAGCAGTGCGATAATTGCGTAAAAAGCCTTTCACATTGCATTGATAAAGATTTTATGCTTAATGCTTACAAATTATCTTAATAGATGGCGCTAGTGTAGATTGACCTACAATCAGTGAAGTTATAAAAAAATAGTAGCATATACTCGTATACAAGTTCCAAAAATTTGTCAGACGTGGTGTCGTAAGAAGGGCGATCCCCCGTAAACGCCTGTAAACGCCTCGACTATTATATTCTGTTTAAAAAAACCAAAATAAAATATTTATTAAAATTAAAAACTCAAACATAATAAGATTTTTCTTTAACGTAGCATTTTTAGTTGAAGGTGAATTTTATATTTTTGAAAAGGTTTCGGGCGGCCATTTTATTCCGATTTATAAAATACCCACACACCTACGATTCATAGAATATTCCACGTATTTGAAACCATACGACATCGGAAAAATCTCAGATTTTACGATGCGCTTAATCTTTACGAGCTTCTCTGGTTTTCTTTGCCCTGAATCGATAGCCTCGTTATCTCACTTAAGAGCGCAGGCATGTGATATGGCGAGGAGATGAAATGACCACTGTTTTGAATCTTCGCGATACTTACCACGACGATCATACTGTCTAATGGGAATATAATGAAGCAACATTAATCGCTAATACGAGTATATTTCAAATGTTATGAAATGAAAACCTATTAAAAAAGCTAGAATGGCAGTGCACAATGGTGTTCTTTTACCAACCCTTATGTATGGAAACGAAGCATGGAACTGGCAAAAAAATATATGAAAGTAGAATAAATGCCGTAGAAATGAGATCTCTTAGACGAATGTGTGCATATTCTCTGTGTATGATGAAATGAAAATATAAGAAGTAAATGCGGTGCGAAAGATGGTGTTATGAACAAAATAATGAAAGGATCATTAAGATGGTTTGGACATATGGAAAAAATGAATGAAGAAAGAATGGTAAAAAAATTATACCTTAACGATGTAAATGGAACCAGAAATCGAGGAAGACCGAGGAAAACGTGGCACGATCAAATAAATCAAATATTGAATGTCGGCCACGTGAGGAGTCAAAGAAATCGACGCGCGTGCATGACTCGATGAATGAATGTTGAGGAATCGAGAGAAATTTATCAGGAAAAAAAATTTGGCAGTCAATTCATTCTGCCTACCCCTTCGGGAGACGGCGTGATGATTAGTTAGTTAGTTATATTAGATTAATTTTAATTTTACACAAATGTGACATTACACATGGTAATATTGACTCAGGATCGCGGAATCTAAGAGACAACTCGAAGAAACTAGAGAGATGAACGTGAAGGCATAGCATTCCCCTTCGTAGTCTTGCTATCCGTCAAAACCCTAAAAAAAAGGATAGAAGTGTGGCAACAATTTCGTAAAAATTAAACTAATAAATTGAGATATAAAAACAGCGCTTCAAATAAAACTGTTATGAACAGTTACATAGTTTAGAAATTAAAAATTCACCAAACGGTCAGTTACATCGTTTACAAATTCAACATTATTTTAAATGTAAATAAATTCCTAAATCGATTTTAGCATATCTCGTATTTGTGTGAGTTGATTAAGAGCTTATATCAAACTCACTAAAACTCAAGCTTATATAACCTAATTTAACTTAAAATTGTTAAATAATGAAGCATGACAATGAATTTTTTCGTTGCAAGGTGTGATTGATTGCTTACAATATATTATAATGTACTTGTCACTTGATTGTCATCTTGATAACGAAATATCATTTTTCTCGAGATAATAGCTTTGCACCTTTTTTAAATTGATGTTTTTTTCGCATTTTGCGTTTAAACGTGTATAAAACGCGAGATATTTGAACCAAAGTGGAATTCGCTCAATTCTGCCACGTTCTCGTTAAAGATTATAATCATCTCCAGTGAAAGCGTTTATATTTTCAGCTCGAATGCCCCACGTTTCAAAATGTTATTTTGATTTTTTTTCGTGAGAGAAAAATGTAATGTATCATTTTGATTGCTGGAAAATTGACGTATAGCGTACGAAGGAAACGCTTAGAATGACGGGAATATTATTCATACTCAAAGTACAAGCTTCTTTCATTGTGAGGTATCTCTTGTGAAAATGTTTTATACCAAATTTTAAAAAATAAAATTCAGGAAATTACAATGTTTACAAAAATCGTACATCTTACAAAAAATAAACACTGCTTAATTAACGAAATACATCACTGCTCATATAAATATCCACTGAAGCAAATATGAATAGTAAATATTGAACGCTAATTCATTCACACCGTGAAATTTCATAGTATTATACTTGAAAATAACTTTATTTGATCTTTAATTTAATATATAATAGAAATCCTCAAGTCGCTGAAATTGGGTGAAAACATAATTAATAATCGGATTCCTCCTTTTACTCCTTTCTCCTTAAATATAGACAAAGTATTTATACTTTGTCTATCTTTAATATCCCAAGCTCTCATTCCAAATCATATGCAAATTAATTAAAATTAATTAATTTAAATCAATGTAAACATATTTTAATTTAAACATATTTATAATTTAAACAAATTAATTTAAACATATTTTGTTTAATATAAACTTATTGACTAACTAACCATCACGCCGTCTTCCCGAAGGGTTAGGCAGAAAGAATAAACTGCTACACTTTTCTTTCCTGACATATTTCTCTCGATTCCTCAACATTCAAACATCGTGTCATGCACGCGCGTCAATTTCTCTGACTCCTCACGTGGCCGACATTTAAACAAATAAAAACAAAAACAAACAAACAAACCATCACGCCGTTTCCTCGCAGGGGTAGGCAGATAGAATGGACCACCACACTAATCTATCCTGGCAAACCTCTCTAGCTTCCTCCACATTCATACAACGAGTCATACACGCACGTCGATTCCTCCGACTTCTAACATGACCAACCTTTATGACCAATCTTAATGATCCTTTCATTATTTTGTTCATAACACCATCTTTCACACCGCATTCACTTCTTATATTTTCATTCGACACTCTATCATACACAGAGTATCCACACATTCATCTAAGAGATCTCATTTCTACTGCATTTATTCTACTTTCATATTTCTTTTGCCAGTTTCATGCTTCGATTCCGTACATAAGGGTCCGTAGAAGAACACTTTTGTGCACTGACATTCTAGCTTTGTTTTGTATATAAAAAAATGTTAAATTGAGTTTTTATTTGTAAATATTGAATATTGATAAAAAATATATATGTTTTATTTATTTATGCATATATAAAGTGAGTTATATGTTCTGCCTTGCCAATTGCATTAAATATTTGATAATAAGATCGTATTAAATATTTTAAATTGTGTTCTATATAATAACAATATAAACAAAAAAAAATTTAATACACTTTATAAAAGCAAGACATTTTCTTCTTCTTCTTTAAATAGATCTATCTATTAAAGTAATACTCGTATGTGTATTTTTAATGAGGTTATTTTAACTGTATATAATTAAAGAAGAAACTTACATAAATTTAATACAAAACATTTGATTTTATTGAAAGTTAAGACGTTAACACTGTGAAATACCATTATAAAAACTTTGATTTGAAAAAACAAAATTATGTATTTCCACCTGAGGATGGAGGTCACATCCGAAACATGCCGTGTTGAATATTTTTATTGAATAAAGATATTTAAAAAAATTAAGTGGAACATAAACAGCGTTGTTTTTTCAAATTCAGTTTTTACATTAGTTTTGCTTACAAAATTGACAGCCGGTCAGGGAACGGGCAAAGAACTATTGACTGATTTCCTTTTGATATGCGCAATCTCCGTGCCATTTCGGACGTTTGGACTTATCGGGAATCACCGCATTCATTTCCATCCCGTCGGAACAATTTTCAAGAAAGCCACAAATAAGGACGGAACCATAAATCAAACGGCAAAGATGGCACTCTAATCGTATTATCCGCTTGTCGTTGGCGAAATTCAATGCATAAATTTGGATCAAAAGGTGCGTTTATTGTATAGTATTGTATTACCGAGAATATATTATAATAGGCCTCGTGTTATTTATGCAGGACCGAGTGTTCTGGATGAGATATGTACACCCCGAAAGGACCGCTTTAGAATTACAATAGTGGGAGAATATATCATAACAACACCACTACTTTTGATAACTGGACGCCGATTCTAAGTACAGCGTCCATTTTAAGTATTCAGCTTTCATTGTTTTTAGATTAAAGGTCTCTGCCCACTACAACGTATCATACTATAACCGTAATAGGAACCTGTCGGGTAAAAAAATATTCTTTGTATTGAAAAGTATGAGACTATACCCACTAGACCGTTCCGTCACCGACTAGCACCGTCGCCTACTATGCACGGAGCGTTCATTAATTGTCGGCGAGAATATTTTGCCGGTGCCGATACGCTCCGCGCATGACACTGAAAGAACTTTTCTTCATCATCAACTAAGTGCCTGAATAACGTCCAATATTCTCCTTCAGTTTTTCGTTCTTTTATAGAATCGTGAATCCAGTAGCGTCAAGTGTTTTTTTGGTTCTCTTCTTCTTCCTCATCCAATATTATGGCAATTATTGCCAGTTGTCTAGCAATTAATTTTTTAATAGGCATACCTATTTTATTATTTAAAAACTTGATAGCACACCTAAGACGTCCACGCAACATCGATACGCATGCGAGAATGAAACGGTTTCCTATCGATTTTGGTGGATTTAGATCTGTATGATGATACAGATTACATACGGGCAACATACGGGTTTCATACGGGCATCATACGGGATGTACACGGGCACAGAACGCCGTCGATCCAATTCAGTAGGCATAGCAGGGCGTATCGTGTTGCTTTTCATGTCTGATACGTTCCTAGTACGGTCATAGTATGATACGTTGTAGTGGGCAGAGACCTTAAATCAAAACTCAAAATAGAATTTCGAATTTCGTGCTGGAATGAAACGAAACCTTTGCGTTCTAATGAATAAAACAAATTATTTTGTTTATGAAATGGAAGCCATAGAAGATATAAATATAATTTAATGCAAAATTCATTTAAGATTTCCCAGTTTAATTATCATGCCAGGCCTAGAGAGAATAATAAAGCGAGTATTATACTAGATTAATTAAATATCTTGCTCTATGAATAGACAAGCATAAAAAATGAATTTTGGTTGCTTGGTGATATAACAATGTGATTTCTATAACATTGCATATTAAAATAAACTTAAATTTTTTGGAAATTTTACTATATCTTATGAAAATGATATATTTTGCCTTATACGCCAATTAATGACAATTAATTAATTTATTTATTTTGACATAAACGCCGCAAGGGCTTTTACAAAAATGACATGTTTAGTTACAAAGGTAATATAAAAATTTGGGCAAATAGACAGACAACTAACATATAACGGCAAAACACAAAAACGAGAATAAGGATAACACAAGAGAAATTAGAAATTACATGAGATAGAAAAGAACATAACATAATATAAATTAGAATTTACATGCAAAGGATTGAAAAGAATTTACATGCATAGGTTAATGCATCATTATATTCAATTAATGATGCATTAACAAGGCAAATCACATAAATACCATAAAACGCAATAAAACTTCCAGAAATTATTAATTATGTGAATCATTTAAAATTTAAAAAATAATTAAAATTAATTTTCTTTTAGTATAACATTCTTTATAATATGTTACTTAACTAACAAGCCGTTTCCCCGGAGGCTTAAGCAAAAACGGATGGATCGCCACACTATTCTATCCTGAAATAAATCTTGCTCCTCTTTTACATTCACACGTCGTGACATGCACACACGTCGATTGTTGCATGCATTATCTTCTTTTATTTTCATTCGACACTCTTTCAGATCTACAGATTCAAGGTCGACCAATGCGCCATGGAAAATGCCATGCTTAGAATAACCTTGAGGGACACAAACGAATTTATTCGTCGACAAACCAAGGTGACTGAAGTGGCTCTGAGTATGGGTGGGCTGAAGTGGCAATGGGCTGGCCATATCTGTCGGAGAACCGACGTTTGATAGGGGAGACGGGTTCTGGAGACCGCATACAGGATTCCGTAGAGTTGGATTCCGCAGATGGACCGACGATCTGAAGAGGATTGCTGGACATAGATGGATGGGAGCGGCAATGGATAGGAGGCGGTGGCGTGCTTTGGGAGAGGCCACATTTAGCAGTGGATAACAGACGGCTAAGATGACACTCTTTCATACACAGATTTTCCACTGCATTTATTCTACTTTAACCCTTATTTTGCCAGTTCCATGCTTCATTTCCATGCGTAAAGGTCGGTACGAGAATTCCAATATACACTGAAATTTTAGCTTTTTTGGATAGGCTTTTAACAATATTCAGCAAATATGCGACATTACAAAAATGATAACAATAAATACCCTGAAATAAATTAGCGTCTTTCCTTTTGATTCAGTATTCCGTGTATTGTCCCTTGAGAGCACAGAGCATTACCTTCCATTTCCCTGGCGTCACATTCCATTGACAACAAAAAGATCTCTTTATTTGTATTTTACGTAAAAGTCCGATTGAAAATAATTTTCAATCAATATAACAAAGGAGTCGGGGTAAACACTGAAGGTTGAGTTTTTCCCCAAACAATATTATGTAGATAGCTTAAAACGTTTCTCAAATCGTTTGGGAATATTTGAATTGAATATAAGAATTGTCTGTACTTCACTCAACGAAATAACACAATCATTTTTTTGAGTGTTTTTGTTGACCTTTGGTATTAGTGAGCGAGTGTTCGTTATTCAATAAACAAAAACACAAAAGCAGCATTATTTAAACAAAAATTAGGCAATATAAATAAAAATGAATCTAATACGACAAACATTAGATAACTTACAAAGGGATATTGCAACTTGGGAAATCGAAATTGAAATGAAAATTTTGTGTGATTATATTGTAGTACACCTTAGAGGACATCGAAAGTCATAGTGTGAACGCGTAGGATATATAGAGGTTTTATTGTGATGGAGGCAATATCGTGACAATTTTTGTTAGCATTACCATGGTATTTATTACCTGTCAACCTTTTCCAGAGATATACCAGTAAGATTCTCTAGGCAACTGGTGAGTAGCGTCTCGCTTGCTTGCTACCATTGGTAATACTGTGGTCACGTTTAATAAACTATGACGATGTTTCCTCCTTTGCGATACCTCAATTAGTTAAATCGTCAACTTGTCTCCATCCTCCATGCTGGACATAACCCACTCCACCCCTACGCCATCTCTCTTGGTCTCTCGCCAGTATTCTCCCGGCCCTTCCCGCAGTCCGCACAATATTTTCGCTCAACCTGGTAGGCTGTCTCCCGAAACTTATTCGTTCCAACCTTTGACTCCATTCAGTAACCCTCTGGCTCCATCTTCAATCATCCCACACATGCCCAGCCCATTGCCATTTGCTATAATTTAACTCAGAGAAAAAAAATCCGACTTCAAAAGAAGTGAACTACGCATATAAAATGATTTTATTTAAAATCGGTTACGTAAATTTGGCACAACATTGATAAATCTACATGTTGGAGTTCTGTTGCTGCCCTGTGACATTATTTTGACCTTATTTCTTAACCATTTATCATTATATTATTTTTCTTCTGTTCCTCTGCTATTGAAGTTTGGCAACATCATCGTTATTCCTACTCATGAAATAGCAGCTCATAACAGGAATGTTCTGCTGCAACTGAAACATTCTCGAAGGTTTTCTAGGTAGTGTTTTCTTATTTTCCAGACACTTAATTTTCCGTTCATTTTGTTTGAATAATGATTTGCAGCAGTTTGAATTTATCGTTTCTCATAATAATATGCCTGAAGTATTCCAGTTTTCTGCACTCTATGGTCTTGATAACTCATTTTTCTTTCGTTAATCCACGTTTGCACGTTTGTGAGTCTTTCTGTCTATGCTATTTTAAATATTTTTACGATACATCAAAAATTCAAAGGCATCCAGCTATTTGGTGATAGCTTTTGTCAGGGTACATGTTTCCATGCCGTAGAACAAGACAAGAAGCACGTAACATCAAACTATTCTCATTCAATATTGATAGTTTCTGTTAGATTCTATGTAATTCTATTGGCAGTTTAAGAATTTACAAAGGTTGGCACTAGTACTTCTGTATGTACTTCGCATTTTTTTGGTTTATTAGAAATAGGTTCGCATTTTGCACTGCTCCATCAAACAATACTCTTTTTATCTAAAACGGAAACACTTTTAATTGATCTTGAAACACCTTTACCCTATCTCAAACGCCAACTGATCTCTTCGACGGTTAACTAGTTCCAGTCTGTTTCCTGCCAGCTCCGGTTAATACCGGGGATACCTGTTGAGCATTTTGAACCCTTCAGTGAAATTCTTTGATCCCTACCTTATCCTTTTCATTACTCCACTTCATAGGCATCCATTTCGTGGTTGGTACTAAAGTAAAAAAGAAGCAAAACAGAGAGCTGCGCATTAAGCCAAACGTGGATCACGTTCAAATCGAGACGATAAGGGGTTTATTATGTATGATGTTTTGCTTTTTTTATATATCAAAACATTTGAACATTTCTACGCTTTATAGATATGAGAGCCATAAAGTCTTATAAATAGCTATTCAACAAAATAATAAAAATAAATTCATTTCTCTTTTTCTTTTTTATATGCTTTGTATATACAACACTTATATTAAAAAAAATATTTTACATAGACATGTTTCGGACAACCAGTCCTTCTTCAGTGATACATAGATATTATTAAGATTCATTTTATAAATATTATAAAATTGTTTACATGATCTGACAGATGCTATAAAGATTTATTTTGGAGCGTTTATGCTTTTGTTATAACAAATATTTAATGTTCTTATTGAGTTTCAGGTAATTACTTACAACAAAGGAAATAAATCAGAGATTGGACTTGACATTAAATTTATTTGATTATTTATAATATTTTCTTTATTTTTAATTGCTTTTTTAATTTCTAAAATTTCGAGTTTGCTCAACGTTATATTTCTATTATTAACATGCAAAATTTCATGCCCAATATCTTTTTTTAAATTAATTATCTTTTTCTATGAGGTAGTTAGCAAATTCAGAAAAAATATTTCAACATCATAACAACACAAAGTATGATGTATATAGAAGAAATAACCTATTTCGGTCGAAAACTCACTTATATCTCTCAGGTACACATATAAAATTTATATCTCTCAGGTACACATATTGGAATTCCAAAAAACCCAAAAACATACTACTGTCAAAATAAAGTATTAAGGAATCAAAAATACACTAGAGACGAAATTAACGTTTTTAAAAATCAAGGTTTATATACTCGTAGGTAAATCTAAAATAAGTTAATATTATTGAATGTTAACGAAATGGGACTCACTGACAATTGTTTTCTAAGTAATGCATATGTTTCAAACCTTTTACTGTACATTAATTAATCAATAAACATTTAAAAAAAAACTAACTAACCATCACGCCGTCTCGTCGAAAGGGTAGGCAGAAAGAATGGACAACCACACTTTAACCGATGCGGCACTCCATCCTTCTCTTTTCGCCCCCGCGAGAGACGCGGTGTGATGGGTTGCGAACCTTATCGCCACCAATAGGCATCTCCCGCGCATACTTCAATCGTCCAACATCCATAAAATAAATCTAAAACAAAAAAAATAAAATACAATGATTTAAAATTTTATCAAATAACAAAATAAAAATTAAATAAAAAACTCAGTTTTCGATCTTTTAACCCATATAACGTTGATCTAAAATAATGCTGTCTCTTACGCAATTATTACTTGTAATGCTTTTAATCACTACCAATATTCACAAGAGAAGAACTGTTTTGAAATTCTAAATAATTTAATGTTTGTTCTATAATAACAATCATTTGTTTCGCAAAAGTTATAATGTTTAAAACAAAGTGCCGTACCGTGTGACAGCAGTACGGAAGTACAAAGCGTACATTGAAAGCGTAATTCTACCCGGATAGGTATGTAAGTTCATTACTAAGCGAAGGTGAAACGATATACATAATACGTACATACAGACGTACGTACGTTTTACCTTAATTGCTTGCTCTTACGAACGAGTGCTCTAAGGCAGCGTTTCCTAACTTTTTTCAGTCGCGGACCCCTAGGAAATCAAGGACAATTTTCAAGGACTCCCTTAGTAAAAAAAAACAGCTATAAATTTTGGACCATATATTTAAGTACTGCGAATACAATTTTGTTTTAATAAAAAATAAGTTTTTAATTAACGCACAACAGCAACACCAACACGGTTAATTAATGTAAAGGCTGGTGTTGCTTTTTTTTAACCCTTAACGTACCGTGTTCAAAACAAAACGCTCGCTCCCATGTGGTCAATTCAGTTTACCGCTAACTTTATCTATAAATATCAAGCATATGACTCGATAAATTAAAATTTAATTAACGTCATCTTGTAGGGAATTTCATTAGGAATAGATCGAAATCTATAACATACATGGATTATTTGAAAAACATATCATTATTAATTTTTTTCTGGAATCATGCGATTTCTGATATAGAATGACAAGACAGCATATGAACAACTGACAGCAAGTATGAACTTGTCTCGCCCCGCCGCGGCGCTTTAATTTTACGTATGATAAAGGCACCTAGGCAAAATGTATATTACGTTCAAGACAACGAGTACGTATTAATATTTGTCCCTTTTGGTAAAGTGTTAATATTTTCACAGTTCTGATATTATTAAGTTGCGTGCTGCGTTTCCGTCCACAATCGGTATTACGTATGGGAAAAGGCCAAACATATAATTTATAATACGTTCGAAACAGCGAGTAAGTATTTGTCACTTTTGATAAAGTTGTAAATATTAGCAAAACAAATTCTACCTTAACACGAATGAAGGTGAGGGCAGTCTTAAAAAATATTTTTTTTTGGGATGAAGGAAGTAATTTTTTGCTTTTTTTTATTACGAAATATTGAGAACACTTCAATGGAGAATTACAATTTTTTTTATAATGTTAGGGTCCATAGGTTTTAAGAAAATCAACTTTAAATTGGCAGTGGAAACTCAATTGACCACATGGCAACGCGACGGTTAAACTAAATTAGTGATGTTTGGGTTGATGTTACTACTAAGTTGTAGTCTCAGATTGGATTCCACTTGTAATTTGTTTCTGTATTTGTTTTTAGTATAAACAAGAGCAGAGAATGCGTTTTCACACAGGTATGTGGTTAAGAAAATCAGTAAATGTTTCAGTGCTTCTTCTGATAATTCCTTATAATCTTTCTTTACATTCACCCAAAAACTTGATAAAGAGGATTCTTTAAAATAACATTTTAATGCTGAATCACAAGAAAATTCTATTAATTGGTTTTCCTGTGCCGTTGCCAAGCCAGTTATATCAGGAACATCTGTGTTAAAAGGGTTTGATATCCAATTTTTATTTTTGTCGGGTACTGGAAAATAATCAATAGTGTTAATGATTACGAGAATTTTGGTGGCATTTATTTATTATTGTTAAATGTTCCACGGAAAACGAAGATCACAAGGAAATCGAAAGAAGAATCACAATTGGTAACAAAACATTCTTCTCTCTACTACCAGCGCTCAAATCAAGAAACGTACACTGGAAAACCAAAATCACCCTGTATAAAACAATCATCCGAACAGTAGTGACCTATGGGTGTGAGGCGTGGACAATGACAGCGAAATCTGCAGAGCGACTGGATACTTTTGAGAGAAGGGTGCTGCGCAGAATTCTGGGGCCTGTGAATGACGGTGAAGGCTGGAGAGTGCGGCATGATGACGAGCTGTACAATATTTACAAAGCTCCCAGTCTCTCCACACAGGTCAGACTGAATAGACTGAGATGGGCCGGTCACGTGCAGAGGATGCCGTCATCGCGAACCCCAAAAAGATTGCTGGAGTGGCACCCAGGTGGTAGAAGACCAATTAGACGACCAAGGCTGCGATGGGAGGATGAAGTTGGGAGAGATGGAACAAGATTGTTAAGAGTGTCAGATTGGAGGGTCGAAGCGGAGGACAGGAGGAGTTGGAGGCGAAGAATACTGGAGGCTAAGGCTCGATATGGGCTGTAGGGCCATCGAAGAAGAAATGTTCCACGGATGTGACTGCGGACCCCCATACATATATTCGCGGACCACAGGTTAGGAAACACTGCTCTTAGGGAACCCCTTTTCCAAATGCCGCCATTCTCGCAAGTATTTCGGGTTTTATACATAATTTCATATAAAAAGGCAAATTGTTTGAAATGACTAATTTAAACTAATCGCATGGGAAAGGTTGAAGGGATCCTATAAAGGTATTTTCCTGGTGTTCGGACGTTGATTTTTAACCCCACACCGAGCCTATATGCATAGTTTACTTTTCCAACGGGCAGTTAATGAAAGTTTATGAGGGAATGGGTAATGAAAAAGTAGTTAAAGTAGCGTTAGTTTCGCCCATGGGCATCATTAGCCCTAGTTCGGGAAAGTTGGCTTACAACAAAAAGGATTTTCATATATAACCTTACCTATAAGATTCCTCTATTGCTCTGTGACGATAATTTATTTATTTTGTTTATACGATTCTACTTTTGTTCGATTTTGGACATATTGATTGAGCGAACAAAAAATTTATTTCATTTGTATTTATTAATTTATGATAAACTTAAAGCGTTAGCACTGTGGAATTTCAAAATTACGATTTGTTTGGACTTAAAATACTGTTTTTCCACATGAGTACATTTTTTTACATTTTTGGAAGGTTTTACACCCTTCATCATCGGAAGAACAATTTAAAAAGTTTATATCGTTCCCGTTCCAAAGTAGAATAAATGCAGTAAAAATGAGATCTCTAAGACGAATGTGTGGCTTTTGTGGATTTTTTAAACTATAAAATTATATCAAAACAAATTTGTAATTAAAAAATCTTAAAATTATGAGATATTAAGAAAAATTTTGGCGTTAACACTATGAAAATCATTAATTATACCTATAGATATAAAAAAAACTCGTAACAAATTATTACTTTATATATAAAAAATAATAAAACACATTGTACTGAACCACGGTATGGTAGTTTTAAGTGATGAAAACTAGTTCTTGTATTTTTCTAATGAAGCTTGGGTTTAAGCAAAACTAGTTATAACATTATAAGTTTAAAATGTCTAACCACAAAGTGAGTGCTTCATATGATTTTTTTTTTTTTTAATTTTTGAGTTGGAAATAAAATTCCAAATTAGAGGTTTAATTCCTAGAAATATACCGATTAATTCTTGTTTTCTTAGAAGAGATCGACATTAACAGTAGCTTTTACCGTTATATTGCTTTGTTAGTTTTTATCGCTATCATTAAGGCCGTTTTTTTTTTAATGAAAACATTAGCATAAATATAATGACAGCGTAGTTAATAATTATTTTCTGATGAAGCAATTTATCACGAAAGACAGAAAAAGGGATTTATAAGTAATGAAATACGTTGAAAGCTTTTTTTGTTGTTGAAACTATATAACTTTATACTCTTTTTAATATAATACATGAAAAAAAAACTTTTTGGGTATGTACTTTGAAAAACTTCTTATGTAGAATTTAATGCGGCAAACAAATGCCTCTAAAGTACGCGGTGAAAAAAGAAATGAAAGTTTTAAAATGTTTTTATCATTTTCACTTGTTTTTTTTTTACTTTCAAAAAATTAAACAAATGAATTTTTCAGCTAACAGCACTAGGTAAAAAGACAATTACTTTGACGATATTTCCCGGTAGAAATATTTTTGCTAATTACTGGGAAGCATCCGGTATTTGTTTGGAGCTGTGGGTCTGAAAAGGGAATAATGAGAGCCATTACTCTTAGTTTTTAGAGGAATGTTAGAGGTCTATTTCTTGCATGGATACCTACATCAGGCCCGACAGGCCGACGTAGGGTCACGCGGAAAATTCCATCTTGGTGCAAATGAAGAATTCATACTATTTCAGTGGTTACTTTCTATTTATTATTTACGTGAACAAATCGGCGAAGCCTGATATCGCTCTATTTTATTTAAATTCATGGTTTATTGTCACGGCGCGGCATTACGGAAAGAAATTCTGCTTGAAAGAAGTATACTTGCCTACTAATGGCAATTATTATTATTATTATTTCTAGGGGATAGAACGCTTGGCTTCTGATCAAGGGGACTTGGGTTCGAGCCTGGACACGACCAGACTCCTTCTTCATAATAATAAGCATTTTCTACTCACATTGAAGATTGTAAAATAAATTCTAATATCATTGATTTAAATCTTTGCTGTTAGTTTTTTTTTTAAATAAATAAATAAATAATAAATAAAAATTATCATTATTAATATTTTGATTAGTCCCTTTTTTATACAATTACGGCGCAAGCCAAATCTAATTTGAATATAGTATTAATTTCATAATCTTCATCAGCTTTTATCCATCCACTGCTGCACGTAAGCCTCTCCACTCCAACGCCATCCCTCACGGTCTCGCCAGTGTTTTCCAGGCCCTTCCCGCTGTCTACACAATGTCTCTTACTCCACCTGGCAGGCTGTCTCCCGACACTTCATCGGCCCAACTTTTGCCTCCATTCAGTACCCTCACACCGCCATCGCCGGGAATCGAACCCGGGACCTTCGGTGTGGCAGTCATAGCACTTACCACTCGGCCACGAATCGAGCTTTATTATTTTAACATATTAACATTTTAAGTAATTTCTTGCATTACAGATGTATATTAAGGAGGTATACTCATAATATTCAAGATCTATTGGCCCCAAAAAGTGTCAAATGCCGTTTTCTGGACCATGGCTGGCGAAAACCCAATTAGAGAACAAGTCGCTAGACGCAAATGACAGTGGATCGGTCACACTCTGAGACGGAACCCAGCCTGCATCGCTCAGGGCGCACCTGGAGAAAAGCCCTGCAGGACGAGGTTAAAGTAGCAGGCCTCACTTGGGATGATGTTAGGCATCAGGCATGCGATAGAGTCGGGTAGAGAAGGTTCCTTGAGGCCCTATGCACCATAGAGTTGTAAAACAACAAAAAGAAGAATTAGAAGATTCTTATAAAGGATGGGCGAATGGAGAGGGATATTGAATTTAGGGTTAGGGCATGGAACAGAGAGAATGGTGCACTTAAAGTTGTCGTTTATCGCAAAAACGTGTCAAAAAACTAAGATGGCAGTGCATAATGGTGTTCTCGTACCGGCCTTCATGTATATAAGTGATGCATGGAACTGGCAAAAGAAGGATGAATACAGAATAAATGCAAAAGAAATGATATCTCTGTATTCTATCATATTAATAATAACTTGTGGTAAATATGAATATGTAAGAATGTCAAATACAAATATACCTAAGAAGTGAATATAGAACGAATGAAAATGTTATAAACTCGAAATGTTAGACCCTCCAAAAACGGCACTAGTTTTTTTTTGTTTGTTTATTTAATTGAAAAAAAAAACATATGTTATATATTGTACTATGCTAACTAACTAACTAACTAACTATCACGCCGTCTCCCCGGAGCACCACGCTGTTTTGTCCTGACATATTTCTCTCGATTCCTCTACATTCATACATCTTGTCATGCACGCACGTCGATTTCTCCGACTCCTCACGTGATCAACATTTATTATTTGATTGATTTGATCGTCCCGCGTTTTCCTCGGCCATTTTTACCATTCTGTCTTCACTCCTTCTTACCATGTGTCCAAACCATCTTAATGACCCTTTCATTATTTTTTCATAACACTTTCATTCGCACCACATTCACTTATTATACTTGCATTTGACACTCTATCATATACAGACTTGTCACACATTCGTCTTAGAGATCTCATTTCTACTGCATATATTCTACTTTCATCCTTCTTTTGCCAGTTTCATGCTTCACTTCCATAGATAAGGTTCGCTATGCAGTCACTCGATTTCAATTCCAGTTGTTTTCTGTAATGAATTTGTTTGTTTTTTCAATTCAGGAATTCTATCCCAGTAATTTAATGTTTTTTTAACTAGCACTGTTGTTTGCGATTTCATTGTTTTTATTTTCATTTGTATTGTACACGAACTTTTGTTTATTTCGGATACAATCGGAATAAAACAATGTATTGAAAACTTTTGTTAATTTAGTGATATTATATTATTGTATAATACTCAAATTAAGAATCAAGACATTGTTTAATATAAAAAAATGTTTAGTATTAATAATATAAAACAAAAATATGCGTTTATACTAAAATATTAACAATTAAGTAATAAGTAAATAGAACGATTTTTTAAAGTACTTCCGCTTTTGTCTTTATTTCGACAGCGACCGGTTTCGCTAGGCTGCCTGACGTAGACTGGTGGCACTTTTTTAAACTGAGTATTTTATATACATACAGATCAGGGGTAGTAAACATGATTCTATACTAAAATTATATTAAAATAATTATGTATACTTTATTGAATTGAAATATTGGTATTTCAGTTATTTAAGAGGATTCGTATTCAACACAATATATTTAAAATTTTATTATATTTATATATAACGTTTGTTAAAATTTACACTTATGTTTTTAATATTACTGAATTTGTAAAATTAAAAACATAAGTATATTCATACCGTCATGTGTTTCATTTATTGCTTTTTTTTATTGAAAAATATATTATTTTGATCATAATATGAGGCATTCAAAGGAAAAGTGGACTAACCCACATGATGGCCAATATTGAGTTAACTATGGGAATGTGTCTGAAACAAGTGGTTCTTCGATTCTAACAATATTCTTTAGATGGAAGCGTTTTTTTGTTTTTGCATTTAAATATTTAAAAATATTCTCAATGCAAAAGTGGACCATAATGGTCAGTCCAAAGTATTTGTGCCGAAAATGAAGTTCATGTATATTGTGTCTAATTCTGATTATGTGGTGAATGACATTGACTACAAATTTTTAGTGAGTGGTCATTCCTATTTACCATGTGATCAGGTTTAATTGAAAAACAAAAATGATTTTTTCTAGATATTTACAATCTGGAATAATGGATTCATGTAATACAATCAGCCAGGAAAAGTAATCAATTTAAAATAATCTCAATGGAAAGGGATAATTTTTATTCAACAATTAAATTAGAGAGTAACATAGTACATAGAAAGGTCTCACTTGATGGATCCATAGTAGAGTGGTTGAAAATACAGTGGTTGAGATATACAAAAACCGAACCATTTAAAATATATTTCAAATACTCAAACAACATTGAAGTGATTTTCTCCATAGTGGATATTTCAAAAAGATTGTCAGTCTCAACCACTACTCTAGATGCATTGTATCCACAAGGAAATACTATCACAGCGATGAAGAAGAAGGATTTAATTTCCTTCTTGACTTTGTACCGCCAATTTTCCACCATTTTTATAACAATTTGAAGACCAATAATATTCAGTCAGATGTAATAGACGTGTCTGATTCCGAAAGGGATTAAAATTATAATAGATATATTTTCTATATACCTTAAATTTCATTTCACTTTTCTTCTATCCTAATAAAAAAATGGACTAAACATAATAACACTTCAACGCAATAGTGGACCAAGCCATAAAAAAAGAGGTAGGTATTTATTAATTTTTTGGCCAAAAACGGATCTACATTAAAATTAACTTATCTTTTTTACCAAGAATCTTTCTTTACAATTAGTATTTGTTGTAAAACTTACGTAACCCAAAGAGATGAAATTTGATAATTTCTAAAATGCGCCATTACTCAAATCTATGGTAGATGGATTTAGTCCACTTTTGCTTTGACTGCCTCATATATCAACTAATAATTTCAGTGCATTTTTTTTTGTTTTTTTAGAATCGCTCTTTACATCATGACAGCATGAGCCAAATCGATGTAAAGGGTATTATAACTATCATTGTGATTCTCGTGACTTGTGACCATTTTATTGTCACGTGAATTCTACACCACACCAAAGACAGTGAGACAATCACACTGCCCTCGCCGGGAATCAAATCCAGAACCTTCGGGGTGGCAGTCAATGCACTTACCACTCGGCCACGAAGGTCATCAACCGGCCAGCACAATGAAATTTATAGACCAGTACAATGAAAGTCTTTTTTTATATCTTTAAAGTTTTCCTTTTATTGAAAAAAAAAACAAAACAATATTTTACATATTTTTAAACGACCGTAGCGCATATTTATTGTTTCATCTTGTAAAATTAAAATTACTCCTATAAGATAGAAGACAACACACCAAGATGAAGCGAAACGAGAGTTTAAAGTTTTCTCAAAGTTTATATCTATGGTAATATTATTTATGTATATATTATGAAAAGTATAAGAATTTCGAAGTTTTACGAAGATGCACAGAACATTTTTATTTGTGTCGAAAGTTTTAACGTCTTTTCCGTCCTTTCTAGACGGCCACGAAAGGTATAAATGTCTGTCCTGAATATCGCGGGAAAGGAACAGCCTTAAGTTTATTGAGTTTTTCAACACACCTTTCATTTTGTCTAGTAAATGTTCGTAGTTTTTAATTCATGCACATTGTTTTCGAGATATTATGTGCAAAACTGGAACCCGCTACGAAAAACATTATTTTAAATTTATTTCAGCAAAACATGTCGTTAAAGAAGACTATTCATAGCTTGGCTGAACTCAGTATGAAATTAAATGTATAATTTATATATGTAATTAACCCTTCAGGATTGATTGATATTGAAACAATTCGGACCAAAAGTAAGTCCTTTTATCAAATTTTCCGAGGTCGTTCGACCTCTGTAGATAAAAGCTTTCCTCATCTAGGAGAAATATCATGAATCAATCCCATTAATGATATGTTCAGAATTCTTCATACCCGATTTCTTCATCAATCGTATTTCTTTATGAATTTAGATAAGATGTTGGATGAATCTCATCTATTAAAAAAAAAACGTTTTTATGGCTCTTCTGATGATGAAACTCATATTTCTTCGGAACGTAACGGAATAATAAACGATGTTAAAACAGAATTATAAAACTTTTACAGGTTAATATGAATAAAAAGGCTTAATTGTACATCGCCGGTTTTGAGAGTAATCAATCCAATTTCTAGTTCATTATCTATCATTCCCAATCTTAATAGATGACGCTAGTGTAGAGTGAACTTAAAAATGTAAAGATAAGCGTGGGATTCTAGCATATATACAAGTTCCAAAAATTTGGCAGACGTGGTGGTAATAAGAAAGGCGGAATCGCTCAACCCAACCATTGACAGGTCATAAGTCCTGTAAGCGCCTCGGCCACCACGTTCTGTTCCCAGAAAACAATTTACATCTTCGTCTCTATTGAGATACAATTAATCCTTATAAAATAATAATAATAATAATAATAATTTATCCGCTATGGGTAAAATCCAATATTTGTCTACAAGAATTTGAATACATTCAAAATGTTGCATTATCTAGTAATTGGAGCTTTTTACGATAGCGATAAGTTATTTATGTTTGTAGTGTATTTTAAAAGGCTGGGTTTTTAAGTACGATTTAAAATCATATGAATTTTCTATTTGTCTGAAACATGTGAGGAGCATATTCAAGTTAAGCGATCCTGCTACAGTAAAAGCTCAGTCCCCAAAGTTTTGTTCAAATAAACTACCTATTTCTGAGAAGTTTGCTAATCGAAGTTTATATTAAATAATCTTCTTATAAACTTAGTATTATCACAACCCTATATTATAATTTACATTAACATGTTTATAAAGACAGAAAGCCATTTCAGTTTAAATATTGACAAAAACGTCACAAATATACTTTATATAAATTTTCTTGGACTTTCTAAATATTTCTGACACATCCGATTGCCTAAAACTTCAGTCTGATCTTGACAGAATATTTTGTTTATGTAAAGATAAATAAACTGTCCTTCAATGTTGACAAATATCTCAAACTTTCGTTTTCTCGTAAAATCAACCCGCACAATCATGACTATTTTATCAACAACACAAGATTATCTAACTCTGATCGCGTGCGAGATTTCAGAGTCACAATGGACTCGAAACTCACTTTCGTGAGTCACGTTGATGGTATATTAGACAAATCTTATGAAATATTAGGATTCATGTTACGTACATTAAAACCCTTCCAGAATATCACAGCCCTTAAAGTTTTTTATGCAACCATGGTTCGCTTGTTACTCAAATACGTATCTTCTGTTTGGTCTCCTTCTATGCAACGCATTATTCAACACATTAAAAGAGTCAATTTTTTATTATTATTATAAATACATCAATTTCAAAATGTGCAGGTCGTTTACAAATTCTAGTTCTGCCTTTACTTTTTGTTACTTGTACTCTCTCGAAAATTGGCGAAAAATTAATGATATGATGTTGCTTCATAAAATTATACACTTCAAAATTCCGAATTTCTTCTCAAGTTATTACAGAATATCCCTATGCTTCGCAAAAGACACACTGAGAATAAAATATTCCACCTTCCTGCTTATCGGACCAACTAAGCACACTGTACCGGATATGTGACATTTATAATAAGTACTTTAATAACATCGATGTGTTCCATCTTAATGAAAGTGATTTTTAAAAAATGGTTGGAGCAATCCACCGGGGCAATCGAAACTATAATCATTTTTGTTTATTTCATCTTTATTTATGGACTCATTCAAATATTACTTTATTTTACTTATATACCATATAAAGAATTATGTCAGTTGTTATATAATATTTGTGGGAGCATGTTATTGGCCTTGTTTTTTTGTCTCTTTGTGTTTGTATATGTATACTGAAATCGCCATTAGTTACCCCCAATTAAAAAAAATAATAAATAAAACAATAAAATAACTACATTTTTATAAATATGGTTGATTTTGACAGACATCTGTCCAGTTTTAAAAAATATTATTCCATTATGAATTCACAACATAAAATGATAATCAACTTGTTGAACGCTAATGCATTAACACTGTGGAATTCCATAGTAATATATCCACTTATTATTAAAACAGTATTAAAAAACACGACATGTTTCGGAGGATACCTCAATCTTCTTCAGATGTAAAAATATAATTTAACATGTTTCGAAGGATACCTAAAGATTGAGGTATCCTTCGAAACATGTCATATTTTAAATATTTTTTTAATAAGTAGTAGATTAAACAAAATTATTTTTAATTTCCTTAGTATATTAAAATGATAATGAATATAGAAGAAGTGCGGATTGCCTAGAATTAAGGATTTAAGCTAATACAGAGATAGGATGGTGCTTTTTAAAACAATCCAGCAGTGTTTATCCTGGATTTTTTTTTTTAAAAAAGACCAACATCAAGGATTTACATCAATGATATTAGAATTTATATTACAATCTTCAATGTGAGCAGAAAATAGCTCATTATTATGAAGAAGGAATCTGGTCGTGTCCAGGCTTGAACCCATGTCCCCTGGATCAGGAGCCAAGCGTTCTATCCCCTAAACCACCACCCGATTAAATGATTAATTTTTTTTACACAAGGCATAGAACTATTTTTTATTAAATACTTAGAAGGTTTGGGAATCACCCATCACGTATAATGTCAACACAGCATGCGTTTGAAAAATTCACGTAAAACAAATCAAAGCAATCCTTCGCGAAATGGACGCTCCTATTTTATTTACGTTCGCTGCTGCGCCCGTTACGATATCGAAGTTAACGGCTGACGTAACACAACGGAACGATTTCGTTCCGTGATCGCCGTTATACGGTCCGTTGCGTTCACTTTTACAGTTCTACGACTCGCTGTAGAGCTTTGGACTCCAGTTCAATATACCGATTCAAAGCCGCTATTTATGTTTACACGATTATGTCCCACTGAAATATTCTCGTTAATTGAATATGATTTTAAATCGTTCTAGATTCATATTTTCAATATAAATAAAACCAGCTAAAAATCTATCTACAAATAAGAATTACTCTACAAAAAGTATTAATCTCCAAATAAGTATTATAAACAAACAAACCATCACGCCCTTTCCCCTCAGGGGTAGGCAGAGAGAATGGACCGCCACACTACTCTATCCTGGCAAACCTCTCTAGATTTCTCCACATTCATATAACGAGTCATATACGCACGTCGATTCCTCCGACCTCTAACATGACCAACCTTTTAAATTTGATTAATTTGGTCATGCCATGTTTTCCTCGGTCTGCATCGACATTGTACCCCATTTACATCATTAACGTATACTTTCTTAACCATTCTTTTTTCATCCATGCGTTCCATATGTCCGAACCAACGCAGCGATCCTTTCATAATTTTGTTCATAATACCTTCTTCCGATCTACGTTCCTTTCTTATATCAGCATTTGTGATTCTGTCGTATAATAATAAGTATTATCATAAGTATTATACATATGATAATTTGTGTCTTTAACACAAGCATATTAATTTGAATATTTATTTGCCTGTCCTTTATACATTCGATACCTGATTTTTTGCTAGAGATAAATTAATAAGTATTATTGTATAATGTATTTTTTTACTGGTTAGATGTATTTAGATGCTTACGCATTATAAAACTGGTATGTAAAGTAAAAAAATTAAATATAAAATTAATGTCAGGGCAGAACAATATGGCAGTCCATTTTGTCTGCCTACCCCGGAAACGAGGTGGTGGTTAGTTTGTTAATAAGTTTAGTAATTTTCATTCGCAATAATAATTATAATTGAAAACTGGTCCAAGTTAAAATTGCATATAAATTGGTATGACATCACCAAGCGTTATCTAGCAATACGTTAATGGCGGTAGCCTTTCACATTGCGAATAAAAAGATCTTCTGCTCAATGCTTAACCCAATCTTCATAGATGGCGCTAGTGTGTAGATTGAACTATAACATGTGAAATGTGGTGTTACTTTGTAATATATATATACAACTTTCAAAAAAATTGTCAGACATGGTGGTCGTAAGAAGGGTGGAATGGGGAATGTTGTATTACATAAAGCGTGCGCTAACCCAACTAGGGATGCGCAAAACGACTCATCTCAGGGATCTGATCTGAGCAAAGTGAGTCGACTCTTTTTCACGACTCACGACTCGCTGAGATGAGTCGTTTTGCAAAGTGAGCCGACTCTTTTTAACGATCCACGGTTCACGATTTTGTGTTGAAATTATTTTGGTGACCTTTTTCTTTTTTTTTGCTCCTCGACCAAAAATTTGATTTCGATAACCGAAAAAAAATATTGGTGACCTTTTTTTTTGACCAAAAAATTTGATTTCGATTACCGAAAAAAATTATTCGTGACCTTTTCTTGTTTTTTTTTTTTGGTCCTCGACCAAAAAATTTAATTTCGAACCGAAAAAAATTATTCGTGACCTTTTTTTTTTTTTTTGCTCGTCGACCAAAAAATTTAATTTCGATCACCGAAAAAAAAGAGTCAGCTCACTTTGTTGAGCGAAACCGTTCAACTCAGATCCCTTAAACAGCTCACTAAAAAGAGTCGACTCTTTTGCATTCATATACGATTCACCCAGCGGATCATTGAGCTGCCGCTCTTTTTTTATGGATCATCGCTCACCCGCTCACCAAAGTGAGTCGACTCTTTGAGTCGACTCGTGAGCGGATCGCACATCCCTAAACCCAACCAATGACATAAGTCCCTCCAAGGTCATAAGTCCTGTAAACACCTCGACCACCATATTCTATTTCAATTTGCATCTTCGTCTATATTGAGATACTATTAATCCTTGAAATTATAATTGAATTATTATATCATTGTTCATGAAACGATCAATACACATATGATTTTATGTCATATTTTATTCAATATATCAATTGCGAATTGTTTTACAGACAAGATTCGGTCAATCTGTTTATTGAGAGTATGAGAATTGAAAATACCGGAGATTTAGTGGTTTTACCTTTTAAATGCGCCGCTTTAAATTCCGTTTACACCCACTTGATTTTGCCGTAACTCAGCAGTCCAGATTGCTAATTACCATAGTTGAGGTCATAATACTCAAGCAATAAACATTTTACGTTCGGGGAGCTATATTAATTTAGAGTTTTAGTACCTTCAAGTGGTCGGGGAGGAAGGCTTGTTGATTCAGCTAAAGGTAAAGGAATAGTATATAAACAAGGTTACGGTTATGTTCGGGCAAAAAAAATATAAATATAAGTCTACTTAAGTTGATGAATTGATATATTGGGCAGAAGTAGGAACAAACTTAAAAAATATTTATACTATATGTACTGTTCTAGATTCATATTTTCAATATAAATAAAACCAGCTAAAAATCTATCTACAAATAGGAATTACTCTACAAAAAGTATTAATCTCCAAATAAGTATTATAAACAAACAAACAAACAAACCATCATGCCATTTCGCCTCAGGGGTAGGCAGAGAGAATGGACCGCCACACTACTCTATCCTGGCAAACCTCTCTAGCTTTCTCCACATTCATACAACGAGTCATATACGAACGTTGATTCCTTCGACTTCTAACATGACCAACATTTTAAATTTGATTAATTTGGTCATGCCATCTTTTCCTCGGTCTGCCTCGACTCGACTCCGTAACCCATTTACACCATTAACGTATACTTTCTTATCCATTCTTTTTTCATCCATGCGTTCCATATGTCCGAACCAACGCAGCGATCCTTTCATAATTTTGTTCATAATACCTTCTTCCTATACGACATATTGAACAATATATAAATAATTACGAAGATAAATAAACATAATATATAAAATAAAATTCATTCGGTCATGCCATGCTTTCCTTGATCTTTTATGTCTTCTTTTTTACGCACACTACTTGTATACAACATTTTAACTATTCTTCTTTCGTCCATTCGTTCCATATGTCCAAACCATCTCAAGGATACCTTTTTTAATTACGCTTATGATGCAATCATCTGCCTTACATTTCTTCTTTATTTTGTCGTTCGGTATTTTGTGATATATCGTTATCCCACACATTATTTTAAGTGATCTCATTTCTACGGCATTTTTTCTTCTTTCATCCTTCTTTAGCTTGCACCAAGCTTCACTTCCATACATAATAATATTTTAATGACTAAAATTTAACAGCGGCATTAAAAAGGTAACCGTTTAAATTAAGCCAGGTTTAAAAAAAAGATTTTTATAATAACCCTTATGTGGGTAAAATTATTATAAAGATATAGTCAACTTCATAAACGTGTTTTAAAATAATGATCGGTATAATATTTTTACAAAAATATCAATTCAATATAATAAAAAAGTAATCAATTTACGATAATAATAAAAAGATCAGTTTAATATACGACCGTCGTGGCCGAGTGATAAACTCTACGACTGCTACACCGGAGGTTCAGGGTTCGATTCCGATGGCAGTGTAATTGTCACACTGTCTTTGGTCTGGGGTAGTATTTTCGTGGCAATAAAATGGCAATAGATTAGCTACCTATCACATGTCATGAGAATTAATATGAAAGGTTTACGCTTTACATCGATTTGGCTCGTGCTGCAATGTTGTAAATGTTACAACAATAATAATAATGTTATTTTTTGTAATTATGCAATCAACATATTTCCCCTTTTGTCAGTATGTTACTGGATGTATCGTGTTATTCTTGTTCACCATATTTTCTGAGGATAATGTGTTTTGACTCTACGTCATCAAATTAAATGTTTGACATATGCTAGGAATAACAATATAAAATTAACTCATATATGTTAGGTATTATGATATAGAAAGACTTCTTTCACGAAAAAATTATTACGTAACTATGCAGGTAAAAAATTACCATAAAATTTTAGGTCAATGATTTTATATTCATAATAGAAACTCCTTTACAATATCAATATGACTCAATCTCAAAAAATTACTAAACTTACTATTTTATTGTTGATACTTTGTTATAGTACGTATTTCAATTAGTTAAACAATTAATGTAAAATTGTCACAACAAATATTTCGCCAACCTATATTGACATCATCGGGTGTTACAAACAACTAAGCAGTTATTTATTGTTTCTGGAAAAATTATGTAAAACTCCAAATTAAATAATTAATACGACTGAAAACGTCAGTTTTTTAGAAGTTTAATTATATTTTATGGGAATGAAATGTTGTGCTCTTCTAAGGCATTATCAAATTTGATAATCCCTTCGAAGGGCGAAACATGTCATTCCCATAAAAAATAATATTAAAACTTCTAGAAATATATATTTTCATATGTGTAAGTTACTTTTATTCATCTTGGGTGTCCCCAACGCGGACAGAGCTTATCTCCTGAACATTGAACCACGCCTTTTTTCTAATATCCAAATTCTTTTAAGATTATTGCATATCGTAAGCATTTTGTTTACCGCACCATTTTGCAAGGGCTGCGTGCCTTATTATCTGTAGTTTTTATTTAGTCCTCCCTTATCTGAGAATCGTCAGATCATCTTAGAGAGCCTAACAGAAAACATACTAGACGAGGAGAAAATTAACAAAGTCTTTATGTCATACTAGACCCCTAATCATCCAGAGCGAGGCTAAACTATCATCGACCCGCACAACATCATCACAATGAGGAGGTCCATGACATTCGTATTAACTATGGAGTTGTTTGTAACATCCGATGATGCCTAAATAGACCGGCGAAAAGCTGTCGCAACGATTTTATGAAAAAATATTAAAATAAGATTATTGTAAAAAAAACACATATACCATTTTATTAGTATAGCAAATTGGAAGGGGCTTTCTAAAAAATGAGGATTTTGTATGGAAAACTTGTAAAAGAAATTTGATAAAATATGATATAGAAAATTCGTCTATTGAGAAAGTTGGAAGATTGCTTCGTCGGAGAAGTTTACGATCGGTATTAATACGATACAGCATAAAAAAAGTGATGACACGAAGTATAATAGTTTTTCTTATATAGATTCTTTATACTGTATAATAAGAATATAATGCAATCTCTATACAAAGCTTCATCTATTATTTATTAAGCGTTTTCAAATAAATTGTTAACGTGTTGTACTTTCATATAATATAATGTACATAATTTAATAACACAATGTTTTAAGGATAATTAGGATAAGGCCACACCGAAGTGTTTAGGTTTGTGACTAGCTTGCTGTCTGTCCGAGAATGACTGAACTGATTTAACAGCGTTGTCAAATAATTTAATTTGAAAATGTTACGCTATAAATTAAGCTTTAACATAGACTAAAATTCATGAATTTGCCTTCCTCGAAGTATACCACACCCAATTTATTCAGAAATAAGGCATTAACACTATGGAATATCATACTAATACAGTTTGAAAATTGAAAATAATGTTGTTTATAATCCACAAAAATAAAATACATTGTTATTATTTTTAAATTTAAATGTATTATTCCTTTTTATTGTTACAATTTTAAAATGCATTTTCTTATTTTTTATGAGTATTTTTTTGTTCAGTTTTTATTATATACATATTTACATCAGAAGATAGAGGTATCTTCCGAAACATGTGATATTTTTTTTTGTCGATTACCTTCTTATTTTTCTTCAAGTGCCTTGTCGGGTCCCCCCAATGTTGGCGATCACCTCGGCGAACCTGTCGCTGTCCTGCGCCGCTCGGAACAGCTCCTCCACACTTCGGATGTTTCGCAGCAGGACATTTGTCTCCTATCGGGCCCTCGTCGTCCCTCAACTTTCCCCTCCAATATCAGTTGGAGAAGGTGGTACTTTTCCCCATGCAGTATATGACCCAGATGTAAAATTTTCCAAACCTTGATAGTTGATAAGAGTTCTCCTTCAGGACTTCGGTATGTAGGTCCATTATAAACCACGTTATTTTCAATTATCAAAGTGTATACCACACCCATATTTTTTTTCATATTAAGGACCTATGCTCTTTTTAATTTACATTAATGAGCTATGCAGCACATCCTTCAATGGAAAAATCATCACTTTTGCAGACGACACTGCTTTGGTTTTTGAATCCAAAACATGGAACAGTATCTTTAACACTGCTAACGAAACTCCATCTTCTGTAAATGAATGGTTGGACTCTAATCTCTTAACATTAAATTTATTAAAAACAAAATACCTCACTTTTAGTTTAACAAAAACAAACCAACCTGAGGCTGGTAAAAACCTCATAATACATGAAAATTCTAATTGTACCCAGCTCACTTCGTGTTCCTGTCTTCCTTTGGATCGGGTCAATGGTATTAAATACTTAGGTATAACTTTGGACAATAACCTAAGATGGAATTCACATATAACTTCACTCACCTCACGTGTTAGAAAATTATCATATGCTTTCAGATGTCTCCGAGAAATTCTAGACCCCAAGCTCTGCAAAGATGTATATTTTGCACTATGTCAATCTCTGATAACCTATGGGATCTTGAGCTGGGGCGCTTGCGCAAAATCTACAATTGACCCCCTAATTAAGTCCCATAAAAATATATTGCGCATTATCACCAAAAAACCCATTAGGCATCCTTCGTCCATGTTGTTCAAAGAATATCAAATTCTTAGTATTCGACAACTTTACATCAAAATATCAGCCATATTCTCCAAATTTAAAATTTCGAATTCGAGATCACAACAGAACCGTCCCACAAGATATTCCTCTCACCATAATTTCAAAGTTCCTCGCTGTCGCTCAGCTCTAGCCCAAAAGCAATTTCCATTCCGCGCGCCCTATATTTTCAATCGTCTTTCTGAGAATCTCAAATCAATTAACGACACTAAGAATTTTAAACGTGCTCTAACCAAATTTATAAAGGGGTCATCGTTAGACATAGAAAACACTTTTTTCTTTTAGATTTAGTAATTTTAATTATATATTCATATTGTGAAACGTACCTCCTCGGTTAGCACGGAGAGCATGGTTTTTAATCCTCAGGGTGGTAATCGTGAGATTCTTTTCGGTATATTATTCGATTCAGGGACGGGTGTAAATATAAAGACAGTTACATGGGATACATTAAGGTTTATTAGCTAGTTAAAATTATAACAATAATCCAGAGGCTAGGGATGTCATACGAATACATAATAAAAAGGCACATGATGAAATAATGAAGAGGCTGTTTGAGGTGATTCCTCGATGGCGTGCTCGTCAGGACATCGACCGGCGACGTCGTCCGTAGACGTTATCAGCGACGCTGACCAGAAGATGGTGGGTCAGCAATTCAATATGTAGAGCGTCACCTGGCAGACACGAGGTTCCCTAACCTGTTGGTGCTGTCTGAAGCGGGGTGAAGAAGTGGTCCTCGCAGTTCCGCTGGGTGGTGAGGTCAACCACGTTGTCGGGACATGATGTGCGACAACACGTGGGCGGCAATTTCGGGAGCAGAGGATGGCTCGGACCGTGGCGGAGGGAATCAATCGCAGACACGCGGACACATGACGCATATGTGGAACCAATGTGCGGTCTTCGATATGGATATTATTATTAGTATTCTACCTGATATGATGGGAGAAAGGCTGAACCATTGCTGGTCCAGCCGGATGCAAACGGATTAACGTTTCTCCTACATCGTGGTGGTAACTGGGCCCTGACGAAAAAACACAAGATGGCGGCCTACCCGCAACGGCTGACTGGAGGGAAGTGGCGGGCTTCTGGCCTCGAAGCATAGAGTACCGAAAAAACAGTGTTACCAATTGGGAAGGTTGCTCACACGGCGAAAACAGGAGAAGTTGGAAATAAATTTCGAAAAGGTACTTAACTGGGGAGAATTGGGGCGAATTCAGTGGCCGAAGAAATCGTAATGATGTACCATTACAATTGTGATTACCAATGTTAGCATAAGATTACTAACAAGCCATTTTACTAACAAACCGCCATTTTACTAACAACGCTACTAACATCATATTTTATGTAGTGGTCACGATACAGGCCATGCCTAGTGTGACAACTACAGTCCATAAACTTTTTTGGCAAATTATTAACATGTAAAATAAATAAATAAATAAATAAGCCTCCTCGAAAATGTACGTTTAATTTTCAATTCTAATTACGAACGTTTACACCATTGTTCGAGTAATGAAGTTAAACGTACAAAAACTATGTACACAAAACAATGTTTTTGAATATTGACGTTAGACATCCGTTTTATAGAAATTGTATTGTGACATAAGGGAGAGACGTATTTTGATTAAATTGGGCAGTGACGTATTTTGATTGAACTGTCAACATTTGACAAAGCTTAATCAAGGTAATAACATGTCTCTCCCATGTCATGTTATTAAATTTCAAAGAAACCAATATTTCTATTATATTAAAATAAAAAAACTCAATATGTGGTTTTATATCAAAGTCCCAGTATACCTGAATAGACAATCTATGGTTTTGGTATCCGAATAAATTATAGTGTTTAAACTCTGTTTTACTTTTTGAAAACGAGTCACCTTGATTTTTCGGTGATTTTTATATCGAAATATCTCATCTTTTTCCTATAAGAAAACATTTTCTTTAACACAGATATCCCAACAATTCAGTAGAATCAATCAATGGGGTCGGTGTGTGTTCCGGAAAAGGGTTCGGTCATCATCGCTTTGTGATTTCTTTTTCCACAAATACATTTCTTTTTCATTTTCAACGAGAGTGAAAATAGTTGAAAGAGATAAGGGAGGGTAAGAGAGTATGTTTGATATCATAACAATGTGAAGTTTTACGAACATCACTACAGGAAAAAAATAGATTTTTTTCTTCTTCTGAAGATAACGAATTGTCGATATTTGTACGACTATTAGAACAAGAAACCTTAAATTATAAATCTTATTCTTCTTCAAATCAATTCTAAACAATTCTATGCTCTTTCTTTTGTTTTTGTCGTGGAAGGTTTGGCCGACTTTGTGTCATTTCCAGGGGCGCCGCCTTTTATGTCTCATTTTAAATTAATTGAAATAACTAACAACAAAGAAAAAGATAATTGAAAGTTTAATTGCATTTTAATGTATAATAATAAGATGTAGTAATATTCAAAATTCGTAGCGTAATTCAATGTCAATTAAATAAGTTATAAGTGGTTTAACGCAAAGTTAATTGATCTTTCTAAATTAATGGTCACAAAATATCATCTTCATTTGCTATATAAAATAGCTTATTATTGTTTCTTGAACAATCTTGTAAAACTCCATATTATATAACTTATATGATTGAAAGCCTCTGTTTCCTGGAAATTTTATTAAATTTTATGTGAATGACATATATTTTGCATGTCTTAGGCATTATTTTATTTTATATCTTTATTTACTTGAAATAGTACACATGTACATAACACACGTTCTAATAAAACAATTAAATATTCAATTATAATAATCCACATCCACATCAATATAAGGTTACATTTTGTTTACAAATATACATTCATCTTATATAAGGTTAAATTTTATTAACAAATAAACATTTGTCTTAAACAGGAGAAACATATCCCTAACACATGTTCTAATAAAAACAATTAAACATTCAATTATAATAATCCACATCCATATCAATATAATACATTTTGTTTACAAATATACATTCGTCTTATATAAGGTTACATTTTATTATCAAATATACATTCATCTTAAACGGGCAAAACATGTCATTCACATAAAATATAATATAATAAAACTTTTAGAAAACAGACGTTTTCATTAGTATTAATTACCTTATTATTGTTTTTGTTTCCTCAAAGTAAAATTGTTTTATAGTCTTTCTAGGATAAATCTTATTGGTACACTTCCCACTTTGATTATTAACCCTTAACGTACCGTGTTCAAAACAAAACGCTCGCTCCCATGTGGTCAATTCAGTTTACCGCTAACTTTATCTAAATATCAAGCATATGACTCGATGAATCAAAATTTAATTTATGTCATCTTGTAGGGAATTTCATTAGGAATAGATCGATATCTATTACATACATGGATTATTTGAAAAACATATCATTATTAACTTTTTTCTGGAACCATGCGATTTCTGATATGGAATGCGTCACAGCATATGAGCAACTGACACTAAGTATGAACTTGTCTCGCCCCGCTGCGCCGCGCCGCGGCGGGGCGAGACAAGTTTTACGTATGATAAAGGCACCTAGGCAAAATATATAGTACGTTCAAGACAACGAGTACGTATTAATATTTGTCCCTTTTGGTAAAGTGTTAATATTTTCACAGTTCTGATATTATTAAGTTGCGTGCTGCGTTTCCGTCCACAGTCGGTATTATTACGTACCTATGAGAAAAGGTCAAACATATAATTTATAATACGTTCAAAACAGCGAGTAAGTATTTGTCACTTTTGATAAAGTTGTAAATATTAGCAAAACAAATTCTACCTTAACACGAATGAAGGTGAGGGCAGTCTTAAAAAATATTTTTTTTTGGGATGAAGGAAGTAATTTTTTGCTTTTTTTTTATTACGAAATATTGAGAACACTATAATGGAGGATTACAATTTTTTTTATAATATTAGGGTCCATAGGTTTTAAGAAAATCAACTTTAAATTGGCAGTGGAAACTCAATTGACCACATGGCAACGCGACGGTTAAGAGAAATCCTCCTTGCTTTTAGATTTGTTCGACTGGACATCCAAGTATAGAATTGAGAGAGAGGTTATTATAAACATTAGAGTTTCTTACTGTGGAAAAATAGCTGAACACCCACAGTCGCCCAATAATCTTCAAGCACGCGTTACAACGCACAATAAAAGGGCACCGCACACACTTTACACACTTAATATTATAGTGAGGAACATCACCAAAATGTACAATCTCGGTAAAGTAGATACGTGTGCAATAAAACACGTCGTTATCTCTTACTTTACGACATTTTTCTCCATAAATCTCTTACTATTTCGTTCATTGCTGTTTCTCGTTTAAATATTATTCGTAAATAATGTAGTTACTAAAGGGAAAACAATGAAAATTTCAACAGAACAATTTATTTGAACTTGTACTATTGAATCACAAATGTTTTGAATTTTATACATATTTAATTTGAATATCATATTATTTTGAATCAATTAGTATACAAGTTTTTTTGACAATTGAGGATGCCTTAGCAAAGCGAAGAATGTAATTTTTCTAAAATAAAATAATACTTTTAGGTAAACTTAGGTGTTAACACTGTGGAATTCCATAATGACGAATTTTTATAAATTAAAACACTGTTTTTTTCTATTTTGAGTTTGTTTTTCTCGCATGTTTTGAAGGCTTAACCTTTATCATCGGGAGAACGATATAAACCGATGATGAAGGTGTAAGCCTTCGAAATATGTCGAAAAAAATAAACTCAAAAGTGTAAAAAACAGTGCTTTAATTCATAAAAATAAAAACAATAATAATAATAATACTTGTTAACAGACTTTTAAATTCGTATCAATTATTCTAAATGAACACCATTGTTCAATTAACTATAAACAAATTTTTTTTTTAAATTTAAAACCTATGCATTACTCGACTATTTAACTTATTAACCATCACGCCGTTTCTCTGGAGAGGTAAGCAGAGAGGATTTCTCTGAAGAGCTTCCTCTCTATATTCATACTTCGTAACATACACGCTCGTCGATTTTTCCGACTTCCAATGTGGCCGCCTTTTAATAATTTATCAATTTGGTCATGCCATAATTCCCTCGGCTCTCCTCGGTTGGAAACGAATGAATGAGAGAAGAATGCTTTAAACATTGTATACAAGTCGAGAACGACCGAGGAAAAAATAGCATGACTATTTTTATTATTCTACGCTTGTTTCAATCCAAGAGATAGATTTGCAGCAAAGTGTACCATTTTTTTAGTAGTTATTGGGATGCCACTTAGGCTTTTAATGTAGTAGTTTTCCGTTGCTTTCCACATTTTTAATAAGGTAAAAAAAGTGTTAAATAGTTTGAAAGTGTTCTATTTGTCTCTCTTATTTCAAATGTTTGTGTAAAAATGTCATTATCGTATACTCGTATATGTCCATATAAAAACGAAAACGAAAACGGCAGTTCACAATGGAGTTCTGGAAGCGAAACATGCAACTAGCAGAAGAAGGATGGGAGCAGAATAAATGCGGTAGAGATGAGGTCCCTAAGACGTATGTGTGGTAGAACGATATACGACAAAATCTCAAATGCTGATATAAGAAAGGAATGTAGAGCGGAAGAAGGTGTTATGAACAAAGGATCGCTGCGTTGGTTCGGACATATTGAGCGCATGGATGGAGAAAAAATGATTAAGAAAGTATACGTTAGTGATGTAAATGGAGTACGGAGTCGAGGCAGACTATGGAAAACAAATTAATCAATTTTTAAAGGTTAGTCATGTTAGAAGTCGGAATAATCGACGTGCGCGAGTCCATAACTCGCTATGTGAATATGGAGGAAGCTAGAGAGGTGTGTCAGAAAAGAGTAGTGTGGCTGTCCATTCTCTCTGCCTACCCCTAAGGGGAAACGGCGTGATGGTTTGTTGTTGTTGTTGTTGTTGTTGTTGTTAGAAGTGTATGGTAATTGCTTAATAAATTATGACATTACGCGTCTATAACTGTTAAAAAAATCATAAAACATTAAAATAAATTTCGGATACATTTTATTAATACGCGAAACTGTTGTTTTACGAGATATCAGTTTTTGAAATTTCAATTCCCTTAGTTACGATATTAACTGTCACGGTATAACGTACGGAGTTACTTAGTTAAAATGTAAATCTGCGTTAAAAAAATTATGAAAATTAATTAAGTTTGACAAGGTCCGTCAATTTAAATGTATTAAAAATTAGAAATTCCGGGTTGACAAATAAGGGATGGTGTGTTTAATTATGATCCCGGATTTCTGCGCCCGGGAATACGGGATGAATCCCGTTATCACGTCCTCGCTAAGTAAGGGAGCAAACAACGGTGTGTCACACATTGGGAGGGTTGGAAGGATCGTCCCTTGCGTAATTGGGGCCAGCAGGACCGGCAATAGCCTTTTTTAATGGTCGTCCGTGTATTAAAATGTACGTGAGCGTGTAATACATAAGGTACACTTCACGTAGGAAGCACACCGTGCAAATCCTTTAAATAGAGAATAAATTATAGCCGCTCCGCTTCGCTAGTTTTAATTCAAGGGATTGGTTGCAGCAAACTGTAACATTTTTGCTGGTTCCTGCGATGCTACTTAGGCCTTATATAAATCAAATCAAATCCGTTCATTTTCTCAAAAGATATTACAAACAACACTTATAGTTTAAGGCATCTATTGAGAACAGGTAAAACATAAAACATATATAATACCAGAAACGCATGAGAGATGGTTCGACATCAGAAATACAAGACACTCTCTAAAGTCAAGAGTATTTGTCTTCTGAACGTACTTTTACGAATATGAAAGACGTCGATCTCCGAAGCGATCATGTTCAGCAGTTTGATTGCTCTCCCCACCGGCATGACCAGAGGCAGGTTGGTTCTGCATGCTGGGAGATAAAACAGTCTGTGCTGACGCTGTCGAAGATAACCATCTGGAACATAAAGATAAGATAACGGAGTTCTCAAAGAATACCCTGATAAGTCTGAAGAAATGGGTAAGTGTGCACCTATCTCTTCTTATCCGCAAACTATTGGTCCCCAGCATGCCCAAGAGGATATTGTTCTAATTCTAACCCTTATGTAAGGAAGTGATGTATGGAACTTGCAAAATAAGAATGATACCGGAATAAATGCGGTAGAAATGAGATCGCCTAGATGTATTTGTGATAAAATGATATACGACAAATTTCCATTTACGTAATTTATTATAAATAGACCAAATATAATTTAGTAAGGTGGCCAAATAGACCAAATATAATTTAGTAAGAAGTAAAAAAATAACAATTTATTATTAAAATTATTATTATTATCAAGCGATCCATTTATTCTGCCCTGCAAAATCCAGGCAAGATAACCTTCGAGAATTGTAAATTTGCAGCAAAATATCCCTGTTTAGAGCTGATAGCGAAGCTTAAATGGTCATTGGTAGACGATAGATGGACCAGAAGGGTGGTAGAGTGGAGACCCCGCGAAGACAAACGAAACAGAGGGAGACCCCCACACGATGGTCCGATGATATTAGAAGAATTGCTGGTGATTGGATGCAAAAGGCACAAGACAGGGATACGTGGAGAAGCATGGGGGAGGCCTATGTCCAGCAGTGGACGACAACGGCTATCTAAGTAAGTAAGTAAGAGTTGATGTATCCTAAGTAAAATTAGCCATGAAGAGGAACAAAAGAAAATGAATAACCTATAATATTTATAATTTGAATATTCAATTCTTTACAATATTCGTAACAAACGATAAAGTAAATCACCAATTTACTCATTATGGGGCATTTAAATTTCTAGCTACAGTCCTGAGAGGTACTCATGCATAACACAAGGGAGAGTACATGAAATAAATACTGTGTAGGGAAAAAGTTAACCAATCCATTTTTTTGTTTCAGCATTCACCTGTATGTAAACATAAACGTACTTTATATGTAATAGAATGTCTCTCGTGTGTTGGTTTTGTCTTAATTTAACCAGATTAAAGGACTTTTGAATACAAATTTAATTTATTGTTTATTTAATCTTCATGAAACATTAAAATGGGATGAAGTACTCACCTAGCACAGCTTGGTTTGAATTCACTTTTATTTAACCGATTTTAATAGAGGTATAGGGGTGTGAATACTTGATTCTTTCTACTTGAGTCTAATTATGGGTTTATTTAGTCTTCTTCATAGCCATTTACTAAGATTACAGACAATATATAAAAAAATCTTCAATTAGTTGCGTAATTTTTCACGGTCGGTTGCAATATGTATTTTGGGATATTGTTTCGGAGATCGTGGCAGTCTCCATCTTCAGGGTGATTATTAACCAATGGAAACTGCAACGATCTCCGAAACGTCGGTCCAGAAACTCGAGCTACACGGATTTTCCCAAAATCCTAAAATACATACTTCAATTAGTGGATCACTTTCCTCTAACGATATAATATTTAATTTGCATTTGTTTAGATCGCGCTGTAATGGTGTATAAAAAAATTTAACAAAATTATAAAACAATAATAAAATTTAAAACCATATTAGACGAGCATAAAACAATTATATCTCATTTACCAGGTTTGTTTTACTTGTTTTTACTAGCTTGTATCTCATTCACTAGAGTGTCGAATGAAAATAAAATAAGTGAATGCGGAGCGAATGATGGTGTTATGATCAAAATAATGAAAGGATCATTAGGATGGTTTGGACACATGGAAAGAATGTTTAAAGAAAAATGGTAAAAAAAGGATACTTTAACAATGTTAATGGAACGTGGCACGACAAATAAATCAAATATGTAAGGTCGGCCACGTGAGGAGTCAGAAAAATCGACGCGCGTGCATGACGCGATGTATGAATTTTGGAAGTGAGACAAATATGTGGCAGTCCATTCTTTCTGCATATAACTTCAGGGAGACGGCGTCATGGTAAGTTAGTTAGCTTGTTACTAATTTTTTTTAAACTAAAGTTATCGATTTTTATGAAAAAGAATTCCCTTTACCGCAATTCATACCAAATTCAAGGGTAAAATATTAAAAATGTAAGGCAAATCAATAACTCAAACTATCTCTATACACTCAAAGCTTAAAGAATTTACTCTATTAAATTTAAAAAAAAAAAAAAACAGATACAATTTCTTATTTGAGCAACTTGATCTTTAAACAGTGTCTTGCTCTTCTGTAATCTAAATAAATTAGTAGGTCATTATTAATGTAAAATTTACAAAAGCCTCTTTCTTTGTCACAGGGGTATTTATTTTCATTCACTAAGCTATTGTATGCGCAACAGACAGCTAAAATCTCTGGCGCTCTAAAATCCACAATATGAAAAAACAAAGACATGGCCATTAAGAGTAACGTAAAAATCCTTAAAGCATGCGTGAGAAAAAAAATAACATGGCGTCGAAGCAAGGGCAGACACAGTAAGGACCAAACAAGTTTTGAGGACTTCCAAAATGAAGACACTGAGGAAAAGCAGGGTAAATAAAAAGCAGGAAAAGCATTATATACTTTCTCTCCCACCCTTAAGATTTCTAAACTCAATATAAGGACACACTGTTTGGCGATTAGGTTCAGTTCAAGAATGCCCTCGCAAGGCGATACAAATTTGTCACAATTTATGTAATTTATATAAACGGAAAGCAAGAAAAACCACTAAACAATCGTGTTTTCTATTATTAATAATAAATATAATAGTTTATTATACTAGAATACAAACACTTGATCTTCCTGATGAATGCATGTGGATATTCAAGTATAGTAAAGCAATATCACTCTCCTCTAACTAATAGTTCAGGCGGGCTCCTCAAGTGTAAGTGTTGCGATAAATTGGTGAAATGTTTCATCTTGCGCGCTGAATGAGTTCCATAATACAATGGAAAGGGCAGCGAAGCAATGTAAAGACATGCCCGGACCCTCGACTCACAAAAGGAACCCTAGACTCTTAAATGGAAGTATACTATATACATACAGAAGACATACGAAGAGTGAAAACAAGATGGAATGACTCAAAATGTTACTACTCAATGCTTAATAATTTTAATAAAATAAGGATTTGGTACAGGAGTACAATTATTTTATAGATACACTTTAACACCCTAAGGACCGGTACCATGCTGGCGAAATTTGATCCAACCGCCAAGGACCGCTTCCAGGGTGCCGCGATTAATAAGTAGTTTAGTATAACACATATCTCTTCTTCTTCTTATTCCTCAGTCTATTCCCATCCACTCCTGGACAACGGCCTCCTCCATTCGCTTCCATGTCACTCTGTCCTGTGCAGACTGCATTCAGGTTATTCCGACGTGTCTGTTTAGATCATACTTCCACCGTAGTTGCGGTCGCCCTACACTTCTCTTAGTCGTTCACGGTCTCCAAGTCAGCAGTTTTCTTGTCCACTTTTCATCTGAGCTTCTGGCTACGAGACCTGCCCATTGCCATTTTAGAGTCGCCACCCGGTGGATGATGTCAGTGACCTATGTTTTTTCTCTCACCGTATCGTTTCTGACTCCATCTCTTAGGCTTATTCCTAACATGGCTCTTTCCATGTCTCTTTGGGTCACTCGTAGTTTCTCGGTACTTTGTTTGGACAATGGAACAGTTTCAAGACCATAAGTAACTGGCAGAACGCAGGCTTCATAGACTTTTCGTTTCAGGTTGATCGGTATTTTCCGGTTTTTAAGGATGTAACTCATGTTTCCGAAAGCTGTCCAGCTTAGTCCAACTTTTTTTTCTATTAGTTATTTATGTACATTGATTTTAGCTCAGCTTAAAATAATCAATACAGCACTTTTGAACATAATACATTTTATGTTTAGCGACATCTCAAGGACCCAAGCTAATAACCTAAACCCAACCTTAATACCCAGTTGCATATAAGCTTGCGGGAAAGAGACAAAAGTCTCCGACGTCATCAAGTTGACCGCAACCCTTAAGCGGCGTTGGGTTTGACACGTCACTCATGATCCATATTAAAAGTGGACTAGGCGACTGCTGTGCTTGTGTCCGAGAACGGCAAAGTGTGGAATTGGGCGCCCTCAGGCGTTGGCGTTGGCGCGACGATATCTGGAAGATACGGGAAATGTCTGCATATGGATCGCTCAAGACAAAAGGAAGTGGAAAATACGAGAGGAGGCCTACGTCCAGGAGTGGACGGTCACATCAGGCTGACAAGAAGAAGAAAAAGGACCTAAAACATTTGTTACTACATGCAATTTTTCGTTCAAAACATCTGTTTTCGTAAAATGAACCGTCAAGCTAAGATATTATCATCATCGTCAGCCGTCTGTCATCCACTGCTGAATGTAAGCCTCTCACAAAGCACGCCACCGCCCCCTATCCATTGCCGCTTCTATCCATCCATGTCCAGCAATCCTCTTCAGATCGTCGATCCAACGGGCAGGCGGATGTCGAACTCTGCGGAACCCCATACGCGGTCTCCACTCCAGAAAGTCGCAGTCTTCCCCATCGGTCGTCGGTTCTCTGACAGACATGGCTCAGACCCACCTCAGTCACCTTGGTTTGTTGTCGAATAAATTCGTTTCTAAATCTGTCCCTCAAGGTTATTCCAAGCACAAGATATTGTCTTCTTCTTCTTCTTCTTCTTCTTCACTTTTGGTAGACTCAGGAGTCTGTTATTTCAGGCGGGTCCTCTTGAGACGCTGAACTCCAGCTTTCTCTCCACCGTTTCGGGGGTCTTCCTGGTCGGCGTTGTTTGTTTGGCGTTCCATGGAGAGCTATGTATGGTATCCTATTTGAGCTCATTGTTTCTACATGTTGATGCCAGTATCGCCGTCTTTGACGTCCCCATCTAACACATATTCGACCTTGCAGATGTCTCGGAATGCTGTGTTCCTAACTCGATAAGATATTATGATTAGATTTAATATTTATTTTTCGAATTTTATCTGTCAATGAGTATTATTGATTTTTTATTACAATTATATTTATATCATTCTTCTCAGAAAGTTTTGTTTTGTTTTTCATTTATTTAGCGTATTTCAAATATTTTTTTTTTCTTTTTTATGTAGTAATTTGTGGTAGCCATTCTATATATTTTTGTCATCGGTGAACTCTGTGAAGATTTCGTGTGACAGGCCGATGAAAGGTAGAAAGGATTTTCAGGATATAAATGAACTAACATGGAGCTCGCCCGTAGGACTTAGACCATATTTCGTTGCAAAATTACTAAAGAAATTACCCTTACTAGCTCGCGTTTCAATGTTATACCTAAGCCGTATTTTAATTGGATTTAAAATGAAATAAGTTTTACCTTAAAGGCTTTTTAATGGTGGTTTATATTAGAAAACTCCTTAATTGAGAGGAAATTATAATCAACATATTTTTTTATGCGCTAAAGCTTAATATTTTGTAACATCATCAAGGGTAGAGAATTTAATAATTTTATAATTTATAATTATAGCGTTGCCTATATTCTGGACGGCGAGAAGACAGAACCTGTCGATCCTTGACCATGGTGGATGGTTTACAGAATGGACATGACCCTCAGTCATGAGGAATACGACTGAAAAAAAGATAACTTAAGACTAAGTATTTTATTTTGGTTGTATGTCTTATAGTTTTTAATGATTTCAGCTACTGGTTGCCATATTTTGGGAGCAACAAACTGCCGAAACAAGTCGATACTGTCAGATTAACCAATCGGATTGAAACTTGATCCATAAATAACCGTTACCGTTTATTATTTTAAATATCTCTAATAAACTTAATCTACGAACATATAATAAATGTTAGTAAATTTAAAAAAATAATAACACAACAAATTAAATAATAAAACAAAGGTTATATGACAAAGAATAAGTGGTATAAAATATTTTTTTTTTTAATTCCCCATTTTCCACTCAATAATCATTAATTTATATTCTTTGGATAAAGCACTAAATTTGTGGTGTGGCATTTTTAAATACAATATTAATACACTTTTAATTTGATTTTACATCATTTTATTTTTTAACAACCTTACGGTTTCGCTCCCGCCGGAGTTGGATTACAAAAGACACTTAATATAAAATCAGAGAATTTCTTCTTCTTCTGCATTATTTACTACTGTGTCCTGTTATTTCTCGGAGCCTGTTCCTCGGATGCAGATGTCCAACTGTCTCGCCATCTTTTATGTGGTCTTCCTGCCCGGTCGATTTCCTGATGGTACTTTATTTGCGGCTATATACTCATAGAACAACACGAAAAAATATAGGAATGTAAAATGGTGGCGGAAGGGATAAGAAAAAGTGTGCACTAGATCAATTAGCATGGTAGAACGGAGAGTCATGAGCAATAAGGAAATAACATTGGAGACTTTCTATGATTAATAAATCAAATTAATAAAGTGGTGTAAAAATATATGTGCATATACTCGTTTTTAATTTATATTCTAATAATCATTCAATAACATTCTTACTTCAGAAAAAAAAATGATCAATTATTCCAAATATACATTTATTTTAAATAAAATAATGATCCCAGTTGCGTGACTATTGATTAAAATCGTCAAATACACATGAATCCAATTAAATCAAAGTCAAATTTTATAAATAATATCGGTATTAGAAAAAAACATTTAACCAAAACTTTTTAATTAAAAAATGACAGTATCGAAGATTTTTCTTGTGATATATTGAAAATCTGTCGATTTTTTTCCTTTACCCTCGTTCCAAGAAAACGAATTTTAAATTTAATCGGTTTATTCTGAAATAGTTAATATTTATGATTTTTTATAATAAATACATTTAAGGGCCACCAATGCTTTCCTGAGCAGACTTTATTACATCCTTAATTACAGCCTTTTTACAACATAAGTTTTCCACTTAAAATTAGCAATCTATTAAACTTAAACGTTTTAGTTAAAAATTAACCGAATGCAAAACGAAGGAAGGTTGATAACATGTAATTATTTTTATAACGTTAGAGATTATCTCAACTTTGAGGATATTCAAACTTCTTACCCAATTAAAGTGTCTTCATAATTAAAAACACTTTTTTATCATTTATATCATAAACAAAAAGCTTCTAAAAGAAGATTATGTCCAAGCTGAGTATATAATATATGAAACTTAATGACCCTTATTGCCAGCATACCTTTTTTTGATGTTTGATATTATATTATATTATTATTATTATTTTATACATAGCAAGCTAAATCATATGTTTGGTTTAGCTTTCTTCTTCGCTTGTTTCAATCCTAGGAATTGTATTGCAGCAAAGATTAACAATTTTGTTGTTTCTTAGGATGCCACTTGGGTCTTTGATGTGGTAGTTTTCCGTTGCTTTTCACATTTGTGTATATCAGGTTATTTAATCCTAATTAGTCGTACATTTTTTTAGCTATTTATTCTCATGACATGTGATAGGTAAATAATCTATCGCCATTATACATGTATGTTGTACATATAATTACGTGAATTCTGCGCAAGATTAAATGCAAGGTCCATTGTTTTGGCCGAAACATTATGATATTTTAACAATTTATAACTGTTAATGCAAAAACTTTGTTTTATATCACAATTGTATTTATTTTACGACAGCTGTTTCATCAACCAATGTAAACATCATCAGGTGTTACAAAAATATATATTTTTGTAACACCTGATGATGTCAACATTGGTTGATGAAACAGCTGTCGTAAAATAAATACAATTGTGATATAAAACAAAGTTTTTGCATTAACAGTTATAAATACAATGTGATAATCTTACTGCCATCGCCGGGAATAGAACCCGGGACCCTCGATGTGACAGTCATAGCTCCTGTCACTCTGCTACGAAGTTCGTCCAAGAGTGGTTTAGCTTTATTATTTTAGAAAACCATTAAGCTTAAAAGCAAAATATGAAGTTGAAAACGAATATCATTAATGTAGAATTTTTATTTTATTTTTGTATGTTCCTCGGAAGGAATGTTCTTTATACAAAAGAAAGTTATTAAAAATAAAAACATATTGTTTCTTTAAGAAAATTACATTGACTACCACTGTAGTACAGTAATTTATTATGTATGTGTAAAATTATTCCAAAGCATGATTTCCCTCAGAAAATAAGGTACACGTATATTAATTTTAACCCTTAAGTTGACTGATGTTTGGCTATATTCCTAAAACCACATTAATATGTACTTACATATTTCACTGCATATTTTGTAAGCCTAACTTAGAATCTGATACGAAAATATGACAACTAAGAGGACATTACATTGCCATTAGACGACCTTCGTAGTAGCCGAGTGGCAAGTGTGTAGAACTACCTCGGTTCGATACCAGGCGATTGCAGTGATTGTAACACTATCTTTGGTCTGGTGTGGAATCCACGTGACCATCACATGTCATGAGAATCAATATGATAACTTTACCCTTTACATTTAATTGGCTCGCGCTGTAATGATGTAAAGAGCGATTCAACATAATAATAACTAACTAACTAACTAACTAACCATCACGCCGTCTCCCCGAAGGGGTAGGCAGAAAAAATGGACTGCCACACTTTTCTTTCCTGATATATTTTTCTCGCTTCCTTAACATTCATACATAGTGTGATGCACGCGCGTCGATTTCTCTGCTTCGTCACATGGCCGACATTCAATATTTGATTTATTTAATCGTGCCATGTTTTCCTCGGTCTTCCTCTATTTCTGGTTCCATTTACATCGTAACCATATATATTTTTTACCATTCTTTCTTCATTCATTCTTTCCATATATCCAAACCATCTTAATGATCCTTTCATTATTTTGTTCGTTACGTTAAGTAGATATCTGATCCTTAAGACCAGGGTCTCTAAAGTACGGCCCGTGGGCCAAATCCAACCCGCCAGTGTCATCAATCTGGCCTGTAACGGCTAATGACCAGTGTCATCAATCAGGTCTGGGTAAGCAAGCGTATGCTCCATGTCAAATTAAATCAAATCAAACCAAAAAGTTTATGTACTCACAAGACATTACAAACAGCATAAATGTTTAAGGCATCTTTTGAGTACAGATAAAATATTATATTCATTCAACATAATACCAGGAACGCATAAAAGATGGTTTGACATTAGGTAGACAAGATGCTTTCTAAAGTTGAGAGTATTTGTCACCTGAACATACTTTCATTAATATGAAAGAAGTCGATCTCCGAGGAGACCGCGTTCAACAGACTAATTGCTTTTATCACGGGTGTCACCAGAGGCAGATTGGTTCTGGCGGCCGGTAGGTAAAACAATCTGTGCTTCCGCTGTCAGAGATATCTATCGCGGCAAAAAGACCAACTGACTCCATCACGGCCGAGTTCTCGAAATATCCCCTGATTAATCTGAAGAAATGGGTTATTATATGCTCATCTCTTCGAAGCTGTAAGGAATTGGTTTCGAGCATTCCCAAAAGATATGCCGTGGGACACGGATAATTTCCATACTCCCTAATGAAGAGATACCTCAGAATTTTATTCTGAATCCTCTCCAGCATAACGGAATATCTCGCCTCGTAAGGATTCCATATCACAAAACCACTTTCGAGTCTGCTCTGAACCAACGCGTTGTATAGGCTTTGATCAGGCCACAATCAATTTTTATTGTTATGAAACATATGTCCAAACCATAGCAGTCATCCTTTCATAATTTTGTTCATGATACTTTCTTCCGTTCTAAATTCTTTCCTTATATCAGCATTTGAATTTCTGTCGTACATCGTTTTACCTTCGATCGTGTTGTGAAATTAAAAAAAACAACAGGAATAACAATATTTAATTTCATAAAAAATCATCATTATTATAAAATTCTCATCCCTTACATTAATTGAATAAATTTACGAAAATAAAGCCACATGGGTTTACATATATAAATACATTTGCGCACTGTTCAAAATATAATTTTCAGGCACCTTTGTTAACCATCGAGATAAATTTAACATTCAAATTCAAAGGGGTTTTAATGAAGTGATGTCTTTCAAACCCTCAATGTAAATAAAATGACCGAGACGAGGTATCTACTTTGTACTCATTCATCCAATGGAGGACCGCAGGAATAATCTAGATACCCTCCACACATGTCTCTTCCTTTCCCTCTACCCCAACCAAACCACAGGGCTCACAATAAGTTTATCTTCCCCCTTGAATACAAAAAATAATTAATAGAATATTTCGGAATACAGTGCTTAATATAGGCACACGATAATAATATAATTTATTTTCTCACACAAAAGACTGACAGAGTGGTAAGAGCTCTGACTACAATATCAAAGGTCCTGGATTCGAATCATAGCGATAGCAGTGTCAATTTCACACTGCCCTTTGGTCTGTTGTAGAATTCACATGACAATAAAATGGTGATATATTAGCTACCTATCACATGTTATGAGAATCAATCGAGAGAAATGAGAAAGAAGCTGGTCGCATCCGAAACACACGTATAATTTTTGTTTTTTAAAAATATTTAACAAATGAATCGGATAATAGAGTTTAATTGTATCACAATAGAGACGAAGATGCAAATTGGAAACTGAATATGGTTGATCAAGGTGTTTACAGGACTTATGACCTGTAATTGGTTAGATTAAGCGCACGCTTTATGTAATAACAACATTCCCATTCCACCTTTCTTTATGACCATGTCTGACAAATTTTTGGTAGTTGTATATATGTTAAAGTCCTACACCAGATTTCACATGTCAGTTTCAATGCGCCATCTTTGAAGATTTTGATTATATATGTTAATCTCTAAGATCAATCTGTTTATAATCTACATACCAACGCCATCTATGGAGATTTATGTTTATTAAGAATTAAGCAGAACATCTTTTTAACACAATGTGAAAGGCTACCCCGCCATTAGCGCATTGTAACAATGCGGATAATAGAGTATTTAAATTTCTTATTTCTAATTAACAATGGATTCCAGTGTTAACGCCTTAATCATCAATAAAGTAATTGAAAATTAAAATGTGAAAGAATCTTCAAAATGCAATTTACATTCTTAAAAAATCAATTTTAAATTAGAACTATTTGAAAAATTGTATGATTTTCTTCATGCGTTAACAAATTCAGAAAAAACTAAGAAGAAGTTCATTGTAAATAATGAAAATGAAACGACGTAATAAATATTTGTTTCATAAAATATATTTAGTTTAATTCCACCATCTAAATTTATATTATAAAGGATTTTTCAAATATTTTTTTTATATTTAAATTAAGTATTATTACCTCAGCTGTTTTATGAAAAATGATTTTAGCATAGAGATAGAATAAAAACTCCCTTCACACCTTAGATACATAAATGATCCGACAGATTTCATACCTAACCTTAAAAAATCAATGTTTTTCGTATTTCATACCCAACTTAAATCTTGTATATTTTGTTCAATTATACCTTCTAACCGATCGCGAATATAAGATGCCGCGTTCATATATAGATTTGTATATTTAATTCACGTCTTAATGCGCCCTTAAGATAATTACATCACAATAACGCCACTTTAAAAGTTTGCATATTATTATTATTATTATTATTATTATTATTATTATTATTATTATTATTATTATTATTATTATTATTATTTTTATTATTATTATTATTATTATTATTGTTATGATTAAAGAAGCTTTCTTAAACACACATAAAGTAAGATAAAAAGAAACCTCTGGATAGTGACAATTTCTTCTCTAGAACCCCTGAATAATATATCCATAAAACACAAATACGTATGAAAATATTCTTATTTTGTCACCGAACCGTACCTCATGAACAGTCCCCTGGGACACAAATTGAGCCCACAATTTTTATCATGTAAATGAAAGTCATTTGCTTCTCAGCAATCTGCACTAAACCTCGGAGTGACGTAATTTTAGGTAATTTTTACCCCGACTTCTCCCTACAATAAACACATTCTGATTTAATGTATTAAAAGTGTGACCTCAGCTTGCACGAGATTTTTTATGGTTGTTATTTACACGTCCACACAGCAAAATTTACCAAAAAGTCTTCAATAATGAAAAAATCATTAATATGGTTTGGATACATAGAAAGAATGGACGAAGAAAGAATGGTAAAAAAAGTATATGTTGATGATTTAAATGAATCTAGAAACAGAGGAAAACGTGTCATGATCAAATATTGAATGTCGGTCACGTGCGGAGTAGCGCAGGAACGACATTTGAAGAATTGTTGGCGATTGGATGCAAAAGGCACAAGACAGGGGTACGTGGAGCAGTATGGGTGAGGCCTATGTCCAGTAGTGGGCGACAACGGCTGTCTAAGTAATACTTATTAGTTACCATTATCGGAGAATTTTTATAAAATATTTTTTAATCTAATGACTTACGGAATCGAAACAAGAGCAGTCACTGTCAAAACCAAACATCCCTTAAGAGTAGCAGAAATCATAACATTGCGACCTAACGGAGGACCGTTAGAGATAGGATACACAATGAACAAATTTGTAAATCTTGCAAAATAGAAGACGATTCTGGAGAGACCACATCGAGAGAATGGATCCAGCAAGATTTCCTAAGATCGTGACCACCAGGACGACCACCAAAGATATGTTGAGGCTGGTCGTCTTTATCACAGGAAGAAAGCTGATATCCTGCATAAACAGATCGCAAGATCTACAATCAGAAGAAGAAGAAGAATAAGATTTTTATTAATCATTGCAAGTAGCAATAATTTTTTTAGGGATTTTGGATTGATCGGTGTAACTACTTCTTGTTAAGAATGATTAAGAGTGATAACAAGTCATCAATACAATTCATAAGAATGGGCGAAATGGGGAATGTTGTTAAACATAAAGCGATCGCTCAACCCAACCAATGACAGGTCATAAGTCCTGTAAGCGCCTCGGCCACCACATTTTGTTCCCACAAAACAATTTACATCTTCGTCTCTATTGAGATACAATTAATCCTTATAAAAAAGAATGATTAATGTTGAAGAGATGAAATACAAATAGAACAAAAATCTTTAAAAAATTAATTATTTTCTCATTACTAATGAAAACTATACATTTAACATACAATCATCCTTTTCGAGGAATGTTTATATAATTGCTTTGAAATAACTATTCAATTCATGAAATGTAATTATTTAAGATGTTCCCTAAATCTTGCCCAGTATTTGAACAATTCGGTTGAACGTTACACATTACATTACACTATTTGTACAATGCGATATAATACCTTGACTCCAAATACGGTGTGTATTTGCAAATTTATTAAGCATAGTTTCTGAAACTTTCAATTAACTATGAACTTAATATCACAAACCCCATCTTGAAGTATAATTTAGTAACAAGACTGCGTTGGATTCATATTCAATGTGTTTATTTGGCCAAACATTCACTGCAAGATTTTCTGAGAACGTTATTTGAATACTAATATTTTGTTTGACTTAATAGGCAGTTTGATACTTCGAAACGATGTGAAGAACTTTACTCATAAATCGAATTAATTCGATTAATTTTAAAGTTTATTTGATTTCACAGGTATTTCAACAAACTTTTTGAAATAAATTATGTTGATTACCTTTTAATGGTGCAAATGTGGATAATATTTCTGAATGAATTTTAAATGATCTACCAATTAAAATCGCTATTATTTTTTATTCCATTTTATTTAATTATTTATGTTTTATATCGTGTAAATATTTATTTACTATATTACCCTTTCTACTTAAAGTGCCCTGTCAGGTCCCCCCGACGTTGACGATCACTCTGGTAAACTCTTCCCTATCCTGCGCTGTCCGGAATAGCTCCTCCGCAGTTCCGATTCCCGTCCATTCCCTCACATTGCGCAGCCAAGAGATCTGCCTTCTCCCTGCCCCCCTGCGGCCCTCTATTTTTCCCTTCAAAATTATATGCAGCAGGCGATATTTTTCTCCTCGTAGAACTTGACATAAATATGAAATCTTGTGGACTTTGATCAAGTTTTTTATCAGCAGCTTTCTATATACTTCTGCACGATTCAGGACTTCTATGTTCGTCACTCTGTCCATGGGATCCTGAACATTCTTCGGTGAAGCCACATTTCAAATGCCTCTAACCGGTTCATTGTATTTACTTTTAATGTCCATGTCTCACACCCATACAACAGAACAGACCACACATAACACCTTAACATCCTCTGTCTTAGTTTTAAGTTGACATTGTCATTGTAAAAGAGTGACTTCATTTTGTTAAATGCTGTTCTTGCTGCTTCAATCCGACATTTCAACTCTACATCTGGGTCAAGGGTGTTTGTAAGCATGCTGCCGAGGTATCTGAACTTTTCCACCTTTTCAACATTGTAACCGTTCAGTTGCATCACCGAATCAGTATGATCCAGTCGTCCGAATGTCATCCACTTAGTTTTTCTGATATTTATAATTAAGCCCAACTGTTCTCCGGAATTAATAACCATATTCATTAGGTCCGGAAGATCATCAATACTGTCAACTAGTAATACAGAATCATCTGTGTAACGAATGTTGTTAATTACAACTCCATTTATCTTCACACCTTTCTCGGTAGTACTGAGGGCTTGTTATTAACCTTTAAACGCGATAAATCAGATATTGTTTTTGGCATAAGACGATTGTTTGATTAAAAAAAATTATATAACATTTAAAAACGTGGCATTTTATATATTTTTTAATTTCAAAACTCTATTCAAATATGACACCGAAGAAAGTTTTCTGCTCGCCGAAATAAGTTTGTGAAAAGGAAAAAAAGTGTCATAAAACTACAATGTATTTCAAAGGTTATTCAAACGTGAATCCTCAACACAAAGTGATTGCAAAAAAAATATATATATATTGTTCCGTATCTTTTCCTTACTATACAAAGATTAGACGTAATTCTTCTTCTTTGTAGCAATGGCACGTTTTCATATTATAGGAAAGACCTAAAAATGACATTACCTCTCTCATTTTTCTTGTCAATGTGTTGGAAGGGTAATCCAACTTCGTGCTGTGAGATATAATTTGATCAACACCACGCGTATAAGGACCTATACTCCAACCAATAGTCGTTTTAATACTCTTTCACAGGTTGAATATGTTATAATGAACTAATTAACTAGCTAACTAACTAACCTATTCGTCATCTCTATGAAGGGGTGGCCGAAAGAATGGCGCGCCACAATGTTCTTTCCTGACTTACTTCTCTCAATTCCAGAATATTCAAATACCGTTTTATACACGCACGTCAATTTATCCGGCTCCTCGCCAAAATTCTATTTATAATTTATTTGATTACCTTAGTCTTCCTTTATTTAGAGTTCCGTTTACATCTGTAACATATATAATCTTTACTAACTAACGAACTAACTAACCATCACGCCATTTCCCCGGAGGGGTAGGCAGAGAGGATGGATCGCCACAATGCTCTGTCCTGGCATACCTCTCGGGCTTCCTCTACATCGTACCATGCACGCACGTCGATTATTCCGACTTCGAATGTGACCGCCTTTTAGTAATTGATTAATTTGGTCATGCCATGTTTTCCTCGGTCGTCCTCGGCTTATTTTTCCACTCACGCTGCTTGTGTACAACTTTTTAACCATTCTACTCTCATCCATTCGTTTCATATTTCCAAACCATCTCTGGGATCCTTTTTTTCATTTTATCCATGATGCAGTCATCTGCCTTATATTTCTTTCATATTTCATCGTTCGGTATTCTATAATATCATACAACGTTTTCCCGCACATTCTTCTTTGTGATCTCATTTCTACGGCGTTTATCCTGCTTTCATCCTTTATTTGCCAGCTCCAAGCTTCATTTCCATACATGAGGATTTACCATTATTACGATTATTTATTTATTCATTTATTATTTTCATGTGTCCAAACCATCCTAATGATCCTTATATTAGTTTGTATTCACTTCTTATATTTTCATTCGACACTCTTTCATTCATAGATTTTCCACACATTTGTCAATGATATTATGAATGTATCTTAAAACCGTGTGCTATTTTTAAACCTTTAAAATTATTGTTTTTTTTTTGTTGTAAAATTTTGGTTTATTACGCATTCATTGGATTTTTCTCATCACTAGTGCTGAGTATGGTACTATTCTTAGTTGTATCTCGTATGTTTCGAACGTACTATAAATTTATACACAAACGTAAAAATATTACAGGCGTTCGCGATCGTAAGCTGTAGGCAAATGGTATCTATTGAATATTTACGAAGAATTTTCCGCAAAAGGTAGCATCTGACCTTTAGGCTGGAGGTAAGAAAAACTTAGCGGAGATGAGATAAAAGATGAATAGAGACGAAGTGGACTACGTGACGCTTATAATGCTCGCGTGCCTTTATGAATATAAAAAAATGTGGACCCAGACATAGTCCATATTGAAGTAGGCTCGCTCCCAAATCAATTTCTAATGCGTATTTCGCAACCGAGCCTACATATAACTGATACAAATTCTTGCTTCTCTGGCATTATATGAATTAAATTTGAATGGAAAAGGAAGGTTGATTGATTTCGTCAAACACAATATCCATGAGGTATAAGTTTCTTAAAAAAGATGTTAGCTTTTCGTACGCATAACATTGTTTCATATAATGTAAGAGTAATTTTTCATATACTGTATAAAACGTTTCATATATTCCATGTCATATAGAGTTTTTCATTAAGAGCGCTTAAACTTTGAAATAAAATAATACCATCTGTCTAACTGATATTGCCACAATTTTATTTTAAATTTAAAGAACATTATATGACAAATGGCCGCCGTGGCTTTACAGCAAGTAGTGTATCCTGGTGGTCAAGGGTTTTTAATAGAGACGTTTAAACTTTGAAAGCGTACAGCGGCCATTTAGTAAAGCGGTAGCTGTCAATTTTGACAAGAATATGTATTTAGTCTTGGCATTTTACCATGGAACGCTACACGATTCAACAACGCGTTTTAATTGTTAAAATTTATTATTTAAATAAGTGCTCATGTTTCGGAGGTAACCTCCTCCATCCTCACATGTTAATACATAACCAGTTTTAAAAAAATCGTATGAGGATGGAGAAACATATTTTAATTAATATTATTTAAAGATTAATTGTATCTCAATAGAGACGAAGATGTAAATTGTTTTGGAAATAGAATATGGTGGTCGAGGCGTTTACAGGACTTATGACCTGTCATTGAATGGGTTAAGCGATCGCTTTATGTAATACAACATTTCCCATTCCACCCTTCTTACGACCCCACGTCTGCCAAATTTTTGAAAGATGTATATATGCTACTATATTAGTTCAATCTACACTAGCGCCATCTATTAAGATTAAATGTAAGCATTAAGCATAAATTCTTTATTGTTATTATTTTGTAAAAATATTTAATAAATATAAGTAGATTAAACAGTGTTGTTAATTTTATTCACAATTGATATACTATTTCATTTAGGTATTTTCTCCATGTAACATATTTCTTTAGCATATTCATTCAAAATTAAATTTAAATATCAAAATTAAACTAGGGGGGAAAAGTTTAACGAATCAGTTGGAAGGTAACAAAACTTTAAGAAATGTGAACAAGGTTGAGACATACTTTTTCCAAATAACAGTATTGAATAACTTTTTCAGAAGAAGAAAAAAATTATAATACATTGTACTTCTACGTGGAAATGTAAAAAAAAACATCAAATTGAATTGGAAAAAATGTTTCATAAGTAATAAATACTTTTATTGTTTGTTTTCTTGAGAACGAAAAAAAAATTGAATAAGTTCTTAGATTATCGATAACTTCTCTTTTACGTTATATTTATGCATCGTCAATTATTTCCTTTAAAGTATCCACTGGATATTTACGTAAACTTAGAACATTAATCATCCTATTTTGACCTTCTGAAGATTCAATTTGATGAAAATATGAGATTTTTTCTTAAGCACCTGAGCCGTGACATTGTGGCATAAACTTATTGTTTAAACGTTCAAGAAAAGATTCAAGATTTACATCTGCATATCTGTATACATTTATACGCATTTCTTGCCTAAAGGTACAATAATTTATATTTAATGAACCCTATCATAAGCACATATTATGTACTTAGTACTGGTAATAACAATGTATGAGGTATTAATTGTATCTTTAACAATGATGTAAAACTTGATACTAAATTATTAAAACGAATAAAAACGTCTGTTTTTTAGAAGTTGACCTGTATTGAATAGAAATTACATTTTTCATTCTACTACGGCATTATTAAATGTTTTGGATCAAAAGTACATTTGCTAACCTCACTTATTAGCAAGGTGAAACATGTTATTTTCACAAAATATAATTAAACTTGGACATCAAAAGTAAATACAATGAACCGGTTAGAGGCATTTGAAATGGAGCTTCACCGAAGAATGTTCAGGATCCCATGGACAGACAGAGTGACGAACACAGAAGTCCTGAATCGTGCAGGGGTAAATAGAGAGCTGCTGACATTGATCAAAGTCCGCAAGATTTCATATCTTGGTCACGTTCTACGAGGAGAAAAATATCGCCTGCTGCAATAAATTTTGAAGGAAAAAATAGAGGACCGCAGGGGGGCAGGGAAAGGGCAGATCTCTTGGCTGCGCAATGTGAGGGAATGGACGGGAATCGGAACTGTGGAGGAGCTATTCCGGACAGCGTAGGATAGGGAAGAGTTTATTAGAGTGATCGCCAACGTCGGGGGGACCTGACAGGGCACTTTAAGAAGAAGATAATTAAACTCCTAAAAAACAGACATTTTCATGCATATTAATAATTATATGAAGTAAATTATATAAAAAAAACTCTTAACACAATGATTATTAATACTTTTATGTCGTCAAACTAGAACAACTTCGATACAATACACATTTTTTTCATAATAAATATATATTTTAACGATGTTCTGTTTTGATAAATTTGAAGCATTATAACTGCCTAATTAAATTATTTGATTAGAAGATTAGCTTTAAGCTTATGATTTCACATATGATTGCGGTATAATACCATTGAAACGTGTGAAGATGAATAAAATCAAACTATATTATTAGAGAAACGCTATCACAACATACCATAAAAACATATTTTTATTCAATGTTCAAAAAAATCAATAATTATTTTTTAAATCAATTTAAGCATTCATATATTTAAACATTTAAATTTATTTTGTCACTTTTCTTATCTCATTATTAAAAGGCGAAACCGGTTAATAGTGAAAAAATATCTCTGTTTTCTTTTGTAAGAATTTTATTATTCCAATTGAACGCATTTAACTCTGTTACCGTAAAATAAAACCATCTAATTTAAATATAAAATATATTAATACTATAGTAACATACCTATATGTAAATGTTTTGAATTTTTTTTATTTGTTAATGAAATATCAGTATCCTATTTTGATACTCAAAAATTACGAAGAATAAACTTTTAAATTTATATATTTATCAGTGGGTATAACATTAAAAGTATGACAGTTTTCACACCATCCGTAATTGTCAAAACAGTACAATAAACAACAAAACAAAGTATCGTATAACTTTTTAACAATTCATTTCACGAAGTATTCTCGACTACTTAAATATGAATTTATTAAGCTCATGTATTCAATTTTCCAATACTCATCAATCATTTTCGGTCTGTTTAAGACATTTAATAATAATTTAGGGGAATATTCTAAACCCAAATCAATCATTTTTTTTGTGGAAATTTAATTATTTTTTAAGCATTATATTTTACTATTTTTCCCAGACATTATATATATATATATATATATATATATATATATATATATATATATATATATATATATATATATATATATATATATATATATATATATATATATATATATATATATATATATATATATATATATATATATATATATATATATATATATATATATATATATATATTATCTGTGGCGATGAGGTTCGCAACCCATCACACCGCGTCTCCCGCGGAGCGAAAAGAGAAGGATGGAGTGCCGCATCAGTAAAAGTGTGACAGTCCATTCTTTCTGCCTACCCTTTCGGGGAGATGGCGTGATGGTTAATTAATTAAAAATTATATATATATAAATATTTTTTTTTTTTAAATGATGATGAATAATGATGCGATATAATGTATTATAAAATAATATAAGGAATTTCCTGTAGAGACCACAACACGAATGACATAGTTCTCAGAAGAATCAGGCGAGGGAGGTAACTTATCAAAACCATCTCAGAGAGAAGAGCCTTATGGATCGGCCACATAAGGGTCTCCTGCACGACATAATTAAGGGTGTGGTTGAGGGGACAAATTACAGAAAGCCGGTGGGAGTATCTAAAACCAGTATGCGAGGACATGAACTTCTCATATATTGGGTTGAATCCCTAGGATTGAAATTGCGAATATGAAGATTTATTTGTACAGATTAAATTTTCTAATTATTTTACGTGAAGAGTCAACAAAATCGACGTACGTGCATGACACGATGTATGTATGTGAGAGGTACGTCAGTAAAGAAAAGTGTGGCGATCCATTATTTCTGCCAACTCCTTTGGAGAGACGATGTGATGGTTAGTTACTTAGTTAGATTCAAAATGGTTTATATCGTTCTCCCGATGATGAAGCTAAAAAATATTGAAAATAAGATTTAAAAATAAAAATTCTTTGTAATATATATTTAGGTAAATTCCATTTTTTACTTTTCTACCATCTTTATGTCTTCTGTTATCTTCTGCATTCTTCCATCTTCTGGTCTTCCAAGTGGAATTAAGCTAAATCCAAATATACTACTAAGAAATACAAATACTACAGAGAAATACAATTTGACAATGAACCTGTAGCATGAAATTTCAAATAACAATATTAGTATTTTGAATAGTTTAAAATATTGGAAACATTCACAGTTTCTACGCCGTAAGTTGGAGTTTTACATCATTGTTACAAATAATTAATAGGAATAAAGTGTTTGTTAAGAATAAAACTTGAAATTTTATTGTAATAATTATCACGTGTCTATTATGTGTTGTGTTAGTTTTATGTTTTATTTTAAATCATTGTTTTAAATTTACTTTGTTACGTAGGATGATCGTTACGCTGGCAAACCATCAAACCGCGTCTTCCGCGGGGGCGAAAATTGACGGATAGAATGGGGCGAAAATAGACGCATCGGTTAAAGTGTGGCAGTCTATTCTTTCTGCCTACCCCTTCAGTGAGACGGCGTGATGGTTAGTTAGTTAGTTAGCTATCAACTGTATTCCAATGAAAAAATACTCAATCAAATATGCGTATTTGAATACATGAATGTTTTTTTCATAAATTAATTTGGTATTCAAACCAATAACTTGAGTTTTTTATCGTTTCAATATTTAAAGCTAAGAAATATATGTTTTATCTTAGTATTGAAACCAACTAAAAAGTAAAATATTCTGTGTTTATTTTTACTCCATCAAAAACCTTTATTATTCATGAATCGTTTCGAAATATTATTATAAGACAAATTGAAATAGAATTCGCGAATCTAAGCTGACTTTTTTCTGGCTGTGAAAATAGTCTTTATTGAATTTGGCCGGTTTACTGCGAGGAAAATTCGTAATGTATCCCAGAGGCACTGTTATAGCTTACCTGTAGATTTGAGATGACTTTGAGTACACTAGAAGGTACGATTTGTATTAAAAAAGTAATGGGATTAAACACCCGTGAAACATGTTTCGGGGATTCTTTGAAGTCGAATTGATGCCATAAATAAGGTTGTTTAATATAAAATAATGGTCGTGGAAAATTGTAAAGGAAATAACATAGTATAAATATTGTTTGAAAAACATTATATTCACAATTCGGTCTGTAGTTAAAAATCACAAAATAATTTAAACAACTTAACGGTGCAATCATACAATTGACATTTTTGTATGATGTGATAGGTATCATTAATAGATTTTCTTAATAAACTCGTATATTCATTATATGAAAATTGAACTGGATGAAAAATATTATAATTATTTGTCAAAAAGTTTTAAATATTGGTGTTTTGCCAATTTTCTACAAAAACAAAATACATTACCCAAGTTATTTTATTTCAATTATTTTCGTTCGCTTATCTTTGTTTATAACTAATTAACTTACTAACCATCACGCCGTCTCCTCGAAAGGGTAGGCAAAAATAATGGAATGTCACACTTTAACCGATGAGGCATTCCATCCTTCTTTTTTCGCCCGCGGGAGAAGCGAAGAATGAACATAAAAATAATATTCAAGAAATTATTCAAATTGTCATCGGAACAAATGAAAAATTTATATTTACACCTGTCAAAATTCTTTATATGAACGAAAAAACTTGTATAATTTTAACATCAAAACAGTACAAACGTATAAGGTGTCACGATTAACTATTGTATTATAAAGTGCGGCAACAATCAAATTGACCAAAACAATTCCCTCATACACGAAATATCTCCAAATTTACGGGAGCACCACATGAACCAAACCAAATTTTCAAATTTAGAACCAGTATATTTTATAAGTGAGCTGTTGTAAATCATTTGTTCTTTGTTCAATCGTTGTTTATTATTTCACGAAGATAGGACAAGTTGATAAAGGTAGAGGATAATATATCCAGAACGAATAATCCATATACAAAATGACAGAAGACTTGGGGACACCACAACCGAAGAGTTTAAATTGTGTATTTTTTAAAGCGCCTAATTAAATATATTGGAGGCTTTATTCCATAACAATTGTTTAATTATGCACAATAACATTAATACATACTCGGATATATAAAAATACATCTAACTAACAAACCATCACGCCGTTTCCCCGTTCTTTCCTGAAATAACTCTCGCGCGTCTTCTACATTCACACATTATGACACGCACGCTCGTCGATTGTTCCTACTTTGATTAATTTGGTCATGCCATGTTTTTCTTGTTTTTTCTTGACTTATTTTATTCCATTCACACTACTTATATATATCTTTTTGACCATTCTTCCCTCACCCATTCGTTACATACGTCCAAACCATCTTAGCGCACCTCTCTTCATTTTATTTAGGACGCATTTCATCCACCTTAAATTCCTTTCTAACTTGTTCATTGAGTATTCTTTTGCACACTGTTTTTCCGCATATTCTTCTAAATGCTCCCATTTCTACAGCATTTATCCCACTTTCTTCCTTTTTTTCCCAACTCCAAGCTTCATTTATTATTATTATTATTATTATTATTTTGTTGAATCGCTCTTTACATCATTACAGCATCGATGTAAAGGGTATTATAACTATCACTCGATCATCCTCTATTTCTGGTTCCATTTACATCGTTAATATATATTTTTTTTACCTTTCTTTCTTCATTCATTCTTCCCATATGTCCAAACGATCTTAATGATCCTTTTATTATTTTGTTCATAACACCATCATTCGAACCGCCTTCACTTCTTATATTTTCATACACAGAGTATTTACACATTCGTCTAAGAGATCTACTGCATTAATTCTACTTTCATCCTTCTTTTGCCAGTTCCATGCTTCGCTTCCATAAATAAGGGTCGGTAGAAAAACACCACTAACCACTATAATAGTACAGAAAGCACAAAATCAACTACAGGCGCTTTTTCGCCAACTTTAAATCTAAAACTAGTGTATCTACTTTACGCGATAATGGATTCTTATTTCGAAAGCTCATTACTGAAACATCTCGAAGCACTTTCACTTCGACCTCTAGACACCGGCTCGGTTACACTTTTTTCTGTTTAAGGATCAACAACGGTTCTCTTGATGTCTTAAGTAACAAATGATGCATGAGTTTGTTAGTTGTTTGCCCAATTCCATTGGAGGTTAGAACAATACTATAACATCCCACGAAATCTCGAAATATTTGTATTAATTTAATTGCATTGTAATTCTCGGATATAGTTTGATAATTGATGGTCATCGACCCGGTGGGATTATTTGTTTCAGTTTTGTCTGAATATATGAAATGTTAATTAATATATATTTTTTAATTTTAGATAAACTTAAGGCGTTAACACTGTGAAATTTCATAATGATGAGGTTAGAAAGTGCTTTTTTGTTTTTTCCCATTAAATATGGTAAAACATATTCGAAAATAAAGGTTACTGTAATTTATTTCTATTTTTTTTTTGCACTCTGTATACACAACACTTATATTAAAAAAATAAAATTACATAGACATGTTTCGGACAAATAGTCCTTCTTCAGTAAAGATATATATTTATAAAAATATTATAAAATTGTTTTTGTTTACCTGATCTGACAGATGTTATAAAGATTTATAAAATCTGTCAGATCATGCAAACAGCAGTAATCTCTTGATGGAAGTCAAAATAAAAAACGACGTTTTTTAACTACTTCCACTTTTGTTTTTATTTCGACAGCGACCGGTTACGCCAGGCTTGCTGGCATCGACAGACTGGTTTAGATTTTTTTTGTTTCTAATTGACGACTAAAAAAAATCAAAAAAAAGTTTGTAAAAGAGCTAAGAAATAATTTGAATATTATTTATCATAATACATTCATACATGGACTTCGTAGCTTACGAATCGTAGACAAATTAATTTTCATTCTTTGAACTCAGAGATTTTTATATTTTGTTAAAAGTTATTAAAAACCAATTTAACTTCAAAGCATTGATAAAGTTAAGGATTAAAATGGTTGATATCTATAACGATGAATTTTTAATGAATTTTAATTTTTTTTTCATTAGCTTCATTATTTTCGACATGTTTTGAAGGTATGGTTCACATGCTGATGAGGGTAAAATACATACATACCTTTGAAACATGTATAATAAAATAAATTTAAAAGTGGAAACCCAGCATTTAATTTGGTAACAGACTCAACATTAAATAGGTAAATACACACGAGTTCTTAACCTGGAAAATTAGTAATTTTTTTCGTACTTACCTATTTTAATCGCTGCTGTATTGTGGAACAATGTTGCTAGATTGAAAACCAAACCTTAAAAAAAACATATATTTCTTATGTGCCGCCTTCTGTACATTTTAACAAAACGGTAAACTGAAAACATAAATATTAAAAATATAATTATATTGTTCTTTCCTTCCATTTCATGATTTATTAAATAACGTCATATGTTGACATATAACGTGACAGACTGGGAACACCTAGAAATGCCTCGCCAAAGGTCCTGGGTTCGATTCAGTTTGAATGGCGATGACAATGTGATTCTCACACTGACTTTGGTCTAGTGTAAAATTCACGTGTCAATAAAATGTCCTGAGAATCAATATAATAGCTATACTTACATCGATTATAATTATGTAAAGAGCTATTTAATTGCTTAAATGATGAAAAGAGCTATTCAACAAACAAACAAAAAATAATAATAAATATGATTCAAACTTTTATTATTTCTTGAACAATGATGTAAAACTCCATATACGGATGAAAACATCAGATTTCTAGAAGCTTTATTATGTTTTATGGGAGTGACATGTTTCAATCTTCTAGGGCATTATTTAAATGATATGATGACATTTGATAATGCTTTAGAAAGGCAAAACATGTCACTCCCATAAAATTTAATAAAACTTCTAGAAAACTGATGAAACTAACATTTTATTATCCATATATTTTTATATTGATTAATCTTTCTTTTGAATAATTCCGATAGTCTGATTCCGGCAATACAATATCACTATTTGCGCAATGAAACAAATATAACATGAAATAAGTTTACCAAATTATATTTTGATATTGTCTTGGGGTGTGATTTGTCCTTCCGCTCACAGTGAATTATATGGTGACATTAAAAAGCTTTTACTGCTGGAAACTTGCACAGGGTGAGAATGTAATAAAATAAAAATAAGAATTACAATAAAATCTGTATATACAGACACTAGATGAGAAGCATATGGTGGCGGGGGCTGTTATAAATGTAAATGGAAAATTAATGTAGCGAAAACACGTGAAAATGGATTAACTTTTTTTGTAAAGAAGTAGCGGGCTTATAAAAAGCTTAAATTATTTCGTGATTTATATAACACCTATTTTAAATCCTATTCGGAAATAAAATAAGAAGCTGAATCACGCTTATAAAGCGTTAGGTTGACTTAAAATATGTTAAAATCTTACTTGTATTTTAGGGTGAAAATGTTGAAGAAAAAAATGCATTTTTCATATATTTGTTACCATGTACAGATTTTTTTATTATTTATAGTTACGCAATTTTTTTTTACGACACATTATTATATATATTTTTTTAAATCTTTGATGTTAGTTTTTGAAACAAACAAACAAAATATTGTTGAAAAAAATATCACTTTAAAGACGTATAAATCATATTTAAAGTGAACACCGAAAAATTCACAAATGGCGTTGAATTCAAGTGGCAAAAAAATGTATATTATTACTGTTAAAATGTAAAACCAGTGTAATAACAATTTATTTTTATTCATTCCGAGTGTCGGGACAGCTGTTTCGCCAACCGATATTGGCATCATCAAGTGTTAAAATACACTTTTAGTTTCAATAGGTTTCAATAGGTCTTCATCAGGTGTTACAATAAAAAATAGTTTATTGTAACACCTGATGATGCCAACATCAGTTTATCGAAACAGCTGTCGCGACACTCGGAGTGAATAAAAAGAAATTGTGATATTATAACCGTGTTTTAAATTTTAACAGTTTTAATGTTGAAGTATCATAGTGTTTCGGCCAAAACAATGGACTATTAGAATTTCTATCGATTAGCGTCCTATCGCATATCATGAGAATCAATATGACAGATGTTACACCGATTTGGCTCCCGCTGTAATGATATAAAGAGCAATTCGACAAAATATTAATATAAGGATTAATTGTATCTCAATAGAGACGAAGATGTAAATTGTTTTTCTGGGAACAGAATGTGGTGGCCGAGGAGCTTACAGGACTTATGACCTGTTATTGGTTGGGTTGAGCGATCGCTTTATGTTTAACAACATTCCCCATTCCGCCCTTCTTATGACCACCACATCTAACAAATTTTTGGAACTTGTATATATGCTAGAATCCCGCGTTTATGTTTACATATTTGAGTTCACTCTACACTAGCGTTATCTATTAAGATTGGGAAACATTAAGCAGAAAAAATCTGTATTAATGCACTGTGAAAGTCTCTGCAAATCATACAGTACTAGATAACGCCTGGAGATGTCTCTCCAATTTTTATGCCTACTTGGACCAGTTATTTTATACAACATCATATTTATATTTATAATAATTTTAATAATATCCAAACTACGTAGAAAACGTTCGTTTTTATCAAGAAGGAATCAGGTCGTATCCATGATGAAATACATTTCTAACAATAAAAAAATAAACATCTAATATGTAAAGGGGTTACTACACATTAAAAAAATGGTCATAAATTATTCAAAACACCGGACGCGCATGTGCTATATTTATAATTTATTGAATGAAATACAAGTTATTTGATCGGTACACAGATAATGGACCATTTTATTGTACAATAATTTAGGCTGGTTGTAGCTACAAAAAGGCCTTTCAGTACGTGCCCCATTTTCAGCCAAGCAATGATTTAAAATTATATCTATAGATTGTAAAAATTCCCGTAAATCATCCAGTATTGAAATGTTCTCTATTCTTAAGTCAAATACTTTTTATTTATTTCCTTTCTTTCATAAATCCGTTGAAGCGAATTTAAACAAGGGATCACACGGAAACCCTTTTAAGATTTTAAATAATAAATCTTTTTACTAAAAGTCTGTTTTTCGTGATGTTTAAAAAGAAGTAGATTATTTGTTATCTAAAGTAGCTATTAATTTTTAACTCTCATTGATACTTCTTGAGTTTTCTTTCATAAAATGATTTAACGAGGATTTTGATGATTGTAGGAACATGTTGGAAATACTTTTAATATTTAAACCATTTTTATATAAAATAATGAACATACTAATTTATATAATAATAATACACTTGTAGTAATTTGTATTAAAACCACTTTATTTGATAACACCAACCGGTTTCGCTCCCGCTGGAGCTTCGTCCGGGTGAGAGAGTTAAGTGTTCAGTTTACTATTCAGTTTACTCAGTTGACTTTCTCACCCTGAAGAAGCTCCGGCAGGAGCGAAACCGGTTAGTGATACCGAATAATAACTAACTAAAAATGTATCATTATTATTATATTAGGTAGCATTTTCACAGTAGATTACCGAACGGAGAGTAATGTTGAAATAAGGATTAGTGCTGGTAACAAAGTGAACGGAGCTTTTAAAACAAATTTATCAATGATAACAAAAATGCCAGCTCACAATGGAGTTTTAGTTTTAACTCTTATTTAACAAAGATGTAAGAAAGCGAATCGTGGAACTGCCAGAAAAAAAGATGCGAACTGAAATAAGGGCCCTAAGATTATGTAGGGTAAAACGATGTACGATAGAATTTCAAATGCTGATATAAGAAAGAAATAAATAGCGGTATAGAATTTCCTTAACAAAATTATAAAATGACCGCTGCATTGGTTTGGTCATATGGAACGCTTCCGGGGTAATAACTTAACGGTTTGTTGCTGTACAACCAACATTTTGATCAATTTAAACCTCATTTACTACATTAATAATTTTTCACATAATGTTTAGTACATCATATTATACTTAGAGTATATAAGGTAAAACTTACACGGTAGAGGAGCTTTAACGCTTAATTGTACGATTTATTTTTGTTTTAGCTGAAAAAAACTTATATTTTTAGTAACAGACGTTTACACACTACATTTTTAATTTTTGATAAACTTAAGGCGTTAACACTGTGGAATTCCACTTTTGAGTTTATTTTTCAAATTTTGGACATGTTTCAAAAGCTTACACATTCATCATCGGGAGAACAACATAATATATCGTTCTCCCGATGATGAAGGTGTAAGCCTTCGAAACATGTCGAGAAAAATAGACTCAAAGGTGGAATAAACAGTGTTTTAATTCGTAAAAATACTACATTTTTAGTTATTTTTTAAAAATACTACGTTAATTTTTTTTTTCGATTAAATGCATTTCGCTTTATTCATTTGTATTTAATAAAGTTTCCTGATACAAAATAAAAATAAAATAAATTATTTTATGCATTTTTCTCTTTCGAAAGGCGTGATGGAATTTTCCAACACGATGCAATTAAAGGTTAACTTGATTAATCTTTTCACAAGAGTTTTTTGTGCTAAAGTCAAGAGATTCATTTTTAATGTATGGCGAAAGATAATTTGTATTTTCAACGCGAAATGAATTAATCTCTTTATCGCGATGGTCCTCTTCAATCCAGATATCCTTCTCCAGGCCACTTAACCTTTCAATAATATAAGGTTCTCGGCTGTAAAACGTTTGTCGGAAAATTCGACTATCCAGTATGAAAGGTAGCGAACGGTCGCATTTGGAAAATATGGCCTCATGAATAAATTACATAGGCTGGAGTAAGATATCCACACACCATTTGCAAATAAATGTATACACAATTTAAATATGGATCTATATTAAGCAAGGTATAAATCGTTCAAACATATCATTGTTATTATTTAATTGATGTAACACGTGGACCTTAAAAGTCAACTCAATGAACAGACTGTAAGCATTTGGCTCCATCGCCGAATACTCAAAAATCCCTGGACAGACATGGTTACCAATACCGAAGTCCTTAGGCGTGCTAGAGTTGACAGTGAACTGTTATCAACTATCAAGGTTCGGAAGATTTCACATCTGGGTTATACACTGCGTGGGGAAAAGTACCACCTTCTCCAACTGATATTGGAGGGGAAAATTGAGGGACACCGAGGGCCCGGTAGGAGACAGATGTCCTAGCTGCAAAACGAGAGGAAGTGGACCGGCATCCGAAACGTGGAGGAGTTGTTCCGAGCGGCGCAGGACAGGGACATGTTTGCCGAGGTGATCGCGAACGTAGGGGGGACCGACCGCGCACTTGAAGAAGAATATTTTTTTTTTATGTAAGGCTAGTTATGGATTCGCTAGGTTCGCTGGCATCAGTAGACTGGTGACGCTGATATTAACCGACTTCTTTAGATACAAACAGATCACGGGTTGTCAACATGATTATATATAAAAAAATAAAATTAACTTGATACCCTACCACCCCATATCTCCTTCTTCGAATCAATCAAATCAATCAAATCAGTTTATTAACTCAAAAGACATTACAAATAGCATAAATGTTTAAGGAATCTATTGAGTACGGGTAAGATATTATACACATACAATATAATACCAGGAGCGCATTAGTGATGGTTCGACATTAGGAAGACAAGATACTTTCCAAAGTCAAGAGTATTTGTCCCCTGAACGTACTTTCACTAACATGAAAGACGTCGATTTCCGAGGAGACCGCGTTCAGCAGACTAATTGCTCTTCCCACCGGTGTCACCAGAGGCAGATTAGTTCTGGCGGCCGGTAGGTAAAACAATCTGTGCTGTCGCTGTCGGAGATATCTATCGGGGACAAACAGCTTGTCTAGCTTCTTCAGCTTGTCTCCATGCACTGCTGGAAGTAAGCCTATCCATCCCTACGCCACCCCTCTTGGCCTCTCCTCAGTGTTCTCTAAGTTCTTCCCCGAGTCAGTTAATAACAGTGGTTTAAGTCTGTTGATCCCAGCAAGCCAGGCGAAGTAGTTATATTTAATTATTATTTATACTAAATATTATATAATATTATATATAAATAAATTACTTTTTAAATGTCAAACCACTAATTGGGTTATTCGAAAACAAATAAGAGCAAGTAGATGAGTTCGTGTATTAAGTTCGGGTAGTAAGTTTACAAAATATGGGCGAGTGGAGAGGGATGTTGAAAGAAGGGTTGGGGCAGGCAACAAAGTGAATCGTGCACTTAAAGTTGTCATTGCAAACAACAACCTATTCAAAAAACTGAAATGGCAGTGCACAACGGTGCTCTTGTACCAACCCTTATGAATGGAAGCAAAGCATGGAACTGGCAAAATAAGGATGAAAGTAGAATAAATGCAGTAGAAGTGAGATCTCTGAGATGAATGTGAAAACTCTGTGTATGATAGAGTGTCGAATGAAAATATAAGAAGTGAATGCGGTGCGAATGATGGTGTTATGAACAAAATAATGAAAGGATCATAAAGATGGTTTGGACACATGGAAATAATGAATGAAGAAAGATTGGTAAAAAAAAGTATATGTGAACGATGAAAATAGAACTAGAAATATAAGTCAGTCAGAAAAATCGACGCGCGTGCAAGAATGTGACACGATGTATAAATGTTGAGGAAGCGAGAGAAATATGTCAGGAAAGAAAAGTGTGGAGGTCCATTCTTTCTGCCTGCCCTTTCGGGGAGACGGGGTGATGGTTACTTAGTTAGTTAATTTAAAAAAAAAACATTCAATGGTATTTACTAATATTGAGAAAGAATACCTAACTAGAAGTAAAGTATTGATTTCTTGTTTCTGATTTTTATTTTATTCTGCGTTCATTCGCCCTATAATGTATATTTAGATTAGAGGGGCTCATTTACCAGTACGCAAGAATGAGCAAGGGGAGAAGACTGGTTGAATTTGGGGAAAATTAATTTTGTATATACAAGAAAACGTTATAATGATATTAACTTACATAACCAGTTTATTGATTGTATACGTTGTGTTTTAATAAATGTTGAATCTTGAATATCTTTGTAATAGAAAAAAATATTATTAATTACTAGCTGTACATTTTTATAATAATAAAAACATATTTATTACTAGCTAGCAATGGAAAGAGCCATGCTTGGGATAACCTTGAGGGACAGATTTAGAAACGAATTTATTTGACAACAAACCAAGGTGACTGAGGTGGCTCTGCGGATAGGCGGCTGAAGTGGCGGTGGTCTGGCCATATCTGTCGGAGAACCGACAGCCGATGGGGAAGATGGGTTCTGGAGTGGAGACCGCGTACAGGATTCCGTCGAGTTGGACGTCCCCCTGCCCGCTGGACCGATGATCTGAAGAGGATTGCTGGACATGGATGGATGGGAGCGGCAATAGATAGGAGGCGGTGGCGTGCTTTGGGAGAGGCCTACGTTCAGCAGTAGACAGACGGCTAATTATGACTAGCTTACCCAGCCACGCGTTGCTCAACATTTTAAAGCTATCAGTTTTTTTAAGAAGAAGAGTATAAAAAACACGAGCAACATTGTGTGTGCAACATTGTGTCGAAATTTCGAAGCAATCGGCAAATGTCAAAATTCTCAAGCAATCGGTTTAAAAAAAAAAACAGTATGTAACAACACGCGCGCATTCGAATGTAACGTGGTGTTAGAATTTTAAAACAATCGGTTAATAACTTTCGGAGGTCTTAGATTAGTAACAGGAACATTTTAATTTTTATAGATGTACTCGTATATGTATGCATGTGAATTGAGCTAAAATAGGATCACAATAGAATATATAAAACTATACTACCTGTATAAAACAATCATCCAAACAGTAGTGACCTATGGATGTGAGGCATGGACAATTATAGCAAAATCCACAGATCGACTGGATACTTTTGAGAGAAGGGTGCTGCGCAGAATTCTGGGACCTGTGAATGACGGTGAAGGCTGGAGAGTGCGGCATAATGACGAGCTTTACTGTATTTATAAAGCTTCCAGTCTCTCTGCACAGGTCAGACTGAATAGACTGAGATAGGCCGGTCACGTGCAGAGAATGCCGTCATCACGAACCCCAAAAAGATGGCTGGAGTGGCACCCAGGTGGTAGAAGACCAATTGGACGACCCAGGCTGCGATGGGAGGATGAAGTTGGGAGAGATGGGAGGATGGGGCGAAATTGTTACGAGTGTCAGATTGGAGGGTCGAAGCGGAGGAGTTGGAGGCGAAAAATACTGGAGGCTAAGACTCGATATGGGCTGTAGGGCCATCGAAGAAGAAGAAGAAGAATATCTAACTAGAATATATAAGTACTAATATTTCTCTGTACCAAAACTACACAAAGGCTACTTATATTTATAATTTCTAAATCTAGAATTTTCTTCTATATTTCAATGAAAAGAAACCTTTTTAAATGTATATCGTAAAGATACGCTAAAATTGACATATTTCTCCTTCTTTTCTTGTTATTACGGTGGAAGGTTTGGCCGACTTTGTGTCGTTTCCAGGGATGCCGACTGGTATAGTTATAATGACACAGCATACGTAAACGCTTTATTTAAGTACATCCCAAATAACTATTTTCTTATAATTTCAACTAAATAATCTTTTTCCTTCATCGTCAATCAATTTAAAAATCTTTTCCTTAAATAAAATGAAATAATCTTTCGTAAAAAAGAGATACTTCTAAAAACACGATAAATAATAAATATTGAAAAATCGAGTTACACGCGGAATTTTCTGGAATTTTCTCAATTAATGTTAAATTTGGAAGTGAAACGATGAAAAAGCGGTTATTGGGTCAAATTTAGGGATAAAGGGTTTATTTTATCACTCTATAAATATATGTATAGATTATCCTAAAATTTCCCTTTTTAATTAAAAACAACATCATCAAAGATTTACAATCATAATGTTGAATATTATTGGAGTATCGATGAAAAAAAAATGTATATACAGACACTAAAAAAACTGGGGTAAGATAAAAAAAAAGCTTACTCGATGTTCATAGAACATAATCGTTATCGCAAACAAAATATTTGTAAATTAAGCAACTTTTAAGCTGTTCGGTGTTTAATTTTTCTCCTTAAAATTTTCAATAATTACACGTAGTTAGATAATCTACGAATTTATTGCTAAGGGACTTAAATTAATTAACTTTCGTCGGTTCGCCCTCTAAGTTGTATACCTAAACACTCGTTGTGTATACAAGTAACAACAAATTGATAAAACTCGTAAATGGAGATATAATTCCATAGTAAATAACGTTCAGGTCTAATCGCAGAGCTTTAAAAGGACAAGATAATAAAATGTATAATTATTTTAGTCAGTTGAGAGGAGGGAGTGAAAATTAATTTGCCGTAGAAGAAAATAAGCGGAAATAAAAATCTTTGCTTCTGACTTTTTCTGTCTTAACTGTGTTTCCGTTTTATCAACGGTATTAAGATATTTTCGGTTACTTTATTGCGGTGGATGTAAAAAATGAAAAGGCATGTCTCGGGCGGGACATTATATCGTGAGTGATGTTCTTTTAGGCTTTTAATTTTTCTCTTCTTCCTAGTATGGAAATTTTGTTAGTAGAGTCTTCTTCCTCGCTTTGTTAAATGAACTCGGGGAAATGTATTTTTTTGTTTAAATTGAAGTGGTTTCAACAGTTACGCGAATGATACATGACATTTTTATGTAGATTAAAAATCTTTTGTTAAAAATGAAAATGGAATTTAGGTTTCACTCTGAATTATACACATTCGTATACGTAATATATTTGTTCCATTTTTGTGAATGTAATTTGATGCTTTCAAAAAATATATTTATATTATACTAACCGATTTGACATTTTTGACGTGAGGTTGTGGTTCTGTGCGCTCCGTCATTCTCTATAGATATTTGTTAAAGTTTCTACAATGGAGGGGAAAGTAGATAGTGTTTTGGTAGAACTGAGGACCCTGCGTTTAATGGTGGGTCCCTTTCTGCCGAAGTGAAGAGTTTGCGCGAGATGATCGATGTGCCCGGCCCGCGAAGGCGTACATTTAGTGGCAGTGACATTTCTCTGTCGGTCGGTAAGACTAAATTGTTACCCGGCCCGAGCGCGGTACCACTACTATCAGCCCGGGTACCTAGCCCGGCCCACAGTGACGTCGCTGGTACCGCGGCCGCACTACACGACAGAGCCGGAGCGGCGAGTGCAAGTGCACCGAGCGTTGCTCGAGCCGCGCGTCGTAATACACGCGCTGCCGCTCGGGCAGCTTTGCCATCTGAAAAGGCGGAAGGAGTTTCTGCGGCGAGGGCTGCACAAACAAAAGCATCGTCATCATCTGCCTGTCCTGAGGTGATGAGTATACCTCCACCGTCCTCATCAACAACTACTACTACTTCTCCCGCCTCGCGTGCAACCTACGCGGCCACTATAGCTGGATCCTTGGTGGTGGAGAGGGAGAACGCTGCAAAGGACGCCGCCAAGGGCAAGCGTCCCCCATCTGGTGTCTCGCAGAGGAAGGGTGTGAGGAAACCTGAGGGAGACCAGTCAGTGACTGCCACGTTGGAGAAGACCTCTGCGCCGTTAGTCGCCAACAGACCGGTGGGGAGTGATGGCGGCCCGTGGAATGTGGTGTCCAGGAGGCGACCTGCCACCGTCCGAGGTACTCGGAGAATGGACAGCCCCTCCCCCACCTCCCCTGTTCTTAAATTTTTCCACTTTTTCCCATTCCACCCGATACCTCGGTCGGTGACATGGCGTCTTACCTTAATGGTTTACGTAAGGCATCATATACGGTGCATAGAATCAAGCCCAAGGAGGGAAGTTCCTATGTATCGTTCAAGATTGGAATACCGAGTTCGGTTGTCTCGGAGGTCCTGGAGCCTAAACACTGGCCACGCCGTTCTTTCATCAAGGAGTGGCGAGCGGGTGTTGCGGCTCCGCGACTTCCGAGAGCGAGCTGACTTGGTTCCTCCAATTCTTTGTCTTTCCTATATCAGAATGTTCGTGGATTGAGGACAAAATGCTCGAAATTCTTCTCCAATGTCTCGGTGAGTGACGCTAACATAATCGCTCTCACTGAGACTTGGCTGAATTCGAGCGTCCTCTCCTCTGAGCTTTTTGATATAGAGAACTTTAATGTGTTTCGCAGAGATCGAGCAGGCGACAGTGGCCACAGTCGCGGTGGCGGCTGCTTGTTGGCGGTCGGGAGGGGGGATGCGCTGAGGGCTGAGCGCGTCCCCAATCTTGAATCAGTCAATGAGGATCTCTGGGTAAAACTTATGTATGGGGTAAATCATGTAACATATATATGTGTTACATATATACCACCGGGGTCTAATTGGGAAATTTATAACCGATTATTTGATGCGATGCATACGAGCTTCAATCTGATCGGAGGTAAAAATGTCATTGTGATGGGCGACTTTAACCTGCACTCTGCTCATGGGATCGACAATGTCCAGCGTGACTTGGAGTACCTATGCGCAGTTTTTGGGCTTGCCCAGCACAATGTCGTTTTGAACTCAGATTCCAGAACCTTGGACTTGATTTTGAGCAACATAAAGTTGCAAGTTTCCAGATCAATGTCCCCATTAGTTTCTGAAGATGATTACCATCCCGCGCTAGAATTTGAGTACTCTGGTAAAGATAATCCTGGTGTTACCAGAGTGCCGCGACATAATACAGAAATCTTCAGAGGATGGAACTTCAGTCAGGGTGATTTTCTGAAGCTGTACCAGCTGATGACTCAACTTGACTGGAGCGACATGTGTAACTTGACCACCGTAAATGATGCCTTACAGTATTTTTACAGTGAAATTTATAAATTGTTTGATTTGTGCTTTCCCAGAAAACACATAAGCAATGGTGGACGGAGATATCCGAGGTGGTTTTCCAGGGAAATCATCGCGGACATTAAGACCAAACATGCCCATCATGTGAGGTGGAAGGCTACTGGTTGTCGGAGTGAGTACGAACTTTTCAGTCTGTACCGCTCGGTGGTGAGACGCAATGTTCGATCAGCCTTTCAAGCATATGTAGGCACCATTGAGGGCAATCTTATGGATGACCCTAGATCCTTCTGGAACTACGTAAAAAGTCTACGAAAGGATGGGGGCATCCTAAACACTATGATGCATGGGGATAGGGAGGTTGAGGGTGTAGATATAGTGAATGCATTCGCTAAACACTTTCAATCTGTCTATAGCAATGTTCCCCCGCGGCTAAATTTCAATTCAGCGACTGAGTTAAGTGCCAATTGTTGTGGTCATGGCTTTGTCATATCGCAGATAGAAGCGAATGATATTATATCCTCCATTAAAGCTATGAAGAATTCGCACTCGGTTGGTCCTGATTTTCTTCCCATTTACTTCTTAAAAGGCTGCTCTGAGCTCCTAATATCTCCGCTGTATTTTTATTTAACCTATCGTTAAGTACAAATACTTTTCCTGATCTCTGGAAACTTTCCAGAATCAGTCCTATTTTCAAGAGCGGCGCAAAAGAGTCGGTCGAAAACTACAGACCTGTAGCGATACTGTCGGCTCCAGCCAAACTATTTGAATCAATTTTACACAAATTGATATTTCCCAAAGTCGACCCCTATATTATAACAGAACAACATGGATTCAGGAAAGGGCGCTCGACTGAAACTAATCTCATGGTATTCACAGATTACATTGCAAGGGCCTTGGATGATGGTCACCAAGTTGACTGTTCATATAATGATTTCTCAAAGGCCTTTGACACTGTGAACCACGACATTCTGATAGCAAAGCTATCTCAAATTGGATTCTCTTCTCAGTTGATTATGTTTTTCATTAGTTATCTCGAGGGGAGAAAACAATACGTCTCATACGGAATTTTTCAATCGGAACCTTTTCTTGTAAATTCAGGGGTGCCACAAGGTTCAAACTTAGGGCCACTCCTCTTCACCATCTTCATAAATGATATTGCGAAGGTGATAAACTTCTCGCGATTTCTTTTATTTGCCGATGATCTGAAATTATTCCTGGAAATAAAAAATCCTGAAGACTGTCTTCGCCTCCAGTCGGACATCAATAATATTGTCAACTGGAGTCACAGTAATAAAATGCAATTCAATGTCTCTAAATGCGTTATGCTATCTTTTACTAGAGCATTGAGAACTGTGTATTATAGATACACAATGAACAACCAGCAACTAGCACATGTATCTACGATGAGAGATCTCGGGATCATCTATGAGAGTAAGCTGACTTTTCGTGCACATGTTGAGAGGATTTGTGGCACTGCACTGAAGATGTTGGGCTTTATCGTCCGGACCGGCAGAGTTTTCAGGGATCCCAATGTGCTCAGAGTCCTATACAACGCATTGGTTCGGAGCAGACTCGAAAGTGGTTCTGTGATATGGAGTCCTCACGAGGCGAGATATTCCATTATGCTGGAGAGGGTTCAGAAAAAAATTCTGAGGTATCTCTACATGAGGGAGTATGGTAGCTATCCTTGGCTCTATCCCACGACATTTCTTTTGGGAATGCTCGGAACCAATTCTCTACAGCTTCGAAGAGATGGACATCTAATTATCCATTTCTTTAGATTAATTAGGGGATACTTCGAGAACTCAGCCGTACTGGAGGGTGTTCGGCTTTTTGTCCCCGATAGATATCTCCGACAGCGACAGCACAGATTGTTTTACCTACCGGCTGCCAGAACCAATCTGCCTCTGGTGACACCGGTGGGAAGAGCAATTGGTCTGCTGAACGCGGTCTCCTCGGAGATCGACGTCTTTCATGTTAGTGAAAGTACGTTCAGAAGGCAAATACTCTTAATTCTGGAGAGTATCCTGTCTTCCTAATGTTGAAACATCTCTTATGCGTTTCTGGTAGTATACTATATATAATATATTATTTTACCTGTTCTCAATAGATGCCTTAAAAATAAATTTTGTAATGTCTGTTGATGAAATAAACTGATTTGATTTGATTTGATATATTAACATGCATTTGTCAATGGTACTTAATCATTTCAGAGCATTACTTTAAAAATATTATAATGGAACAACTAAAATTGAAAATAAAAATTTTGTAATGCAAAGGCCTATTTACATATGAGGGTATTATTTGCAAACCTGGCAAACTCCATCATTAGATGTTTTGAGTAAATCGCAAAAAACCGATACGCTAATAAAATGCGCTTTTTTACGATATTTATTTTTTTCATCCCAACCAGTTAGTATTTTAAAAGTAATCAGCCATGAAATAATCATCATAATGTTGATAATTAAAGTAAAATAATGAATTTCATTTTGGAGTTTGCCAGCTTTGCAACACTCAAGTGGAGGTTAACATGTTTGCAAAAAGCCCTATATTTTAATAGCAAAATTCTTCAGAATGAAGCCGAATTTGAAACTGAAAATCAATAAAAAATTTGTGCAAGTGTATTATGAATAAGACCCAATTCATATCTCACTTTTGATTGTTGGTGGAGTTTGCCGGGTTTGCAAATAGTACCCTCATATACGACAAAAGCGGCCTGGTTCAAATGTGACATAATAAGCAGTGTTTTTTGCGAAACAAGGATTCCCATAAGAGTGAAATGCAAGGCCTACAAGACAGAAGCAATGCTTTGCGCTACTGAGGCTAAAAATGCTCACTTACGGAAGATACTCAAATAGGCTGGAGAGGCAGATTTCAAGTGGTCTATAAAATGGATAAAGTTGAGGAAGTACGATTGAAATGACTTGGCCACGTCATGCCAAAAAGATGCACGCATTATAAACTCTGCACTATGAATCTACACTGAAGCAAAGATGGCAGCACATAATGAAGTTATAGTCCCAATTGTTGTGTATGGAAGTGAAACTTGTAGCTGACAAATGAAGGATAAAAGTAGGATATGCCGTAGAAATCAAATAAAATCAGTTTATTTACTCAAAAGACATTTGAAACAGGAAAATGTTTAAGGCATCTATTGAGTACAGAGACATACAACATAATACCAGGAACGCATTAGAGATAGTTCCACATTAGGAAGACAAGATACTTTCTAAAGTCAAGAGTATTTGTCTCCTGAATGTACCTTCACTAATATGAAAGACGTCGATCTCCGATAAGACCGCGTTCAGCAGACTAATTGCTCTTCCCACCGGTGGAAACGGATATACCGAACGACGAAATAAGGAAGAAATGTAAGGCAGATGATCAAAAACTAACTTACTTACTAACCATCACGCCGTCTCCCCAAAGGGGTAGGCAGAAATAATGGACTGCCACATTTTTCTTTCCTGACATATCCCAACACTCCAGATGCATAAATAACGGCCTTTGGTGACATGGGAGCCATCTATCGAGACTACTCTCATGAAATGTGAACTCAACAGAGAGCTTATCTAAGACAGGGCGTTCTGGAGAAATCATGTCAGAAGTGTCGACCCAATTTAAAGTGAGATGTGGAAAAGAAAAAGAAGATCGTTTCAATAAATAACAATTTATTATTTTATTATTCTTTATTAAATTTATTTATTTAATAAAGTTATTAAAGATTACAAAATCATTTTACAACTTATAATACAACCTTCGATAAACAATTAATTAACAATGTAAAGAGCGCAAATGAGAACAGCAAATTATTAAATATTGGAATTTAAAACATATTTAAAGCATTTCGACGAAGGACGTATTTAAAGGATTTCGCCGAAAGATCGCGAGAGAACCGGTTGTTGAACTCCTACCTCATTTGGTAATTCAATATATAATTTAAGTCCTCTATAAAAACACCTTTCTCTGTACTTTCAAGCCTGGGTCTCCGGAGCCGGAATCTATCACGACCTCTCGTCAAATAGCCATGTATTTCATTACAATATGCTACATTTCTAGTCAAATTTGCCGGCACCATATTACTCTTAATTTTATAAACAAAAACAAAATATTGTAAAAAAACAAATTTTCTTTTCACTTTATTTCCATTTGATTTACATTGATGAAACCCTATTATATCTACCCCAACCAAGTAAAACACTCATTTCTTTATTCTGTAAAATCTGTAGTTTATGAATATCTATTTAATTTGTGAAAAACAATTGACGTAAAAAGTGATAATAGAGCATATAAAAAAATAACTGGATTCTTGAAAGGGAACTTCCACAATTGTATATTAAAAAACTATTTTACGTATTTTATACATTTCCTATAAACATAAACCTTCTGGAGCTATACATAATTTCCTAATACATCGCAATTACATACGAAGGGTAAAATATATCCCAACATATCATATAAAATTGAACCCCTAAATAAACCCCTGCGCCCTATCTGACACTTTCATTAAAAGGGCGGTTGGCTGTGCTTTATTTATAGTCGGGATTCCATTTTCAAAATAAAAACGTAACACCAATTAAAACACGTTTTACTAAAAGTCAAAAAGATTTAAAACAAGTTATAGCGTTGATAATTAAACGCATTTGTTTCCTTTAATAATTGTGTTATAACACTGTGTAATATACTTTCTAGTGGCGAACGGCTGGATTTCATGAGTGGATAATTAAACCTAAATGAAAAAGCTGTTTGCTTTTAGAATTTTATTGTTCTAGAAATTTCATTTAACTTTTTATAATCATAGGCTAATGGAACGTATCCATAGGAAAAAGTGAAATCTTATATTGCAAGCAAAAGTAGCATCAGCAAAAGCCCGGAAATAATTTATATATTTGATGAAAACCAGGGTGACTTTGGCCTCATTAAAAAATTAAAGTCGTACCTACTTTTCAAAAAATGATCATCAATTTATATAAAATATTGATTATAATTATTTAAATAGATGATAACATAGATGCTTTACTAATGTGATGAAATAATAATAGACTGCTTTAAAAGGAAAATTATCCAGAATCCTCGAACCCATAAAAATGGCCAGACATGAAGAAAATATTCAACACCAAACCCTACGATCCTTTTTTATAATAGGAAAATTATACTTAAGTACTTAATGACCTTCGTGGCAGAGTGGTAAAAACTTTGACTACCACACCGAAGGTCCTGGGTTCAATTCCCGGCAATGGCAGTGTGATTGTTACACTGTCTTTGGTCTGGTGTAGAATTCACGTCAAAATAAAAAGGGCGATAGGTTAGCCTCCTATCGTACGTCATGATAATCAATAAAATCGCTATAAAAACAAATTTTATAGAGTAATTGGGTTCAAACGACCTGTCGCATACAAAAATAAAAATGAATCAAATATATTTTGTTATAATGTGTACAAGAAAATCAATCATTGAAATGGAATCAAATTTAAAATATTATTTTCTATGCTTTAAAAAAACAAAACTAAAAAAATATTTAAGAAATTATCCTTATTCCGACGGTAAATGTTCAGTGTTTTTGAAACATATATTAAAATTTAAAATTCTGGAACAACGTCATTTTTTTAATTATGCAGCGTTTTACGCCTTAAATTTGTCAAAAATGTAATCAATATTTAAAAATCATTTTAAAGCTATATTTTTCCCCATATTCCCCTTAATTATTGTTTTCAATGTGAAAACCAATAAATTTGTTTGTTTCATATTTACTTCTTCAGATTAAATTTTATTTATTTAAAAAAAGCGGATTTTTTTGTTATATATATATATATATATATTATGTTATATATATGTTATATGTATATATTTTAAAATAAAAAAGTCTTGTTTAGTTAATACATATTATATAATTTTAGAATAATTAAAATGTGAATATATACCCCAAAATTGAGGGAATTTATGTGAGTTATGGTTACGCATATAGTAATGACTCGTATGTCTTGCCAGTGAAGACATATGACCTGGAAACTAAGTCCTTCACTGCCAGAAGATTTCAAATTATGAAGTGTGTTCAACGAGCAATGGAAAGACAGTGATGGGCGTCCGTCTCCGTGATAAAATTAGAAGAAGAAAAGACGTCGAACAAAGATTACCGATATCGCAGGAAGAGTAGAGATGCTAACATGGCAGTGGGCGGGGTAGGATGATCTGAGGTGGTCACCTAGAATCCTGAAGTGGAGGCCTTGGAACAACAGAAGAGGCATAGTAATACCACAAAAAAGGCGGACGAAAGATATTATCCAACACGTAGGTCGTCTTCTTCTCCGGTCTCAATCTAATGATTGGTCTGCAGCAAGGCGACGCATCTCCTCTTCCACTCCGATCGGTCCTCGGCAACTCTCTTTAACTCCGCATAAGAGGTGCAGCCCATATCTCAGCAAATCTGGTCTAGATACTCTTGGCGAAGTCGTCCTCTGCCAATCGATCCCTCGACCATTCCCTCCAACACATTATGCAGGAAATGTTCGTGTCGCAACACGTGACCAATCCATCTTGCGCGCCTCTCCGCTATGATGTTCAACACGTGTCTACTCTCTTCAACTCTGCTGAGAACCTCTTAATTTGTAATGTGTTCCTTCCTTGAAACATGGGCAACTCGTCGGTAGGTCCACATCTCAAATGCCTCCAGCCTTTTGCGCTCTCTTTCGCCCAGGCACCAAATCTCGCAGCCGTACAGTAAAACACTCCACATCAATGTTTTTAAATGTTGTTTTCAGAGGTTCAGATCTATATTGTTGGACTCAAATGGTAGGTCTCGAAACTCGTAGATTGTAGGTGGCAACAAATAGCCCAAGATAGAACATTTTAGAAGAGGCTTACAAAGCAATGTAAAAAACATTGACTATAAGTAGTTGGTTAAAGTTCAATACATTTTTTCCTGAAATTGAAATACACAAAAAAATATCTTTTCGCAGTTACGACAAAAAATAAATAAGAAATAAAATGAACGAAGAGTCTGTATTAAAGTTTTCGTATACTATTTTTGCGTCGCTTTTACTACGTGGGATCGATTTTGTGTGCAGTAATCCTTAAGATTAGGGGCGCTAACACCGATATGGGACCCTCCGGGAGCCGTCCTTCCAAAGGCACTCTACTACTTTATCAAAGGTTTTGTGACTCGCGATGTCACATTCCGGGGGCGTAAACCCAGATATGGAAATAAATGTTTACGAGCCTCATGTCAGGAGGAAAAATTGCGCATGGGAATCAATCGATCCTATTTTATGGGTTACAATATTCACTGTTATCAACTCACACGTATTGCCTTTGTTTTATTATATGAAATTTATTATTATACTCGTATATATTCACAGATATATATAATAAGTGAATGTGGTGCGAATGATGGTGTTACGAACAAAATAGGGATCATTTAGATGGTTTGGACATATGGAAAGAATGAATGAAGAAAGAATGGTAAAAAAAGTATATGTTACTAGCAAGAGAGGAAGACCGAGGAAAACGGAGCATGATCAAATAAATCAAATATTGAATGTCGGCCACGTGAGGTGTCAGAGAAATCGACGCGCGTGCATGACACGATGTATAAATGTTGTGAAAGCGAGGAAAATATGTCAGGAAAGAAAAGTGGCATTCCATTATTTCTACCTACCCCTTCGGGGAGACGGCGTGATGGTTAGGTTAGGTTAGGTTAGGTTAGGTTATGTCGCGGCGTGTTGGTTGGTTAGTTACTTACTCGTTTTGTCTTTTTTGCAACTGTTTACTCACACATACTTTGAGGACCATCGTGGCCGAGTGGTAAGTGCTTTAGCTGCCACCTCGAAGGTCCGGGGTTCGATTCCCGGGGATGGTAGTTTGGTTGTCACACTGTCTTTGGTCACTCGTTTCCCGTTGCCTTCTCTGGTGGATTTTCTGTTGAGGTTACCTTCCCTTAGCTGCGGTGATCAGGTTTTGAGGCGCCAGAAATGACTCATCTGCCAGAGTGAAGCCACATTGCCCGGGGTTCGTGACGAGGACATTAACGAGTAGGACTAGCTAGTAGTTTTGCTGGTGTTATGCAAGAGAGCGTTACGCAGCATTTTATAGACTTACATCTTGCAGCACAGATGTAAATCACTGCGGCTCCTACTAGCCATTGAAACTGTGGAGGAGCTATTCCGGACGGCGCAGGATAGAGAAGAGTTTACCAGAGTGATCGCCAACGTCGGGGGGACCTGACAGGACACTTTAAGAAGAAGATTTTTTAATTTCGCAACGTGAGCGCCTGAAGTTTATCTAAAAAAAATAATTTAATAATTATATTTGTTTACACCACGTTAATTTAAAATTAATCACTGGAGACTGTTGTTCTAAGGTATTTAATAAAAAAAGATGCTTGAAAAGGGGCGTTTAAAAAATGCTGGAGTATTTGCTTAAGTAAACTTGTTACACTAGGTGTATTTGGTTAGTTAAGATTGTTTGAAATCTTCGTTAAGAAAGTTTGAACGGCGCGCAAACAAAATGGCTCAAAGCAATAAAATTAGCGAGTGTACTCCACGGGTGAATAAATGGTCAACGGAGTCTGCAGCTGTGACTTTTAATTTGCCTTATATTCGTCTTTTGTGCTGTGGGCGGGAAATTTATAAGAGAGGCACATTAAGCCGGGTCAGTGAACGTTAGCAGCGCTGAAAGATGACTTTAAGGGAATGTGATGTTTGCCTTTTAATGTTTTTCGACCGTAAATCTTACGCAAATGGTCGATTTGCGAATATTCAAGGGAGCCAGCGCCAGAAAAGGGCTAAATGAAAAACAAAAATATGCGAGTACCTACCGATATAATCTCGAACATTCCCTTCTATTTTCTAAATTCCCGAGACTTTTCCAGTATTCATTATATCGCGGACTTACAAGCAAAGCTGACCAAGTCGTAAAGACAACATTATGGTATATGAGTTTTTTTTTCTCTTTCATTTTAGCATTGATGTAAAAACATGTAGTTTTTACGTTTCCATTAGAGAATAATCATAAAGAACTTCATATTAAATGCTTAATTTAATATTAATGAAATCATTTATTTACTGACAGTCTAATAAATTAAATAGGCATTGCATCACCTTGCTAAGGCATTAACAATAACATTCAAAAATGCTATTGAACGTATTTCTTCTTTTTCTTCTTCTGCTTTATTTAGGACTGTGTCCTGTTATTTCTCGGAGCCTGTTCCTGGGATGCAGATGTCCAACTGTCTCGCCATCTTTTAGGTGGTCTTCCTGCAGGTCAATTTCCTGTTGGTACTTTATTTGCGGCTATTTTTATCACTCTTTCAGAGCGTGCCCTTTCCACATTATCTCTCCAGTAACGTCTTCTCAGTCTTCCCCATCGCACGACATCCTCTACATTGCAGATCTCTCTTATTTCAGAATTTCTTATTCTGTCTCGGAGTGTTGTTCCCGCAACGGATCGGAGAGTTTTCTTTTCTGTGACTCTTAGGAGACTTTTTGTTCTGTATTTCCCATAAAACAAAATATTAATTCTAGAAAACAAACGTTTTCATTCATATTAATAGACATACATTGTATTATGAGACTGTGAATTATTTTAACTACTTTATAAATAAAAAAATTGTACATCAACCACGGAATGGTAATTATAATCAAACCCAACTAGTTTCCTATACACCCATGCTTCACCAGAGCAATATAACAGCTTTAATTTATTTTGCCCTGATGAAGCACCTAGTGATGAAGTACAAAGGAACCTATTTGACTTCAATAATAATAACCATTCTGTGTTTAAAATATACATTCAAGAATGTTCATTTTATTTTTAAATATTTATAAATTTACGATACGAATATACAAGACACGCGTACGTCCTATAATGACATACAGAATAGAAACGAGAGCTGACACCATCAGAACAAAAGGTCTCCTAAGAACCACAGAAATGAAGACTCTCCGATCCGTTGCGAGAACGACACTCCACCACAGAGTAAGAAATTCTGAAATAAGAATGATCTGCAATGTGGAAGATATCATGCGATGGGGAAGACTGACGAGACGCTACTGGAGAAATTATGTGGAAAGAGAATGTTCTGAAAAAGTGGAAAGAAATCATGTGGAAAGATAATGTTCTGAAAAAGTGATAAATTTAGCCGCAAATAAAGAACCAAAAGGAAATCGACCTCCAGGAAGACTACCCAAGAGATGGCGAGATAGTTGGACATCTACATCCTAGGAACAGGCCCCGAGAAATAACAGGACGCAGTTCTTAATAAATCAAAAGAAAAAGAAGAAATTCAAAATATCTAATAACAAAGTGAGTACTTCAAATGAAAATTTCGATTTATTGAAAATTAAGGTGTTAACACTGTGGATTTCCATTTTAAAAGCTTTGTTACACAAAAACTTTAGAAACAGTTATATATTTACACCTGAGGATGGAAGTCATCTGCGAAAAATGTTGTTGTTAATGTTTTTATTGTTTTTTTTTCCTCTTCTTCTTCCTTTTTGATAGACTCAGGAGTCTGTTATTTTAGGCGAGTCCTCTTGAGACGCTGAACTCCAGCTTTCTCTCCACCGTTTCGGGGGTCTTCCTGGTCGGCGTTGTCCGTTTGGCGTTCCATGGAGAGCTATGTATGGTATCCTATTTGAGCTCATTTTTTCTACATGTTGATGCCAGTATCGCCGTCTTTGACGTCCCCATCTGACCACATCTTCAACCTCGCAGATTTCTCGGATTGCTGTATTCCTAACTCGATCACGTAGGGTTTTGCCAGCTATAGCGCGGAGTGTTTCCAACTCGGCTGTCCTGATGCATGCTCTTTATTGTTTTTATTGTTTAAAGATATTAAATAAATTAAAATGGAACATAAACAGCGTTGTTTTTTCAATTACTAAGTTTTTAAAAGAAAGTTTAATTTATTCTGAAATTAACACAATCAAGAAATATTATATTATAAGGATGACAATTCTTTGCTTATATTTAACTTGCACTGTATTCATTATTGATTGATAAAGAGTTATTCAACAAAATTAAAAATACGAATTGGAGAAGTATCTTTAAAAAACCTTTTTGTAACTTATTGACTTTATATTATTTTAATGGAATTTATCGAACTATAGTTAAAGTAATAACATGAATTTAATTGTTACGACTTAGGCGCTTTTCCTGATGAATTAGTAATCTACTAACGTTTTTTTTTATGTTTCATCATTTCTCTCTTTTGTAGATGTTCTCAGAGTTAATGCAACATTCAAATAATACCTCGGCATAAATTTACCTAAATCAGACAATTTAATGAATATTTCTTTCCCCCAAAATGTCTTAAGTTTAAAAAAACGGATGAAAGACCAGAAATTAGCGCTCGTTTCATAACTTTTCATTCAAATTAGTTCGTTTAATTTTAAAATGAAAATTTGCTACAGATTTTCTTGTTTACACGATGAGTAAGCTTTCATTTTTTTCTTAATAACGTATAGATATTGCTTAAAACGCAAGTATTGATCGGTTTGATTTTATATTAAATTTAAGCCAAAGTGAGTTTGCAAAACTTATCGAGTCACCATTTGTCAGAAATCTACGTTAAAATTATTTTGCAGTACTTTTCATTTACAGTGTTAAGCGCAGTATGCTTTTGTATCAGTTTCAAATTATGCTAAAATCGTGCCAGAATAACGGATGAACATTTGATAGCTTTTGTAATGACATAATGATATGGAATATGCATGAAAGACTGAACAGTTATGAAATTTACGTTATTCAAATTTGCAACATAAATCAGTTCATGTAATATATTAACAAAATATCAATACGTTGATCTTTTTCACCACTATAATAATACTAAAACTTTTCTTACACAATCAACGACTTAGATGTACCTGATGGCCATACACTAATTAAACCTTTGATGTGGTTCATCACGACAGCAACGCATTGAAAGCTAACATTATTCTTATAATTATTAAACCATTTCTTCTATTATATATACGCCATACTTTGTGTTGTTATGATGTTTTATTTCACTTTTTCTTTTTTATATACTTTGTATATACAACACTTATATTGAAAAAAATTCACACATTTATAATATGTATCACTTAAGAAGAACTGGTTGCCCGAAACATGTCTATGTAATTTTATGTGTTTAATATAAGTGTTGTATTTACAAAGTATATAAAAAATAAAAAGTGAAATATTAAACCATTGTTTAACAAGGCATTTACTTTGTTATATATTGTTTTATACGAACGTCGACCGGTTTAATTAAATTCGTTTCTTCATTAAGGCGTCACTAAAATCATTTTGTTAAGCTTTTATTATATACGTATGATTGTTTATTTAACTAATGATTTCCAAAATGGAAGATATAAAACGTATTAAAGGGCTTCATTGATTATTTAAGGTTAGAGTTTATTTAAAACTAGCTGACTCGGCGAACTACGTACTGCCTCAGAATCAATAAATGTTGTGTTAACTTGTTAGTTGAATTAAATTCGGTTATTAATTAAGTTAAAAATAATACTCAAAATGAATTAAGTTCAATAAATATTCAAAAATCAAAATTAAAAGTATTTGAATTACATTCATATGAATCTTATTCGGGTGGCAGCAAGGGATTTGCTTTATTGAAGCGAATCGAAATGATTCGCGTAACATACTTGCACTACTTTCTGTTAAATTATTATATTTGCTGGATGGGATGCACTCGAGTCGATTATTTCATGATTTTCCCGATGTTTTAATAGTTAGTCTGCTATTTGGGACGGAGACAAATTCAACAAATCAAAGATCATCAAAATCGGTCAAGCCGCTCTTGACTTATACATGGTGTATCTAACACGACTTTATTTTTTATACAATATATAGATATTTATTTAATTTTGGTTATGATTACTTAAAGTCGACTATTCAAATTGAATATGTATTATCAAAATTTTGCAGTTTATACGCAGATTTTGTATGTTTGCAGTTTTATATTTATTGTTTTCTTGGTTTGTGTATGGTTCTTTATATTGCGCCAATATCTTATTGGTGGTACATAATAATTGCACTGCCGGAATTAAATATCTAATTACAGCGCCTAATCTGATATACTCAATGTTCTCCTTACTTCTCACTATTGTACATTCAATTCTTTGTTTGTGTACCAACAAAATAAATGTATTTCCGTCAATTCCATCGCGTCGTAATCATTTGCGGCAATTTTCGGATTACCTTATTTTGCAACGCCACTTTTGGAATTCGCATTAGTGATTTATTTTCCACTTTAGCCCTGGGGCCTAATAACGAATCGGAATGAAAGTGTAGCCCAATACGGCAACAATTTGATGACGCCGTTGAGGCGAAAGTGTTAATTAAACACGGTCGGTGTACTACGGATTCCCATTTAAGCTCTTTTGTGGTATAAGCTGATAATAATTAAAATGGACTCTAATTCATTTTCAGCATTATTTGTTCCCAAATTGCTGTGAAATATTTTACGACTCATAAACACCCATATCCATATATAACGAATAGTTTTGATAATATTCTGTCTACAAATAATATTTTATCTTTTATACTTGGGTATCTAAAATTACCGAGACACGTTATCAAATAAGCAGTTTGAAAACTTAGTTTATTTTAGAATAAAACACATGCAAAAGCATTTTGACATTATTCACAGCACATGAAAAGAGTTTTTTTTATATTGACAAAAACAACATTTTCTAGAAGATCTTTAGTTATACTGACATGTTTCACCTTGCTGAATTGTTATCAAATGTAACATTTCTTCTCAACCCACACGTCGCGTCGTGTCATGCACGCGCGTCGATTTCTCCGACTTTCAGAGATTTACTGAGACACAAAGTCGTCTTAGAAATCTGATTTTAACTCAATTTAATAAATTTAAAAAATCGTAAATATTACTAATATAACATTTTCCAGTTCGTTTATATTAAGAAAATAAGACTAGATAAGAATAAAAAATAGCATAAGACAATTTAAAGAAATAAGTAAAAATAAATAATGCAGTATAATTAGAAAAGCAAATACCAATTTCATTTATAAGTGATAGATGCTTTATACTTTCATTTATATTTTGCCAGTTCCATCCTTATATAGATGATAAAAACATATTCCAATGAAATATTTGTTTAAGTAATGATAACAAAATATGAAATTAACTTTTGTTTGAAACCCCTTCAAATTATAATATTTTTCTATTTTTTTTTCAGATATTGGAGTCAGGTGAAGGAAATGTAAGTAATGCAACTTTTCCTAATACCATTAGAATATAATAATTAGAAAAAAATGAATGAGTAAAATTTTCACAAATTAATGTAGATGATAAATAATACAATATGTAAAATTATGTGCCCAAAATATTTTATATGCATTAATATTATTAACATAGTTACCTGCGAGATCAATAAAGGTGTCAAACAGGGGTGTGTAATGTCTCCATGGTTGTTTAATCTATATATGGACAAGTGTATGAAAGAGCTGAAAGGGTTGGAAGCAAGTGCAAAAATGGAAGATGTTTCAGTAAGCTGTTTGTTGTATGCGGACGACGCTGTGCTACTTGCAGACAACGAGCACGAACTGCAAGCCCTGGTGTCTAGGATGTATGAGGTATGCAAGCGATACGATTTGATGATGAATGTGAATAAGTCTAAGGTAATGATTATCGAAAAAGAAGGAAGCATGACAGTGTGCAACATTAGTGTAAACGGTGAAAATCTGGAACAAGTGGATGAATTTGTTTATTTAGGAAGTATGTTTACAAAGGATGGGAGGGTTGAGAAGGATATTGAAAGAAGTGTTGGGGCAGGCAACAGAATAAATGGTGCACTTAAAGTTGTCATCGCAAACAAAAGCCTATCCAAAAAAGCTAAGATGGCAGTGCACAATGGTGTTCTTGTGCCGACCCTTATATATGGAAGTGAAGCATGGAACTGGCAAAAGAAGGATGAAAGTAGAATAAATGTAGTAGAAATGAGATCTCTAAGACGAATGTGTGGAAAATCTGTATATGATAGAGTGACAAATGCAAGTATAAGAAGTGAATGTGGTGCGAATGAAAGTGTTATGAACAAAATAAGGAAAGGGTCATTAAGATGGTTTGGACACATGGAAAGAACGAGTGAAGACAGAATGGTAAAGAAGGTATATGTAAACGGCGGGAACGGAGCTAGAAATAGAGGAAGGCCGAGGAAAACGTGGCACGATCAAATCAATCAAATATTGAATTTCGGTCACGTGAGGAGTCGGAAAAATCGACGTGCGTGCATGACAAGATGTATGAATGTAGAGGAAGCGAGAGACGTATGTCAGGACAGAACAGTGTGGCGTTCCATTCTTTCTGCCTACCCCTCCGGGGAGACGGCGTGATGGTAAGTTAGTTAGTTTTACCTGCGAGACAGAGCATTTAATTTGAAACAAACACATGTGATATATTGTTTGAGTAAACCACAGAAAGATTACAAAAAAATTCACCCGTCGTTACGATGATTACTAAAATTATACCATTTACTAAACATTTTATTAATTTTTAAGGAGAATATTAAACACTGTACAAATTTTTTGTTTCGGAGGTGACTTCCTTCATCTTCAAGTGTAAAAATATTTAAATCTGAGGATGGAGGAAGTCACCTTTGAACATATTGTGGATAATATTTTTATTTTGTAAAAATATTCAATAAATAAAACGGATTTTCTTCTTTCCAGTCGTATTCCTCATTATTGAAGGTTGTGTCCATCCTTTAAATCATTGACTATGGCACGTCATGCGCTTCTGTCACCCGTCAGTCTCCAGGCTGCAGCTAATGAGAGACCAGTGAAATGTTCCTCCCTCGGTTAGCACAGAGAGCATGGTTTTTATCCTCAGGGTGGTAATCGTGAGATTCCTTTCGTGTTATCATCATTCGACTAAGGACCGGTGTAAATAAAGACGCAGATTATATGGGAAACATTAAGGTTTATTACAAAGTTAGAATTATGAACATAATAGCTTGAAAATAAAAGCTAGAGATGTCGTTACTAATAAAAACACAAAACAGAAGAGTGAAGGGGCTGGTTGTGGCGATTCCACGATGGTGTGCTCCTCAGTGCATCAGATAGCGACGACGCCCGTCGACGTTGTCAGCGACGCTGACCAGTAGATGGTGGTTCAGCAAATAAATATATAGAGCGTCACCTGGCAGACACGAGGTTCCATAATCTGGTGGTGCTGTCTGAAGCGGCGTGAAGAAGTGGTCCACGCAGTTCGGCATGGTGGTGAGGTCCTTGACACGGAGCCTCAAACGCGGTCACGTCGATGTCCGACAGAACCTTCGGAACTAACCGCAGACACGCGGACATATGATGCAGATGTGTTACCGATGCGCGATCCTTGATGCATATATATAATGTTAATATCGTACCTTATATTATTCTAATGAAGACAGGCTGAACCATTTCTGGTCCAGCCGGATGCAGACGGATTTCCGTGTCTCCTACATTTTGGGCGGGATCGAGGCACAAGCGACGCGAACTAAGATGGCGGCCTACCCGCAATGGCTGACGGGGGAGAAGTGACTGGGCTTCTGCCACGGAGCACAGAGTACAAAAAACAGTGTTACCAACCGGGAAGGCGGCGGTTGCTCACACGGCGGAAACAGGAGAAGTTGGAAATAAATTTCGAAGTGGTACTTAACTGGGGAGAATTGGGGCGAATACAGTGGCCGAAGAAATCGTAATGGTATGTAACATTACACCAGTTAGCTCCTTGATTTGATCGGACCAACGGCTCGGTGGTCGTCATTGTGGTTGCCTTCCCTCCACTTTGCCCATGATAATGAGCTTTTTAAGGTTGTTATCTCTCTGGGCTGTGTCCAAAATATTTTAGCACTCTCTGAGAGCACATCCGCCAGAGTCTAGCCCTGATACCCAGCTGGTCAATGATCGACTGGTTTGTTCTGCTTGCCATCCAGGGTATACGTATACGCAGCATTCGCCAAAGTGGATTATATAATACAATGTTTAATATTCTCCTTCCAAATGAACAATTGAATTCCACAGTGTTAACGCCTTAACCCCCAAGAAAATATATTATTGATACGAGTATTCATTATTGCTGTCTTCAGGATAGGGCATATAATTTAAAATATAAAATATTTCCAATTCACTTGACATGGCTATTGAAATTGTTATAAGTATTGGAATATGTCTTTAATAACGAGAGTTCTACAGCACTGTAGTTCGTGACAAAGAAATGCTTTTTTTTATTTCACTTAAACAAAACGCTAATTCCAATACAGTTAAAATACAAAACTGATGAAAGCCGCTCAATACTTACAATCTTCAATTCAATTTATCTTCGATCAATCACCTCCGGAGCGTATCTTGTTTACTTTAGTTTTTATTATACCACAACTTTCTGATAATACAATATACCAAAGGTCACAAACTCTAAACAGAAAAAAATATATCATCATACAAAATCGTGAGACAGGATAAAAGTACATCATAGTCTGCATATCCAAAACTAGTCATCCTCGTACTTAAATTATTACGTTTAAATTATATACTGTATAAGTCATAATAAATTCTAGTAACATGTTTGTCTTAATGTATTCTTCTCTTACTTCTTCTAAATTTTGGCTATTAGACTGGCCTCTCTTAGGATGTTGACTCCCAGATAGATCTTCAACGAGTATGTTGTCTGCCCCATCTGACAATATCTCCTACCTTGCAGATTTCGTGGATAGCCGTTTTACTCACTCTGTCTCAAAGTATCTTCACTACTATTATCATCAGCGTCCACATCTTAGCCTTCATTTTTGTGGTATCCGCTCTGGTCTCAGTGTCACATGTCAATATCGCCTTAATCAGGTTTCGTATATTATATGTTGACCTTACTGTTAACGTTGTTTTCATATATTCATTTTTCCAGATGACCTTTTTGAGACAACCTGATACCCTTGAAGATTTTATCCTATTCTTCTTTCGGTGCCGTGTCAGGTCCCCCCAAAGCTGGCGATCACTACAGCAAAGGTATCTCTATCCTGCGCCACTTGGAACAGGTTTTGAACTCTTGTTATTCCTGTCCACTCTTTGATGTTCTGCAGCAGGACAGCTGCCTTCTACCAACTACTGCTGGCAAGGTATTTAAATTGGTCGACCATTTCCACATTCGCACCATTCAGTTGCAGAGTAACTTGTCTTATTAATAAACTGACAAAATTATTTCGACTTAACAGATCCGCATCCAGATATCTAAATGTATCTAAATATATATGTTCCAGCATTCTCTTATTTATGGATAACCTGCATTCTAAGGATTCTTTTTATATTGTAATAGTTTCTAAATATGATTGATTTTATTCAACAGCGCAAAACAAATCATGCGATGATTCAAATTTGCACCCATTAAAAATATATAAACAGAAGCCATCGATGTTCATTTATTAATTTGTATCGAATAAGAATTAATTTTGTATGTCGAAAATGTTTGGGTTTCAACCGGAACATGTCTGTCAAACGAAGAATAAAGTGTTATAAACATACTATGAAATGCTTTTTTTTCAAAAGTGAATTCACAACACAGCGAATATAAAAGGTATCATATGCCTTAATACCATACAAAAACTTTATTCTTTATCTAATGATGAAGTTATAACTAACTAACTAACTAACCATCACGCCGGCTCCCCGAAAGGGTAGGCAGAAAGAATGGACTGTCACACTTTAACCCATGCGGCACTCCATCCTTCTCTTTGCGCCCCGCGGGAGACGCGGTGTGATGGGTTGCGAACCTCATCGCCACCAATAGGCATCTCCCGCGCACACTTCAATCGTAAAACATCCACAAAATAATTCTAAAACAAATAATATAAAATGCAATGATTACAATAAAGTTATTTTTGGTGAAAATGTATATTCAAATAATTAATGTTTAATGGAAATTTCTTGGTAGAAGTTCATTTTGAATAATGAAAACAAGAAGAAATGTACACAAAATTTCTTTATTATTATGCATTTAGTGTGCTTCCACTTGTGTTTATTTTCGACCGGTTTCGACAGCTTGCTGCCATCTTCTGGTACCTATATCAAAATTTATTTAGTCATTGATAAATTTTGATGTAGGTGCCAGAAGCTGGCAGCGAGCTGTCGAAACCGGCCGAACATGAACACAAGTGGAAGCACATTAAATAGAAAATATAAAGAAATTATGTATGATTTTTTTTTTGTTTTCATTATTTATATCCAAATAATTCATTATATTTGCATACTCGTACAAAATAGTTTCAAAATTACCACCAACATATGTGACAACTTGAGAGATTTGAACAATCCGAGTGTTCAGCGTCGCCTCTAGCAGATATGAAAATAAACTCGCTCCTTAAGGTAAGACAATGGCCGCCAATATCACCAAAGGGTAGGTTAAAAATGGCCTCCACAAACACAAAACGTATTCAAGTTTTTACGTGAAGGATAATCTGATACTGTTTTTATTTGTCCGTGTTTATCTCTCGGTTGAACTATAAAATCCAGTAACAACCGTTGTCAATGTCACTTTTTGCTCCAGGCATGATTTGCGCTTAGTAAGGGCACTGATTTAGTAGAAAGGCAAAATTATGGACTTTTTACTTTAAAATCTGTATGTAAAACTGTTGTACGTAAATATTACAATAACAATGAGTAAATTTGTAGAGTGTTTATGGATCTCTTATGTGTTCGCTATAATTTTGTGTTCTAAATATTAAATGTTTCTTTTTTATATACTTTTTGTATACAACACTCACATTTATTAAAAAAATTAAATATCAAAAATGTTTCGAACTAACCAGCCCTTGATCGTAGATATTTTATAAATATTATAAAATTTATGACATGTTTCGGAGGATACCTCCATCTTCAGGTGTAAAAATATAACAAAAACTAAACAAAGATTACTAATATAAAACGCATTTAAAATTTGATACAATAATTCAAATTTAAAAATTAACCTGGGCTATTTGTTATTAGTAGGTTCTAACGATTATTTTAACAGTAAGAAATAATAAATAATTAAATAATAATAATACATGATGATAATATAATTTAGAAAAAAATGTAATTTAGAAAACACATAAATTTATAAAGACATAATTTACATAGAATTTATATAGAATAAATGATTATTTGCATTTGAATGGCAATGTTTTTTTAATTCCCAAAGTATATTATAAAATTGCTTACAAATAGGGTCAGTTTTGACAGATGCTTACAAATAGAGTCAGTTTTAGAAGTTAACATCCGTAAAAAATGACCCTATTTGTAATTGATGAAGGGCTGGTTAGTCCGAAACATGTTTGATATTTATTTTTTATTTTATTTTTTTAATAAATGTGAGTGTTGTATACAAAGTATAATATATAAAAAAGAAACATGTTTATAGATCATTTGAAACAGAGTACAATAAAAATAAAAAAATAAAAAAATTAAAATTTATCGATTATTTTATTACTGTTATATTTCAATCTATGAAGTATTTTAGAAATTCAAAAAAATATAGATTTTAGATCAACTTAAGGCGTTAACGCTGTGGATACGTTTTCCCGCACATTCTTCTTATTGATCTCATTTCTACGGCGTTTATCCTGCTTTCATCCTTCTTTTGCCAGCTCCAAGCTTCACTTTCATACATGAGGGTTGGCACTAAAACTCCATTGTGTGCTGCCATCTTTGCTTTGGTGGATATATTTCTATTTACAGTAATGACTTTGAGTACGCCATTTATTTTATTCCCAACACCAACCATTCTTTCGATGTCTTTCTCCATTTTTCCGTCTCTTGTAAACATGCGTCCCAGATACGTAAATTTGTTAACTTGCTCCAATTTCTCGCCCATCGCACTTGAATCGCAAATCGTCATACATTATTCTTTCTCGAAAACCATCACTTTTTGGAACTTGTATATATGCTATGTTTTTAATAACTTCACTGTTTGTAGTTCAATCTACACTAGCGCCATCTATTAAGATAATTTGTAATACAAATTATCCTTAAAAAAATTATTAACCCGTAATGGGTAAAAATCCATTATTTGTCTACAAGTATTTGTATACATTCAAAAAAACAAATTGTATTATAGATTAATTATTTAAACCTTGCCAACCAACATTCTTTACATTTTGATAAGTTTTAATTTTTGTATTATTTATATATTTATCTTAATATGTATTTTTAATATTTTATGCGGTGGTTGTTAACATTTCAATCACAATTGTAACGGAACGTGATAACTGTTTTTATTTGAATGTTGCCATAGTTCATTGTTTTGGCCGAAACACTATGATAGGTACTTCAACATTATTACTGTTAAAATTTCTAACATTGTTATAATATCACAATTTCTATTTATTCACTGAAAGTGTCGCGACAGCTGTTTCGCCAACCGATATTGGAATCATCCGGTGTTACAATAAACTCTAGTTTATTATCACACGTGATGATACCAACATCGGTTTATTGTCACACGTGATGATGCCAACATCGGTTGGCGAAACAGCTGTCGCGACATTCTCAATTAATAAAAATAAATTGTACAACATTTTGAATGTATATAAATTCTTGTAGACAAATACTGGATTTTACCTATTGCGGATAATATTTTTTTATAAGGATATAATTAATTGTATAATTAAATTTAATTAATTGTATCATAATAGAGACGAAGATGTAAATTGTTTTCTGGGAACTAGTGGATATATGCTAGAATCCGCGCTTATCTTTACATTTTTAAGTTCACACCACACTAGCGTCATCTATTAAGATTGGGAAGCATTAAGCAGAAAATCTTTATTAATGCACTGTGAAAGTCTCTGCAAATCGAACAGTACTAGATTACGCCTGGAGATGTCTCTGAAATACATTAGTCTCTCGTCTCTATTGAGATACAATTAATCCCTATAAAAAGAAATTGTGATATTATAACAGTGTTTTGAATTTTAACAGTAATTATTATTTACATGTTCGATTTCAAATTCACTTAATTTGTATATATTATTCTTTAAAATCCATCATGCTTATAAATAATGGAAAATATGTTTTCAACGCTTTTCTAAATTCTTCTAAAACCGTTAAACGTAACCTTAATGTAACCCATAAAATCAAAGACAGAAATACCTTTCGTAGAAAATACAATAAAGTTTTCGTAAGGGTCTTGATCGTTTTTTTTATTTGTTCTTGTTCAATAAAACATATTTAATACTTGACTTACTAACTCTTGAAAACTTTTCAGATCGTTTTACAAACTCGAAGGGACAAACTTCTTCAAAAGTTTCTATGACCCGTCATATGGGAAATACAGAACTCGCTGGATTTGTTCGCTCTCTTCAGATTTGCCGTCACATATTTATTGTTCTGCATTTATCTTCTCTCTCACTTCTACCCGTAGCACGAATTAAAGTTATTAAAATACGTCCATTATTAAAATAAAATAAATTTTTGAAAAGCAAAATAAACTAGTAATTCAACCCTTAGTAATTCAAATCAAATCAAATCATTTTATTTACTCAAAAGACATTACAAACAGCATAAATGTTTAAGGAATGTATTGAGTACAGGTAAAATATTATACACATACAACATTATTATATTACTCATTTATCTGTATAAACATTTTTTTAAATTCTAAATTGAGCTGATTAACCTTTTTAAAATATTCATAATTTTTGATTTTTGTTTTATGAAATGAATGTGAAAATAGCAATTCACAGCGGAGTTCTGGTTCCAACCTTAATATATGAAAGCGAAGCATGGAATTGGTAGAAGAGGGAATAAAGTAGAATAATTGCGGTAGAAATGAGGTATTTTAGACGTATTTGTAGTAATATGATGAATGACATAATTTTAAATGCTGGAATGTATAGTGTAGAAAAAATTAGTATGAAAAAAAAGGAAAGGATCACCGCGTTGGTATGAATAATGAAACGCATGGGTGAAGAAAGAATAGAAAATAAAGTAGACGTTAACTATGTGAATGGAATACGGAGACGGATAAGGAGAATACGATGAGATCAAATTTATAAAATTTTCCAAGTTCGGGCAAGTGCGAAATTGGTATTTTCCGGTTTTTAAGGATGTAACCCATGTTCCCGAAAGCTGATAACGTTGTCTATTACAAAGGTTATAACGTTGTTAATTATTCTATAACGTTGTCTATTCTAGGGTTAATGTTAATCATACAGCATGTTTTAAGTAATTGTACAGAATTTTTTGGGCATCGCGGTCTATAGGAGTTCTTTTCAAAATTTCAGTCAAAAATAAACACAGAGCCGAGGGAAATTTCCAGTTGTATTCACACGTAACGTAACCCCTTAATGTTTGACTAACTAAGACAAAGTGATAAAATATTCAAGGGAAAATTGAAAAAGTTTCCCCACAAACGTGTTTATATCTGTAAAGGCCACAAATCGAGGTGCTCGGTCCATTGTGTGGCGAAAAGTTCATGCACAGATTTCCTTTACAGGTCCCGAGTCGTTTGCCTGTACTCGTATTCAAATAGCTAGAAAACAACCCGCAGGATCGCCGTGCTGCGTAGGAACCAATGCTGTTAAAAACTTCGTAGTTTCCGTCTGAATTTCCGAAAGCTTTTCTGCCTTTACCGTAAACGCGAGCCTTACATAATTTAAAGTTTTATGTTCGGAACACGCCGAACATGTCTCGATCGTTTGATTCCAATGTGTGTTTTAAAAATTCATTTGATCCGTTTCCACGCATGACTACGTAGATTTCCCTTTCAAATAAACTCACATATTGTTAAACTTATTCAGATTTTTATCTCGCAATTTTAAGCCTATTTTCCCTATATTCTTTAAAATGAAAATTATGTTATCCAATAAGATGCCTTAAAGCACGGCTTTTATTAACAAAAATATCATTTTTGTCAATTTTTTATTATTTTTATATATACAACAGGTCGTTTGAACCCAATCATTGTATCCAATTTATTTTTTGAGCTATTATATTGATTCTCGTGACATGTGATAGGTAGCCAATCTATCGCTATTTTATTTTCACGTGAATTCTACACCAGACCAAAGACAGTGTGACAATCACACTGCCATCGCCGGGAATCGAACCCGGGACCTTCAGTATGGAAGTCAAAGCTCTTACCACTCTGCCACGAAGGTCGAAAATAATGGTGCACTATTTTGATAATATCCAATATCCATTAACGGCAATATCCATTAACGGTTAATCACTTTCTTATTAAATAAATAAATGCCAAGCATAGAACCAACAAATTAACCACCACATCGTCTCCACAAAGGGGTAGGTAGAGAGAATAGACTGCCACACTATTATTTCCTGACATTTTTTTCTTCCGTTCTCAACATTCATACTTCATGTCATGCACGCATGTCGATAACTATTAATCGATATTGCTAATTATCAAAAAAGCGCATCAAGTGATTGATTCTCAAAAATGATATTTTTTTAAATAAAACCCATTTTATTGGATAGCGTAGTTTTAATTTGAAGGCCACACGAAAAGTCGGAGAAATCGATGTGCGTGCATTACATGATGTATGAATGTAAAGGAAAAAAGAGAAATTTGTCAGGTAAGAATATTGTGGCTGTCTATATTTTCTGCATACCTCTTACGGGGAGACGGTGTGACTGTTAGTTAGTTCATACAATCATATTTGGTAACTGACTCTGAACATTTATTCTATTAACATTATTATTCTTTATAGAACTAAAACCGTGTTTAAAAAGAGTTTTTTACTAATTATGTATTATGGTAAGACAATTTTTTTTTTCCCAATTCATCTTTGATCAAAATTGGCATGTCGTATCCCGCACTCACGCAATCGTAAAAAGGAGTTGCTTTAGTTAAGAAACAGCACGGAGGAACAAAAAATCTTATTGACAGCATTTTAACCATTGAATTGCGGGTTTATAACACACGAACTTGGAATATTCTATGAATATTTTATCCAGAGCGTATCTAAAACAACGAATTTGTCGTTCAATACTGCCATTTCCGATATTCACCGGAGCAGTTTCTAGAAGTAGGGGTAAAATGTGCAGATATTGGCACATTTTGAAATAACTTCATATCGCCATATATCCTTAAGTGTAAATTTCCAAAAAAATCATTAATTGTTTCTTTAACAATGATGTTAAACTCCATTTTAAATAATTAATACGAAAAAAATGAATTTTTTGCCTTCGAAATAGGTCATATTTATTTATTTATTATTATGATGATTTGTATTTTAAGTGCGCCGTTTTGTAAAATCAATTACTCCAAGGGCGCACTAGGAAATGACTGACCGAACAGTGCAGTCTTCAGATGTTTCTTAAATTTAACGTCACTATCCTCATACTTAATACTAACATGGAGGCTATTCCACGTCAACGGACCCGCAACGCTGAAAGCACGATCATAGAAACATGCTTTATTGGCTCTGACTGGAATCGCTATGTTGTTTGCACTTGTTTCTACTGATCGGAGTGAACGTTGCCTTTCCGTTGGCATGGGTGTCACGCAGAGGCCCGATATACTCATATAAAAGAAAAAGAACTATGCTTCGCACAAGACACTCTGCGAGCCAAAAATTCAATTTTCCTTCTTATCGGACCAACTACGCTCAGAGCGTGGCAATGTACTGAATATGCGACATTTACAACAAGTGCTTTAATAAAATTAATGTGTTCCATCTCAACGAAGGTGATTTTAAAAAAAGGATTGGAGCAACCCTTCGGAGCGATTGAAACTATGTTACTCTTCATATTATTTTTTTTACATTTTCATATTATATTATTATCTTTATTATTCATTATTATAACTATTACTTTTTTTTTGACTTGTTACTTTTTTCTTCTTATAGTACCTATATTTAGTCATAAGATAAGAAGGGATGGGTGCACACTTACCCATTTCTTCAGACTTATCAGGGGATTCTTTGAGAATTCCGTCATCTTGGAGGCTATCTATCTTTATGTTCCGGATGGTTAAGTTCGACAGCGTCAGCACAGACTGTTTTATCTCCCAACATGCAGAACCAACCTTTCTCTTGTGTTGCCGGTGGGGAGAGCAATCAAACTGCTGAACATGATCGCTTCGGAGATCGATGTCTTTCATATTCGTGAAAGTACATTCAGAAGACAAATACTCTTGACTTTGGAGAGTATCTTGTATTCCTAATGTCGAATCATCTCTCATGCGTTCCTGGTATTATATATTTATTATGTTTTACCTGTTCTCAATGCCTTAAACTAAAAAAATATTGATTGATTGATAAGTCAGCTGTTATATATGCTCTATGTGTTTGTACATGTTTAACGAAATCGCTGTTTTTTACCCTTAACAAAAAAAAAACAAAAATAATGACTTTTAGAAAACATACGTTTTTATTCGTATTGATTACCTAAAATTCCGTTATTTTATTTTTATTATTTAAAACAAAGTTTGTTTTTGTCTACATATTCAAAGATATTCTATTATGATATTTCGTTGGAAAAACAGTTTACACCTTTCTTTCTTTTGACCAAATTTACTTCACTACTGGATATAGGCATCTTCTAAGCTCTTCCAAAATTTTCTATCTTGGGGTATGTGTTGCCACCTTAGACTCCTTAGTTGGATATTATCATTCGTCCACCTTTTTTGTGATGTTCCTATGCCTATTATGTTGTTCCAAGACCTCCACTCATTGATTTACACTCTCAGTATTCAACCCATAGAAACTCATATTCAAAACTATAAAATTAAACATTGGTCAGATAGCAAAGTAAACAATTGATTCATGAAAAATGTTTATACTAATATGAAATAAAATTAAATGAATTTCTTCTATATTCACCATTACTTTGTGTTGTGGATTCATAATTGAACAATATTTTTAACAATGTTTCTTGGCCAAACATTGAAAGGAAAAAATACCACATTAACACCACAAATGTTCAAAGTAAAATGACACATTTTTTGGTCTTATAATTTAAAAATGTGATACATATACCTTGTAAATATGACGGGAGGAAAAGATTTTATCCAAAAGAACCCTCATCATCAACTGTACTGTTTACCCTTTCCCTAAAACAAGCCAAACTGGTTATATATACTGTTAAAATTCAAAACATTATTTTCGTGACACGAATTCAATATAAATATTTAAGTTGTCGTTTTTATGCTTTACTTTGTAGTTGGGTTTATTGCCAAAATTCCTACATAATGCTTGCATGCCGACATGCTTTGAATACTTCAAGTAATGTATGAATATACACTTGACTTAATAATTCTAATACAAAAAACAATTAAGTAAGATAAAATATAGAAGCAGTGGATAAATATAAGATAAGTACCTCGATCAATTGTTGGCTTTTGGAAGAGGAGGTCAACTCATGGAGATTAATTTGAGAATACAGCCTTTATGCATTCGACTAGGCAACATATTCAAGTCGGACATTTGAAAGCAATAGTGCTGGAGCAATATGTGATACCTTTGTTCACCTATGGATGTGACACATAAACGTTGACTAGAGAAATACTTAATAAAATTAAAGCTCTTCAACGAGCTATGGAAAGATACATGTTGGGCTTCTCATTTAAAAACCTTATAACTTACATGAAAATTGGAAGACGCAGCATAGTCACCGATATAGAAGTAAGCATTGCGAGGATGAAGTGGCAATGAGGCTGAACACGGTTGCCGACGGGTTGATGGAAAATTGAGCCAGAAGGATTCTGATGGAAGACAAGATTGGATTGGAGAGATGTTGGATATAGCCCACCAAGTAGAGCTAGGATATTGTGCAAGTGCAGACGGGATAGAAGGGTCAGGAGAACACTGACAAGAAAACGAGAGGTATGGGGTGAGGGTGGAGGTGCTTACGTCCAGCAGTGAATGAAGACAGGTTAACGATTAAAGTTTGACTAAGGTTCAGATATTATATTGCTGTGGGAAAATGATAACCCTAATACATATGTATTCCGATTTACTATTACACTAAAATATTACTGATTTTATCAGATTTTAGTAAAAAATAAATGCTAATGAATTGTTAAATCATATTGTCTCTTACTTTTCTCTTCTATAAGAAAACGTTTGACATAAAACAAAATTGACATTCAAAATATTTATTCTTTTAAATTAAATACCTTGACAGGAACTCATTGGAAATAATGAAAATAAATTAATATGAAAAAATGAAAGTAAATATTTAAAATATTCAGTTATATTAAACAAAACATAGGTTTCGACTAACCACAATTGTCTGATTTCTATAACATACATTGAATTTACGAGTTAATGGCCGCAACTAGAAGAAAATGCCAAAAACTATACATGTATTTTAATTAAGATAATCAATTGATTTTACTGAAATCTCTTGATGGAAGATCATTTTAAATAATAATTCCATAAAACTATGCTTTTTACTACTTCCACTTTTGTCTTTATTTCGACAGCGACCGGTTTCACCAGTCTGTTGATGCCAACAGGCCTGGCGAAACCGGTCGCTGTCGAAATAAAGACAAAGGTGGAAGTAGTTAAAGAAAACATCGTTTTATTTCATATTTATGTATTATTCATTCATTTTTGAATATCTATATTACATTATTCGTTAAGTAAACATTTGAATTACTTACAGTTACAACTAGAAAAATAAGCGGAATAAAACTGTTTAAATATTATAAATAAATCTTTAGATACATTATCAGTATCCAAAATGGACGTTGTTAAAAAAAAAATTATTTTCATATATCACGCGGTATATAATATATTCGTAGGGTTTACAAAAATGCCAAGTCGCATTCCTTATAATCCAAATTCATTGTCGGTAAATTTTTGTAGAGACACACCTAAAATTGATCTGCTTATTCAGGAAATTACCAGATTTCCGTTGCTAATACAAATCGGAATTACATCATCATTTCCTCCCATAAATATTCTTAAAATCATTTGTTTTCGTGCACATCTCTGATTAGAAAAAGTTACTTGTAAGCGCAATCATCATAAAACCAACATATGTTCTTCCCAAATTTATTAGTGCTCTGTTTTATTTTTAACCCTGCCAAAGCTCCGGCGAAAGCGAAGCTAGTTAATTCGAATGCCAACAGGTTATTTGAAACCAATTACTGTGTACGATTTTAAGTATATGATTTTCATGACATGTTAAAGGGAGCTATTCTGTCATTTTTATTATTATGTGAATTTTCTTCTTCTTCTTCTTCCTCAGCCTATTCCCGTCCACTCCTGGACAAAGGCCTCCTCCGTTTGCTTCCATGTCATTCAGGTTATTCCGACGTGTCTGTTTAGATCATCCTTCGACCGTAGTTGCGGTCGCCCTGCACTTCTCTTCGCCGTCCACGGTCTCCAAATCAGCAGTCTTCTTGTCCATTTTTCATCTGAGCTTCTGGCTACGTGATCCACCCATCGCCATTTTAGAGTCGCCACCCGGTGGATGATGTCAGTGACCTTTGTTTTTTCACCGTTTCCATGGCTCTTTGGGTCAGTCGTAGTTTCTCGGCACTTTTTTGGACAATGTAACAGTTTTAAGACCATAAGTACTAACTGGCAGAATGCAGGCTTTATAGACTTTTCGTTTCAAGTTGATCGGTATTTTCCAGTTTTTAAGGATGTGGCTCAGGTTTCCGAAAGCTGCCCAGCTTAGTCCAATTCTTCTTTGTGAATTTTACTGGTCCAAAATTATTGTGATTTTTTCCACGCTGTCTCGAAGGTCCCCTATGTCTTCTCGTGCCATGTTGTTGTTTCTATAAATTATTTGGCATTATTTGTTAAAATTGTCATTGTTTTTGGTTGTGTTATTATTGCTATTATGATTACTTTGATAGTTATAAATAAATGATTATTATTATCTTTGTCTTTGGTTATGTTATTATTATGGTATTATTGCTATTATAATTATTGTGATAATTATGAATAGTATGTTCGCTATGATTGCTACAATAGTTTTGTGCATTTTAGTTTTGTTTTCTGTTTCTGCGCCCCTGAGTTGCTGCTCATGGATGTTGCCACTGGCTCCTGTTCATTGGTTTTGTTTTGACCGGAAGTCTACACTGCCCCTTGGTGGGTGTGTTCTGATCTACTTTTCTCTTTATAATGTGTCTTTTATAAATACTGTTTTTTTTTTTTTTTAAATTAATTTCTGCTCTTTCTAAAACCTGTCCTCCATCCATCCCATCCCAATTTATTCATTCTTACTTAACATCTTCCCGCCTCTCTCATACACCATCTTCTTCTTGTTTTAAAATTTAGTTTGTTATATATTTGTCCTATTGTGTATTGTGAATTAATGTGTGTTTTATATCATTTTAATGTGTTTTTTTTTCTTTTTACTAATTTAAGGTGTGCTTTATATAATATTTACTTCTGATTTTATTTCATAATAAAGAGATGTGAGGCCGCGCGGGAGATATATAAGGTTAAAAGAATAGATTAAATGTGGTCTGTCACCCTTTTGATTGATGACAAGAAAAGGCTAAATTAAATTAACGTAAGTCCCGGATGGACAAGGAACGGGCCTAGATAGTGCAGCGAGACTGACGAAAGGGCGTCGCTGCGTCCTATAACAGTCTCGGGTGGTGGTGGGAACCTTATATACTGTCTCGAAGGTCGTCTTCTGATTTAAGATTTAATGATTTACGGAAGATTTACTAAAATTAGAGATTCATTATTTAACTTTTTATCTGAACGTTACAATCAAGTACCTACGTTTTATAATATCATTAAAACATATTAAATAAAAAATCAAAACAAATCACAATTTAAACATCGTTATGAAAGATCGTTAAGAGCAAAAATAAGTTACTCGGATTGACAAAAAACCTTACGTCTTTGACTCACGCAAACTTAACAACCCAACGTTGGTAAAAAGTACGAGACACTCCCACATATTTTATTAGAAATTCATCTTAACAATAAGACGTTAAATTTGGGTTCCCGAGTCACAGCGACATAATAAATCACGCTCACATTTGGACAGAATCACTTTTGGAAATCAAAATTATTACGTGAATCAACATGATAAATTATTATTTCACAGTGAAAATGAAAAATTACGAAACGAAAGCTCGCTTTTTCGTGTATACCGAATAATTATTTGATTATGATTTTAACAAGATTCTTTGATAAGGTATTCTAATATATTTTTTTACTAACATACCACTGTGTCATATAATACGTAATGATAACTTTTCAACTGGCTAACAATCACGTTGGTTCGACAAAAGAGTTAGTTAGAATATAATAATATATAAATAACCAGCCTTATTATTACTAAATGTCGCAACCGATGTAGAGTACTGCAGGAAAGACATAATTTTCTTCACACTTTATTTCATTCTTACAGCGTATTTGCAATCCCGTTGAATTATCCAACTTAAATCAATTGAATTCGTGAAATTGATTGATAATCACACTAACTAAATAAAACGTTAGAAGACAAAAATTCAATAATCATGAAAGACAATACAATAAACAGACGACAAGTTGTTATAAAATCGGTGGTGCGTTTTGACAGGATTACTAAACCCATTAAACTGTATAATAATAATAAATTATTCAATATTCGCCAAATTTGTGTTATTATGATGTTTATTTCTCTTTTTCTTTTTAATGTATTATGCTTTGTATATACAACACTTATATTAAAAAAAAATACATAGACATGTTTCGGACAACCAGTCCTTCTTCAGTGATATATATCAAAAAGAAATCTAGGAAATTATTTTAAATCTTAGGAATTATTTTATGTATATATAACTATCAAACAGTACAATTTAAAATCTGCACCCATATTTTTTTTTACAGAAACTAACTATTTTTACGGCTGACCGTTTTCGATATTTTAATCAAATTCAAATTCCTTCTATGTCCGCCATACTTTGTGTTGTAGATGTTTTATTTGTCTTTATCTTTTTTATATACCTACTTGGTAAATAACAAAAAAATATATATTATAACAAAAGCATAAACGCTCCAAAATAAATCTTTATAACATCTGTCAAAACTGATCATATTTGTAAACAATTTTATAATATTTTAAATATGTATCTTTATAACATGAATCACTGAATTGGTTCTCCGAAATATGTCTACGTAATTTTTTTTTTAATATTACTATTGTTTATACAAAGTATATAAAAAAAGAAAAAGAGAAATAAATAAAAAATAAAGTCAATTTTTTTTTCTCAATATATAAATAAAATTATAATGAAGTATGAAAAAAATACATATGCTGAAGGAGAGCAAATGTGTATATACAATAGCTGCGTCGATCTTTAATGATATAGAATTTAGACGATTGCCAAAACCATTTGAACAAAAGGTCTCCTTATTATCACAGAAATGAGTACTCTCCGATCCGTTGCGGGAACAATGGTGAACATCCCAAAATAAGTGAGATTTGGGATGTCGAAGATGTTTTGTGTAGGGGAAGACCTTACCGGAGAGATCATGTACCAAAGAGAGAGTGTGTTCTGAAATAGTGATAAGCTAAGCGACACATACAGAACCAACAGACTGCCAACCCCAGGAAGGCCACCCAAAAGTTGGCGAGGCAGCTAACATTTACATTCCATGTGATTTCCAGGTAGAGGCTTCGAGAAATCAAACGTAGTCCTAAAGTAATGAAACGAAATATGGATTGGTACGTTTGAATGTATTAATTTATACATCAGCACGTGTTTAATTCGTAGGTAAATATAAATAAGTTAAAAATAACCTGGTTTTCCGTTTCGAGAAATAATGTGTGTTCTGGTTAATGGAAAACCGTATTGTTGAATCTCAACTTAACAAGTCACATTCCCAAGTAGAACTCAAGTCGTTAAATATCTTGGGCTGTTTTCCTTATTGTTAAGTATTGTTTCCGGAAATGCCATTAAACGGCACATTACGCCCCCAAATTTTGCGGGAATTTTATTAAAGAATTTATCGCCTTCACTTTATTAATATACATTTTTCTTTTTTAATTGCTTGTTGCTTTACGGAAAACAGCCTACCTAAAATTATAAAGGACTTGTTAAATCGGCGTGAATGTATTTATATAAATGTTCCATCATTCACCATTGAATTGTATAAAAATTAATCAACGTACATTTTCTTCTTCTTCTTCTTCTACTTCTTCTACTGATCGATCTGTTTATGCAGAATATCAACTTTCTTCCTGTGATGAAGACGACCAGCCTTCTCTCTATCTCTTCGGCCCTCTGGAGTTTCGTGTATCACGATATTAGGCATTCTTGCTGGATCCATTCTCTCGATGTGGTCCCTCCAGAATCGTCTTCTTTGAAATCAACGTACGTTAATAATAATTCTCACACACTTTCAAACCACGTTTATCTTTATTAACAGTTTTTATTTGTAACCACACCCTCCGTATTAAATCTTTAAGAGTTAGCGATCCTTTAACGTACCTTTCCGGAATTATTTAAAAATGCATGTATAATAAAATCTATTTACCGTTAATTTATGTGCATGATGTTTTTCTTTCACAATAATAGGATTAATAATAAAACGAATATTTATTTTCAAAATACTTTTCCATAAATTATTATAAACTAAAGAAAAACAAATTTATGTGTTTTGCGATTAAACGATTATTTTTTATTATTAAATTTTATCACTAATCTGAGCAATCGAAAGTACGAGTACAATTAAAAACATTAGGTTTTTATCGAGATAATGTATTATCGCATCACTAACCTAGTTAATCACTTACTAGTTTAATTAGATTCAAGAAAAGAACCTAGGTGTAAAGATCTGTATGAACCTAGGGGTAGAGATCTGTATGAACCTAGATGTAGAGATCTGTATGAACCTAGGTGTAGAGATCTGTAGCTACAGTGAAGTGCGAGCTCAAACCAACAAAGCGACAGTTGTAGCTGGCTGCTTGCGCGTCATCATATGGAGGAAAAAAAAACATACTTACCGAAACTAATGTCTGGATATACAAGTCATGCGCCAGCCCCATCATGACGTTTGTCTTAAACTATTATATAATTGTTGTTTGTAATTGAGAAAAAATCTTTTGAGAAAGTATGGAATAAAAGTCAAAGCCGATACCAATAGGACTAAGAACCTTCTCAGAGAAGTAGAAATGCGAACCCTGCGCTCCATCGCAAGCAGAACCCTCAGAGATCGGATCAAAAATGAGACCATAAGGTCTGTTTGTGATGTAAAAGACATAGTAAGATGGGAAAAAAGCAATAGGTGCTTTTGGAGAGATCATGTTGACCACATAGAGAATACATGAATTGCCAAAACTGTTAAAGAAGAAAACCCCAGCAGCAAGAGATTACCTGAAAGGCCGCCGAAGAGATAGAGAGATGACTAGATAATATCATTCCAGGACAGCTAACCGTCATAAACAGGTCATACGACCCTAAGAAGAAAAATAATAACAATAAGTACATGTGTTTTAATTTAAAATATAATTTGATTATAGTTTTCGTTTTTAATGGTAAAAAAGACATAGATTATAAAACTTCTTCGCGGCTCATTCAACCAAAACGTTAATTTTATAACCACTTATTCTTCTTTAAGTGCCCTGTTGGGTCCCCCCAACGTTGGCAATCACCTCGGCGTACCTGTCCCTATCCTGCGCCGCTCGGAACAGCTTCTCCACACTTCGGATGTCGGTCCACTCCCTCACGTTTCGCAGCCAGGACATTTGTCTCCTTCCAGGCCCTCGGCGTCCTTCCATTTTCCCCTCCAATATCACTTGGAGAAGGTGGTACTTTTCCCCACGCAGTATATGACCCAGATGTGAGATCTTTCGAACCTTGATAGTTAATAACAATTCCCTGTCAACTCTAGCTCGCCTCAGGACTTCGGTATTTATAACCTTGTCTGTCCAGAGAACTCTGAGCATTCGGCGATGTTTAACTTATAACCACAATTACGAGTAATTGTAAAAACTGCTCTCTAATTTCTATATACTATTATGTTCACTTCAGTGGGTTAATTTTTAATAAGTTTATATCAAGTAGAAAATATTATTTCATTTCAAATCTATTTTTTTTAGCTTTTTATTAAAACGGAGAAATGAATCATATTTCTAGAGCAGTAATTTCAGAAATAAATTTAACAATACAATTTCATTATTTGATACTCGTAATTCAGTAGATTTTCACAGCTTACTTACCTGCTGAAGTAATTTTGGTATTTAATTATAATTAAAATTGAAATCGTAGACGCGGCTACTTGTAAATTGTATAACAGAATGTAAAATATTTTGATCGGTAAATTAATTTCAACTTATAGTCCGAGATATGTTTTCCAATGAAGACTTCTTAAATAAGCCACATACATTATTTTTTCATGAATACCAACACTATTTTTTTTCACTGCTGAGTATATTTCTCTTACATATGTTTATTAGTGGTGGGGCAATATTTGACGATTTGAGTTCTTTTTGATACAGGACTTTGGTCTTTCCAATTTTTTGGTCTTTTGTCTCATCATTTCGTACGCCTACACAAACACATAGACGATAACCAGAAGACCCTCCTCGGTATTGGAACAGACAACAGTGTCACCTGCGTACTGTAGTTCAGTTACGAGAACAACAGTACATAAAGGCACGCAGGACTTTGAAGCACAGCGCAGAGACGACGTCGCAGTGAGGAGGAGGACGAGAACGAAGAGACCACTGGGAGACGGTGACGGCTCCGCTACAGGCGCCTTCCCCTGCCCCAGATGCTCCAGAATGTGTGGGTCCAGGATCGAGCTCTTCAGTCACATGGACCCACAACCGTGAAGGACAATCTTTCTCGGACGCGAGAGACAGCCGATGATGATGATATATATTTTTACTTGTTTTGAAAATATTATACCTTCATCATCGGTAGAACAGTATAAACTAACCAAAAGTATTTTTAACAGATTCCAAGAACTATATATATTTTTAAGACATAATATGCTATAAGGTCTTAAAAATATACATTTTATTTTTTTTATTGACCTAAAAGAATGAACACGTCCAGAAATGTTGTTATAGTTAATGGGAATAACATGTTTTGCCTTTCTAAGGCATCATACGTTGCTATTGATGTTTTATTTCATGATTATTATTTAATATGGAGTTTTACATAAGTGTTCAAGATACAACAGACATAATCGCTTAATAATTAACTTTTATTATTATTAATATGTCTGTCCCGTTAATTTTTCCATTTTTTTTTACATGTATCATTTATCCGAACCATTTATATTTTTTAAGAGAATTTTGGTTAGTAATTAAGGTAAAATATCTTCTTAAAATATCAGTAGAAAATTCAAAATTGGAAATAGGAATGTGTTTTTTCTTCAGTCATTTTTGTTTGTAAATTCGCGGATTTGGAAGATTTTTATGAATTTAAAAATCTTTATAGAAAATAATTTTAGATAAACTTAAAGCGTTAGCATTGTGGAATTCTATAAGGACGATTAATGAATTTAAACGCTGTTTTTTTATCACTTTTGAATTTATTTTTCTCGAAATGTTTCGAAGGTTTACACCTTCATATAAACTCTATATATCGTTCACTTTATACAGTTTAAACAGTTTATATCGTTCTTCCGATGATGAAAAGTGTAAGTCTTTGAAATATGTCGAGAAAAATAAACTCGAAAGTGAAAATATCAATTAAAAAAATCGGCTTTATAGAAAATGTATTCAACGAAAATATAACTGTATTTTTAAGTAATGAATAAAAAGTTAGAATGATTTAATTTTAACAGGTGAAAGCATTTCGTTTTTATTGTTTCTCCATGACTAAGATATCACGAGCTGTGAAGATGGTCACAGAATTCGAAAGAGATATACTTGATCGGAATAGAAAATTTCAGCGGAAGAGGTATCAGGAATTCAGATCTCTTCTTCATTCAAGTGAGTCGCAATCGAAATGAAGGAATCTTGCTTGAACAATCTTTGACGTTAGAGTATTTTGGGAAATGTATAAATTTGTTGAATATTTTATTTTTAAATACATTTTGTAAGAAATACCACAATATTTAATAAATTATCGTAATGAACCCGGTACAAAGTGGTTATGACTAGGGTATGGGTATTGCTCAATATTTTTATTTAAAATACAGCTCAGTAGTATTTATCGTCTTTAACACTTTTATAACCGTGATATTATCGACACTGATAAAAAATTATAATGTAGTACTAGAAATTTTACGAGGTAGAAAACAAAACATTCTGTTTAACGATGAAGTATAGAGATGTGTGCGTTGAGGGATGCATTAATTTTACTGCAGGAAGCCTTATGCAGTAAAGTATAAAAATGTTACTACCGGTTTTATAGAGAAAAATGAATGAAAACACCTGAGCCTGAGTCTAAATTCTACACTTCAATATACATTTTCTATGACGTATAAAACATATAATATATAATAACAGGTTTATGAATACAAAAAATGTTATAAATGTCAAATCACCAAAAGTACGAAAATTTAGCAATGGTAAAAAAATGAAGATTTTAGCATTTTTCTAGCGGTAAGAAGCAAATTTGAAATAAAACAAATAATGAATTCCTCAAATGAAATATAAATTTTTGAATATTTATTCATATAAGCACTTGACTGATGGCCACCATTTTTGTTATTGATTGATTTTATCTTTCAACGTTTTCCTCGGCTATACTTTTAATTTTTCTGTATTTATTTTATATATTATTATATATTTAGAATAATTTTCTGCATATATCTTATGAAAATCATGATCACAAAGTGTACAGAATTATTTACTTAATAGCGCATTAAGAAACAATTATCTAAAGAGTATTTCAGTTAATCATAATAATATTTGAAAATGGATGTTTCGATTCTTAAGTAAAGGTGAAATAATGTTCTTTGTCTTCTTCTTCCTCAGCCTATTGACCTGGCAGCCTGGACAGAGCCCTCCTCTATTCGCTTCCATGTCACTCTGTCCTGTGCAGACTGCATCCAGGTTATTCTGACGTGTCTGTTCAGATCATCCTTCCACCGTATTTGCAGTCGCCCGGCACTTCTTTGCCGTCCACGGTCTCCAAGTCAGCAGTCTTCTTGTCCACTTTTCATCTAAGCTTCTGGCTATATAAGCACTTAACATGTATAATCTATTCATCTTTAAAGCGCCGCTTTCGTGGTGCAATCACCTCAAGGTGCATCAAAACCAATTTCTATCGAAAATGAACGCTGCATCTGATATTATTGATTCGTTAAAATAACCATTAAACAATTATATAAATCAATCTTTTAATTGGGTTTGTAGATGAAAAAATTGGGTTTTTTTTGTCATTAATGCGTCTAATGTTTGAAGAGAGGTTGATCCAAGCTGATGGGATAGCTACTGCGAAGGCTTGATCTTTGAAAATTATACTAGGGTAACGTTTCGGGCAAACTAATCTACCTAATTCTGAGACGTACAATACATTACCAAACTGAGAATTTCCTTGAATTTATGTATTTAGTTACACTGAGTTTAGATATATGACATTTTGCTATTACGTGAAGCGCTTTAATGACTGTCCTGCGGTGTTTTTATTCGATTGTAAGATTTTATATTCTTCTTCTCTTAGAATCGTGTCAGATTACCCTGACGTTGGCGATTTATGTGAACGAAGGCTTTCTTGCCACAGTGATTTTCTTGGATGTATCAATGAAGTAGAGGATTCTTACCCCTTAACCGAAACCGTTAATGGCTCTACAGCGCCTTTAGTCAACTTCGTTCTCTCGATCCCTAGGCCCGTCTATCATCCATGCGAGACTTACGTTAGTATCAATACATATTTAAAAATCAAGAGGAACCCAGGCAACATCTACCGTATTTTATATTCTATGTCCCGCCGTACATTCAAATTTACAAAAATGAAGTTCTTGCTGGAGTTCATTTAGGTACCTACCTAAATATTTTAATTAAACTTAAAAATTATATCAAATAAATTATTCAAATTGACATAGGAACAAATACACATGAAGGTTCGAAAAATCACGAAAAATTGACATTTGACATATTATTGCAACACGTGATGATGTCAACATAGGTTGATGAAACAGCTGTCGCGTAAAATAAAATAAATTGTGATACATAAAACAAAGTTATTCAATTTAACAGTTTACAACACATAATCTCGTAACATTCTATAAACGATAAAAAACCAGTTTATTTACGTTATATCTTCTTCTTTCCGTGTCCTGTCAGGTCTCCCCAACGTTGACTATCACCCTTGAGTAGGCCTACCCGTCCTGGGCAGCTCGGAACAACTCCCCCACGGTCCTCAGCCCCGTCCACTCTCCGATGTTCCACAGCCAGGAAACCCGCCTTCTCCCAACACCTCGTCGACCCTCAATCTTACCCTCCAAGATCAGATGTAATAGTGCGTAACATAATAAACAATAATAACAGCACATAATAAATATTCAAAATAGAAATAAAAAAATAAGAATAAAAGCTTTCATAAAAAAAAATAAAAAAAATGATAGTGTCATGAACAAAATAATGAAAGGATCATTAAAATGGTTTTGACTTATGGAAAGAATGAATGAAGAAATAATGGTAAAAAAATATATGTTAATGATGTAAATGGAACCAGAAATAGTGGAAGACCGAGGAAAACGTGGCACGATCAAATAAATCAAATATTGAATGTCAGCAGTCGGAGTCGAGGCAGACCGAGGAAAACATGGTATGACCAAATTGATCAAATTTTAAAGGTTGGTCATGTTAGAAGTCGGAGGAATCGACGTGCGTGTATGACTCGTTGTATGAATGTGGAGGAAGCTAGAGAGGTTTGCCTGGATAGAGTAGTGTGGCGGTCCATTCTCTCTGCCTACCCCTGCGAGGAAATGGCGTGATGGTTTGTTTGTTGAGTCAGAGAAATCGACGCGCGTGCATGACACGATGTTTGAATGTTGAGGATTCGAGAGAAATATGTCAGGAAAGAAAAGTGTGGCAGTCCAGTCTTTCTGCCTACCCCTTCGGGGAGACGGCGTGATGGTTAGTTAGTTAGTTAGTTAGCTTTTATAAAACAGAAGTTTTGAATCGTATTAATTATTTAATATGTGGTTTGTCTCTTCGGTCCGGAAAGTGTATAGGGAGGGAAAGTAGAGCGTAGAATGCCCAAGACGGTTGATGGTTGTACCCAATTTGCGGCTCGAGGGTGCTCAGGAGTAAAGACATCGCACCGCCAGCTGACTCTTGTATAGGGACTCGATATGATTGCCTGGACCGGCGGGCGGCGGGGGGGAGCGGCGGGGGGATTAGAAGCCGAACTAATGGGGGCTACTTTACAATATAAAACCTTATTTCTGTACCAACATTACATACAAATACTTCATATAATAAATAACAAAAAAAATATTAAAACATTCATAATTTTGTTTTTATCACTTTATTTTGTTTTATTTAAAAACTGATTAAATTTTATAATATTGAAAAAATATAGTTAAACTTGGTATAACAACATGTTACTTTACTTAACACAGACAATGATTAAGTTACAATTAAATTTAATTCAAATCAATTTATGCAAAAAAATTATAAACATTACAGAATAATGTCAATTCTAAATCGCTTATAATCACAATATACAAAATAATAATAACAAAAAAAAAATACAAATAATGCAATAAGAAAACAAACAGAAGACGATTAAAAAAATATATTCGAGGACAATTTAGTAAAAATAATCATCGTTGTACAATAAGAAGAGAATAAAATACCAATTTAATACATAAGAGATAGATGCTTTCTGAGGGTATTGAGGGTTTTTTTTTTTGCCCTGCCCACGGGCATTACCTTTGGTAGATTGGTTCTACACAGTGGCAGGTGAAATAATCTATGTTGCCTTTGTCGCAGATAATTGTCGGGAACAAACAAAGTCAAGTCATTCAAGTAACAACAATTAAAAAAATATATTTAAAATTGTTTACTTTGAAAAAGGTTAATACGAATGAAAACGTCATTTTTTTAGAAGTTTTATTATATTTTATGGGACATACATGTTTCGCCCTTCTAAGAGATTATCAAATGTTATAAGGGCGAAACATGTCATTCCCATAAAATATAATAAAACTTGAAAACTGACGTTTTAATTTGTATTAATTTTTTAATATAGAGTTTTGCATCATTGTTCAAGAAACAATAAATTGATAAAGGTTACTTGGAACCGATACATGTCTGTGTTAAATTAAATAAAATGTTGCAATACCAATTGAAATTATATTTATTCAAATATGAAACCACAAAACAAAGTGAAGGAGAATGCAGAAGAAATAATATTATTAACTGTTACAATATAAAACGCTGTTCAGGTATCACCTGATTGATGGAAGTGTTGCAAACTCAATGTATACATGAAAATCTGTATTTTTATTGTGTTTTTTTTATCTTTGCATGATGTCAATTTGCATTAGATTAACCTTGAAACTCACATTATAATGATTTTATTCCTATGGACATACAACTCTTGAATAGTTTTAGCCTCCTTGATGATTTTCCTAGAAGCTCCTCGATCCTGCGCCTTTTGCTCCCAGCAGTCCAATTTGCCGGACCTAGCTAGATCAGCCATAACATTATCCATTAGGCGCTATCAAGAACCTTCAAGTAGTCTTACTCCGGTTGGTCTAGACGCGTACAGGGTCTTAATTGCTTTGGTCTGTCCGGCTTGGCATACGTGTCCGATCCATGCTAGGCGACCGGCTCTCACGGTGCTTGTTATAAGGGGCTGCTTTGTATCGTACGGATCTCTTGGTTTCTTATATGCCTCCAATTTACCGCTGCAATACCGAGTCTGAGTCTCAGGATCATTCTCAGTATCTTATTCTCAAACCAGTAGATTCTCTGTTGTTCTTTTAGTCATTTTAGCATCTGTACATGTTTTGTTAAACCATTTTTTCCTTATTTGCATCGCCTAACTGTTTCTTGGTCGAATCGGTAATAACGGTTTTAATGTTGGTCCATTATCGATACATTACAATGACGCAGTACTTTGGTCGTTATCTTCTTCTTCTTATTCTTAGTGTAGGCCTAGTTGCCTGTTTCTTAAGAGGAATTAGCCCCTTGCGAAGTCGACTACCAGTTGTCGATCCATCTCTTTGGTGGTATGCCCGGGGGTCGTCTACCTTGGGGCTGGCCGTGCAACACAATGAAGGAGAGTCTAGATGGATCCATTCTCCTCACGTGTGCATACCAGTATCTTCTCCTTTCCCTTCCCACCTAACGACATCCTCGACCTCGCATATCTCCCATATTCATGTATTCCTTATCCTCTCTTGAGTGTCTTGCCAGATATCGTTATCTTCCTAGTAATATTTACAAGGTATTTAAGATTAAATATATTTTTAAAATGAAGAAGGAAGTCCAAGGTTTAATGTGTTTCAATATTATATAAAATATATTGTATGTATTCACTGAGTCATTGATCTTCAAATATTTATCTTCTATTTTTTATTTGTACTGTGGTATGAATGAATTCAATATGTCAGGAATCACAAATGTCAAAGTCTTCTCTAATACACAACCTAAATTTCTGTATCAGATGGAAGTTTCTTGAAGATAAACTCAAGTAGCAAGTATAAGCACATTACTTTAATAGAATTCTCTTGTATGATATTAATAGACGTGAAGTGGTAATTTTCAACTGTCACTCAGCTTATTATCCGAGAATGTGTACATGAATGTGTATAATATGAAAGTATATACCATAGTTACGAGTTAGTATAAAATATCAGTGGTTGAACATGAAGTATTTTTTTTAATGTAATAAATTCAATTAGGATAAACAAGATAGGGGGACAACGGGATGTTGTTGTTATTTTTTTAAATCGTTTTAAAATATACATAGAGGTGAAATTCACTAATGTTTGTGTCTTCGACCGGTTTTGGCAATGAATTTTTATTAATTATTTTATCGGCTCCATCGCCGGAGTTCCCTGGACAGACATGGTTACCTATACCAAAGTCCTGAAGCGAGCTAGAGTTGACAGGGAACTGTTCAAGGTTCGAAAGATCTCACATATGGGTCATATACTGCGTGGGGAAAAGTACCACCTTCTCTAACTGATATTGGAGGGGATTATTGAGGGACGCCGAGGGCCCGGAAGGAGACAAATGTCCTGGCTGCGAAACGTGAGGGAGTGGACCGGCATCCGGAGTGTGAAGGAGCTGTTCCGAGTAGCACAGGACAGGGACAGGTGCGCTGAGGTGATCGCCAACGTTGGGGGATCCGACAGGGCACTTGAAGAAGAAGAATAATTATTTTAACTTTATTTACAAAAAATATCATATCGTAATAATAATACTATTGGATTATATAGATTCGTTTAACTTCAACCCCCACCATTGTCATTTCATATACCATATAAGCCCATAAAATTGATATAGGCATCAGAAGATGGCAGCAACCTGCCGAAACCTCTCGAAGGCACAGATATTAGTGAATTTTAACAAAAAATACATTTTAAAATGTTTCAATTATTTTCATTCTTTTTTATAAAAATATAAACATAACTTACTTAGATCACAGAGCGACACTGGTTCAAAATAAATTGTGTGAGGGCCTACATTTCGCGTAACAAAATCAGTTCATCTTAGGATTCACAGCTGCTTTAAAACACACTTTCTGAAGATAAATTCCGTTCCGTATTTCATTTTGATAACAAATAAAATAGACTTAATTATTTTCAAATGACTCACATATCACTTTGACGTATTAGCAAGTTTATTAATATGATGATAATCAACCTTTATAAATGTATTAATAATGGATGATCTTCTTCTTCTTCTTCTTATACTGGTCGAAGAGGGTTAGGGCCTGTTTAAGCAGAGTTTACCGCCTCTTGCGATTTAGACTCCCAGCTGTCTTTCCATTTTTTGGGGGTATTCCAGGCATCCTTCATCCCTATGATTTCCCATGTAAGGCGAGTTGTGGTAATCTTTATGCGTCCATTATATCCTTATAGTCTCTCCAATACCTTCTTATTACACTTTTCTCTGATCGTGGTGTTTCTTATTCTGTCAGTCAGAGTCCTGTCTGTTATTTTTATGAGGGTTTTCATCTTTGTGGTTCTGAGAATTGATTTATTACGAACTGTGTCAGCTCTTGTTTTGATACTATATAATAATGATAATGAAAAAACGGATGATGAAATGTCTTAATAATGTATCAACGACTAGATTACTGCAATGGAGTCTACGCCAACATCCCCAAACAGCAAACTAATAAACTCCTGTATGCATTCAACGCAGCAGCAAGACTGATAATAGGTGTGCCGAAAAGTTGTCACTTAACACAGCATCTTAAGGAGCTCCACTAGCTGAAATATCCAGAAAGGATACAATACAAGCTCTGCTGGACGGTCTTCAAGGCGTTGCATTGTATGGCACCAGCTAATATATCCGAACTCTGCATCAACGAGAAATTAGAATGCCAGTCAGTCTACATTACGATCAGCTAAGACTTCTGCAATCGGTAGATTGATTTGTACCACCAAAAAAACCCGCCAAAACGCTGTCCTAGCACAAACTTTGGCAACCGAGCCTTCGCGGTAGCCGGCCCTTCAGCCTGGATCAATATTCCAGCAGACCTTAAGTGCATCGAGAATCAGTCAGAGTTTACATCTAGTCTCAAAACGCACCTATTTAAATTATTCTTTCCTGTTCACAAGGGTTGATCGACTGCGTTGGGTGCAGCCCTCATTCTAAATATGTTTATTTTAACTAGTTCAGTAAACGGAGCATTTTCTTAAGCGCCCTTAAAATGAGTAATTCATAAAAATGGCGCTCTATAAATTATCCAATTTATTATTATAATTATATTATCACTTACTTATTTGATAAAATATGGAATATTAGAATATGGCGATGTGGCGATGAGGTTCGCAACCCATCACACCGCGTCTCCCGCGGAGCGAAAAGAGAAGGATGGAGTGCCGCATCAGTAAAAGTGTGACAGTCCATTCTTTCTGCCTACCCTTTCGGGGAGACGGCGTGATGGTTAGTTAGTTAGTTTTAGAATATTGTTGTTTCAAGAATAGGAACTGAAAATGTTGTATTTAACAAATATTTCATATACGTTTTGAAATATTTTGTAAATTTATCGTTAATTAATTATTTAATATTGAGAAAATCTTTGAATGTTTTAATAAGCTTTTAGAAAACAATATCTTACAAGTTGCTGAACGTCGCAAATTTTTACATGAAACCCTTTGTAAAGCGATATATGTAACTTCTTTAAAATATGGAAAATTCTGAAAAACGAGCTTTTTCCTCAATATGAATAATAAACACACAAATATGAAATTGGTGTTTTCCAAATAAACAATATTCAATCTTTCTTTTATATTTTAAATATATTTTATTTGATCTTCAAAAAATACCGAAACAAACATATAGATATCAATGTCTTTTTTCATAGAATTTGTGAAACCAAGAAGATTATTAAAAATACACCCTACCTCTGTTCGTACCAAGATTCAGACATCATACGTACATTTTATTAAAGTAGTGAATATAAGATAAAAGCAACCCGAACGCTTTTGAAACGTGATAACTCAGAAGAACTGGATAGATTCTTCTTTAATATAACAAGGCACAGAGTTATCGGATGTACGCAAAGAGAAAAAAAAACCGAATACGTCTGGAAAATAATAGGTACAAGTATCTCACAAATAACAATGCGAGCTACTCGCCAATAGGCATGCCGTGAGATCTTTCAGGAAATAGCTCATTTATCAAGAAACTATTACCCACCTTCTTGAATAATAAAAAAGTTGATTTATCAGATGAAATACGTATTTTTCAATAATGGAACAACTTCAAAACGAATTGAGATTTGTTAATACAGATTTTTTTTTACGTTTTTCTAATAAAATATATGCCATATGTTTAATATAACTGATATTTTTTATTAACTAACTAACTAACCATCACGCCGTCTCCCCGAAAAGGTAGGCAGAAAGAATGCACTGTCACACTTTAACCGATGCGGTGTGATGGGTTGCGAACCTCATCGCCACCAATAGGCATCTCCCGCGCACATTTTGATCGTACAACATCCACAAAATAAATGTAAAACAAATAATAGATTTTTATATCTATATTATATAAAATATTGTCTATTATGTTATATTTATACAATATAAAACAAGTATTGTGACCAACGTGGTTGATTTTACGAGTTTGATTCACAAAATAATTCTGGGGTCTACTGAAAACCATTATATTCTGAAGCAAATGGGTCTATTTATTTCTTAGGCAACGCTAGGCATTAAAAAATAGTAATTTGGATATTGAATTCCATCGCCTGGATTGCAGTTTATTTTAGAGTCAGTTTTTTTTACAAATAATAGAAGGGCACACATAGGACACTAACTTCGGGATGGGAATCGACGGTATTGTAATGCCCCCTAAGAGTCATCAGTCAAACAATTTTAAAAAAAATACTTTTTTTAGTGTTTCTTAAATACAAGAAAAATTCCCGCCGTTCTCAACCTCTAAGTCGATTGGAGGTTAGCACGCCTTTATATTCGCTGAATCGAAAGTCTTGAGGTCATATGACGGTCTTATTTTTTATTCCAATTAATTATTGTATAAAAATGTACAAATGAGAGAGCTTCCCATAATTGATTATGCCAATGAAGAAGATTATAAGCTCTATCTATAAGCAATAATTCAATACCAATTTTCCGGTAATAGGTAGTTTCGAACCTAATTACACTACATGATTTGTATTTTGTAGTAATTATATTGATTCTCTTGACATTTTTATGATTTAAAACTTATATATAATATAATAATAAAAACAAACTTTGTTTTTACCACGATGGTTATTATAATTGATGCCAAATAGTTTCGCTTGGAATCAAGCTTTATCAAGGCAGTATAACAACTGGATGTGTACCAAATAGATTGCTCTGATGAAGCTTGGGTCCAACCGAAACTAGTTGGCATAAATTATAATAACCACACCGTAATTAAATACAAAGCGTTTTATAATATTATATCTATAAGTTTAAAATGTCCAACCACAAAATGAGTGCTCCATATGAACATTATTATTTTTATTATTATTATTTTCTTGAATCGCTCTTAACATCAATACAGCGGGAGCCAAATCAATGCAAAAGGTAAAGCTATCAAATTGGTTCTCTAGACAAGTGTATGAAAGAGTTAAAAGGGTTGGATGCAGGTGCAAAAATAAACGGTGTGTAAGTAAGCTGTTTGTTAGATGCGGACGACGCTGTGCTACTTGCAGACAACGACCGTGGACTACAAGCCCTGGTGTCTGTAATGTATGAGGTATGCAAGCTATACGATTTGATGATGAATGTGAATTAGTCCAAGGTTTTCGAAAAAGAAGGAAACATAACAGTCTGCAACATCAGAGTTAACGGTGAAAATCTGGAACAAGTGGATAAATTTATTCATTTAGGAAGTATGTTTACAAAGGATGGGAGAGTGGAGAAGGTTATTGAAAGAAGGCTTGGGGCAGGCAACAGAGTAAATGGTGCACTTAAAGTTGTCATCGCAAACAAAAGTCTATCCAAAAAAGCTAAGATGGCAGTGCATAATGGTGTTCTTGTGCCGACACTTATGTATGGAAGTGAAGCATGGAACTGGCAAAATAAGGATGAAAGTAGAATAAATGCAGTAGAAATGAGTTCTCTAAGACGAATGTGTAGTAAATCTGTATATGATAGAGTAAATGAAAGTGTTATGAACAAAATAATGAAAGGGTCGTTAAATCGGTTTGGACACATGGAAAGAATGAGTGAAGACAAATGGTGAAGAAGGTATATGTAATCAAATATTAAATGTCGGTCACGTGAGGAGTCGGAGAAATCGACGTGCGTGAATGACAAGATGTATGAATGTAGAGGGACCGATAGAAGTATGTCAGGACAGAACATTGTGGCGGTTCATTCTTCCTGCCTAGCCTTCTGGAGAGACGGCGTGATGGTTAGTTAGTTTTAGTTAGTAGATTCTCATGACATGTGATAGGTTTATATCGTCATTTTATTGTCACGTAATCTCGATGCCTGACCAAAGACAGTGTGACAATCACAACCATCGCCGGGAATCAAACCCGGGACCTTCGGCAGTCATAACAGTTCCCACTCTGCCCTCCATTTCTCTCTCAGTGTGTTTTCGGTTTCAGTATCATAGGTACTAACAAAAAATATATAATGGATGTGTACCGAATCTTACCCTCAATCTAACCTTCCAAGATCAGATGTAACAGGGTAAGATTGAGGATCGATGAGGTGTTGGAAGGCAGGTTTCCTGGCTGTGCAAACCCGAGAGTGGACAGGGCTGAGGACCGTGGAGGAGCTGTTCTGAGCTGTCCTAGACAGGGAGGCCTACTCAAGGGTGATACACAACGTTAGCGAGACCTGACAGGACACAGAAAGAAGTATCGAATAACTTTTGTTCAGTTCAAGAAATATTGAGAATAGAAATAAATATAAAAAGGTTATATTGAATATTTTGATTCACAGACACACAAATCGTACACGTTTAAACGTAGAAAGAATTAAGCAAACACAAATAATTGAAAAAATATTTATTCTCAAACATTGAATGCGACAACTTACTCATTCTGTTTATCCCTTTCAAAACTCCAGAAAACTTTGAATACCTAAGAAAATTTCTGGTCAATACAATAAACAAAGAAACAATAAATGTTATTTCAAAAATTTACTCAAGTGCTACGAATACGACCTTTAGAACTTTTCGAACCATTATAATCTGAAAACTTATTCAATTTTATGATAACAAATAATTTGTTTGGTTGTATATAATATTTTGTTTAATAGAACTTTTCTTTCGTGTTTTACGAGAACAAAATACAATAGAAACGGATTTCCTAACTGAAAAATCTTTAAAGCCTATAAGAACATACTGACATAGCGGTGTGGTATTGTTGACCAATTAGATCTTTTGAAACTTTTAAAATTTCGACGATACATCTCGCGTCCAATGGACTTTAGAAAGTATCTTGTCTTCCTAATGTCGAACCACCTCTAATGCGTTCCTGGTTTGTTGTATTTTTATGATATTTCACCTGTACTTAATAGATGCCTTAAACATTTTCCTGTTTGTAATGTCTATTGAGTTAATAAACTGATTTGATTTGATTTGATTTGATTTGACTCCGAAATCTTGGGCAAGACTGATTTTTTTACTAGTCAATTTAATGAACACATACACTTATTGTGTTACTTATGTTTAATCATTAGACTTAATATATTTTCTATGAATTTAATTATTTAATGACTTTCGCCTTGGTACTAGTATATTAAAAATTGTTTTACACTATGTACTGTTCATTCTGAAAACATATTAGTATGGAAAAACATGTCACTTCGATAAAACATAGTGAACGGACGGTTTGACTAACTAAAGCCACACACACAAATAATGGACCGCCACACTACTCTGTTCTGACATACTTCTCTCGCTTCCTCTACATTCATACATCTTGTTATGCACGCACGTCGATTTCTCCGACTCCTCACGTGACCGATATTCAATATTCGATAGATTTGATCATGCCACGTTTTCAACGGCCTTCATCTTTTTCTATCTCCTTTCACGTCGTTTACATATATACCTTCTTCACCATTCTCTCTTCACTCATTCTTTGCATCTGTCCAAATCATCTTAATGACCCTTTCATTATTTTGTTCATAACACTTTCATTCGTACCGCATTCACTTCTTATACTTGCATTTGACACTTTATCATATACAGATTTACAAAAATTCGTCTTAGGGATCTCATTTCTACTGCATTTATTCTACTTTCATCCTTCTTTTGCCAGTTCCATGTTTCGCTTCCATGCATTTTTAGATTAGATTGTCCCCCTCTTTTACAGAGGTAAAACAACCCGTAACCTAAATCTTCGTATTGCAGAACACCTACGTTGTCTTTATCTTTGGTAGAAAAAGACCATATTTTTCATAAGAAAGCAGGAGCCTAGTTTCTACATAAAAATAAAAATAGATATAAGATTCCATAACTTAGAAGCAATAGAAATAAAAAATCCATAAACAGTTATGCCCGAATTTTGAATAATCAAACCAATTTAACTTATAGACCTATTTTAAATATGTTTCCACTTTCTCTTAACCACCCAGTAGATATCATGAAGCCCAGTAGATACATTAGGGTCGACACAAGAATACCATTATGCACTGCGATCTTAGCTTTTCTGGATAAGATTTCTCTTAAAACTAGTAATAATGGACGTTTTAAATCATATAAAATATATTTCATTTCATTGTTCGAGAAATTCTTCAGCAATAACACTCTTCGATATTACTAATCAATTTCCATTAAAGAAAAACGACAATTTTATTTCAATTCGATGTTGCTATAACAACCCCATGAGGTTCAATAATCATTGACATTTTATCTTATTTGATGTTATTCTTATTTATGCATTCATGTACTAAAAGTTCAATCATTACAAAAATAGGTTAACATTTCAGGCTACATTTATTTTCCTTTGAAATATTGTATGAATCGTTACAACAAACGTTTAATTTTTATTTGAAATCAACGAAAAACATGTGTCTTAAAATAAATATTGATATAAACACTTTCATGTTTATTTGGTATACAAGAGAAAACACATTTACAATGTTAACAATATGAGGAATACTTTTTTCTTAGTGTGTTGTGAATTCGTATATAAATACTTTTTTTTTTAGTATAAATTTAATAATTAGTTTTTGAATGAATACAAATACTTGTACACAAATACTGGATTTTTACCCATTGCGGGTTAATCATTTTTTTATGGATTAATTGTATCTCAATAGAGACGAAAATGTAATTTTATTTTTGGAAACAGAATATGGTAGTCGAGGGGTTTACAGGACTTATGACCTGTCATTGGTTGGGTTAAGCGATCACTTTATGTTAACAACATTCCCCATTCCGCCCTTTTTACGACACCACGTCTGACAAATTTTTGGAACTTGTATATATGCTACTATTTTTATAATAACTTCACTGTTTGTAGGTCAATCTACACTAGCGCCATTTATTAGATTAAAAATAATGAATAATAATAGGTGGCGCTAGTGTAGATGGACGTACAAACAGTGAAGTTATTATAAAAAAGTAGTAGTAATAATATAAAAATATAAGAGTAGCATATATACAAGTTCCAAAAAAATTGTCAGACGTGGTGGTCGTAAGAAGGGCGCAATGGGGAAAGTTGTTAACATAAAGTGATCGCTTAACCCAACCAATGACAGATCATTAGTTCTGTAAACGCCTCGACTACCATTTTCTATTTCCAAAAAAAAAATTACATTTTCGTCTCTTTTGAGATACAATTAAATCCTTAATAAATTTAATAGTTTCAAGTGCTTGCAATTCTTCATTGGTGTATTTATTAAAACAAATTTTTAAAATTAAAACATTGTGTCGTCACATTTTTTTAATTTCTGAATTATTTATTGTTTCTTGAACAATGATATAAATTCGTAGTAATGATATAAAATAGATATGCGAAACATGTCATTCATACAAAATACAATAAAACTTCTAGAACAGAGACGTTTTTATTCGTATTAATTGATACAGAATTTATAATAAATAAACACAAATTAATTTATGGATAAGACAATCAAATGATTTTACTGAAATCTCTTGATGGAAGTTCATTTTAAATAATAATAAAATAAAACAATGTTTTTTTAACTACTTCCAATTTTGTCTTTATTTCGAAACCGGTCGCTGTCGAAATAAAGACAAAAGTGGAAGGAGTTAAAAAATATCGTTTTAGTTTATTGTAATTAATGGATAGTTTGTACGATATGAAATTATATAAAAAAAATATTAGAAATACTGATTTCAAACAACCATGCTCTAAAAGGTTACTAAATTTTTAGTTTTTTATTTATTTATTTCATAAATGTTGATGTTAAATTTATTTGATTGTTTATAATATTTTCTTTTTTTTTAATAGCTTTTTAATTTCTAAAATTTCGACATGTTAAAAATAGAAATATAACTTTTTGCAATCTCTTAATTTAAAAAAAATTAAAGCAATTAAAAATAAATAAAATTTATAAATGATCAAAAAATTTAACGTCAAGTCCAATCTTTGATTTATTTCCTTTGTTGTGAACCCTAATAAGAACTTTAAATTATTGTTTTAAATTTTAAATTGAATCATACAAAAGCATAAACGTTCCAAAATAAATCTTTATAACATCTGTCAGATCATGAAAACAATTTTATAATATTTTTAAAAATGTTTCTTTTCTGAAGAAGGACTGTTTGTCCGAAACATGTCTATTTAATTTTATTTTTTAATATAAGTGATGTATATACAAAGTACATAAAAAAGATAAAAAGAAATAAATGTTGTTATTTTCATGAGATGTCAGATCTCCACTATATTACTTCCCAGTTTAATGTTTTGGAACCATACATTTTTTCTTCTTTCGAATGCATATCGTACCTTCATGTTTTATTAAATCAATGGCCTTTCTAGCAGTTTATGAGTATCTCTTTCTTGCTAGGAATGCTAGGCTACCAGTCACTCGGGTGACGGTAAGACATTTGCTTAAATTTTTAGATGTTTACTTTTTTCGACTGATTGTTTACACGATTTAGGAATGATATTTGTTTATTTGTTTGTGAATAGAATTAGTTTGTAGATAGATCACATATTGTTTATTCTCTCATAATACACAATCAACCTGCAAACGGTTATGACGATAGGTAGAGCAATCAATTTGCTAATGTAACCAAGCAACATGACTCACCTTAGGGAAGGACTATTTATAACAGATACAGTTGTTTTTATTATTATTGAAATTGTTGTTTTACTTCGTTATTGCTTTGGGATATGTTATTTTTCAAGAACCTCTCCAAGTGGTTATAAAACATGATAATTGGTAGTTTTGACATTTTTTTAGGGACACCAATGTTTAACCTTGCTTGGGTATTATATTAAACATAAGTCACAACATTCGTCTTTGCCCTTGCAAGGTGAAACATAGCACATCCATAAAAAAATAATAAAACATTTTGATCATTGCATAAATATAATGATTTAATTTTGGTATCATATAGTGAAAGAATGACAAACATTATTATGTTTTTTAGTTAAACAAACCACGACAGTCTGCAACATTAGCGTGAATGGTGAAAACTTGGAGCAAGTAGTTGAGTTTGTGTATTTAGGTAGTATGTTTACAAGAGACGGGAGAGTGGAGAGGGATATTGAAAGAAGGGTTGGGGCAGGCAACAAAGTGAATGGTGCACTTAAAGTTGTCATCGCAAACAAAAACCTATCCAAAAAAGCTAGAATGGCAGTGCACAATGGTGTTCTTCTACCGACCCTTATGTATGGAAGCGAAGCATGGAACTGGCAAAGGAAGGATGAAAGTAGAATAAATGCAGTAGAAATGAGATCTCTTAGACGAATGTGTGGATATTCTGTGTATGATAGAGTGTCGAATGAAAATATAAGAAGTGAATGCGGTGCGAATGATGGTGTCATGAACAAAATAATGAAAGGATCATTAAGATGGTTTGGACATATGGAAAGAATGAATGAAGAAAGAATGGTAAAAAAATTATATGTTAATGATGTAAATGGTGCCAGAAATAGAGGAAGACCAAGGAAAACGTGGCACGATCAAATAAATCAAATATTGAATGTCGGCCATGTGAGGAGTCAGAGAAATCGACGCGCGTGCATGACACGATGTATGAATGTTGAGGAAGCGAGAGAAATATGTCAGGAAAGAAAGGTGTGGCAGTCCATTCTTTCTGCCTACCCCTTCGGGGAGACGGCGTGATGGTTAGTTAGTTAGTTAGTTAGTTAAACAATTCTAATTTGTAGTGAATATTATCTTGTTTTGTTCTAATATATATTTTATGTGAAATCCAATTAAAATTATGAACATTCTCTGAGTACTTTGGCGAACAGAATTACGAAGTATTAAAAAACGTACAAAATATGAAAGTACCCTTGTCATTGCTTCAAAGTGTCATCGCGCAAACATTAATATTAATATTTAGACAATAAATTTAAAGAACCTTTCAGAAGCTGTATCTAAAATTTACGTAAAAAAATACAATTTATCGCTTTGTAAACAACTTTAATTAACAAGCTCCTATCGAGGAATCGTTGCTGAAATACACATTGATGTAATGAATCGAACATAAAAATCTAGTTTATTGACCTAAAATATGAAAATTGGTTAGTGATGAAGAGTGTATAATAATTACAGCTATATTTTTTTTAAACAAAAAGCATATGATTGTGTTATTCATTGTTTCGGCATTCACTTTGTGGTAGGACATGATTAAATTATAAATAAAACACTTGTTTTTTACCACTTGAGTATTATATTTTGAACGTCTAGTTTCGGAAGCTAAAGATGCTTCCATCTACAGGTTTCAATATAAAATAAATAAGTTTATATAAAAACCCCTAGATTAAAGCATCTGTAGCTTCCGAAACTAGTCGTTTAAAATATAATACTCAAGTGGTAAAAAAACAAGAGTTTTTTTTTATTTAAGCATATTATGCTTGCGTAAATAGAGATAAGTTGTGGAAAATATTGTCTGAATATGGAATAAGTACAAAACTGATCATGGCAATTAAGTCACTATACACGTAAAGTACTGCTAGTTTCAGAAGAAATAGGGATCTTACAGCCTGGTTTGATATTATTACAGGAGTCAAACAGTGTTATGTAATGTCCTCGTTTTTTTTTAATCTATATATGGACAGTGTATAAAAGTGCTGAAAGAGTTGGATGTAGGTGCCAAAATGAGCGGAGTGTCAGTTAGCTGTCTTTTGTATGCAGATGACGCTGTCCTACTTGCAGACAACGAACATGAACTGGAAGTCCTGTTGACTAGTATGAATGAGGTATGCATGTGAAATGATCTGATGATTTCCAATAAAAAAGAAATCAGGACAGTCTGCAATATAAGTGTGAATGGTGAAAATCTGGAGCAAGTAGATGAGTTTGTATATTTAGGAAGTATGTTTACAAACGATGAACGAGTGGAGAGGGATATTGAAAGAAGGGTTGGGGCGGGTAACAATGTGATTGGTGCACTTAAAGTCTTAACTGTCATCGCAAACATAAGCCTATCGAAAAAGCAAAGATGGCAGTGTACAGTGTAGTGTGTGTGTGGTGTTCTCGTATTATCGTATCCTTAGGATTGAAACCTAAGAAGAAGAATTTGTTATTATATTTGGTGCCAACATAATTCATATTTGAATGGAATATATAAGCATTTTCACAAGACATTGTTTGTATTTTTAATTGCAGATATGTTCAGGACCGATACATTTCTGCAAATAAAAATAAAATTGTATTGTGAAAATACTACTACATACCATTTATTCAAATGTGAATCCACAACACAAATAAAAGGCGAATATAGATGAAATCCAACATAATTCGCTTTCACCCTAGCTTAATCAGGTAAATATAATGAATGATTTTAAAAACTGTTGTTGCACAATTGTATTTTTCTTTTTCTTTTTCGTGACAGCTGTTTCGTCAACCTTTGTTGACATCATCAGGTGTTACAATAATATATCAAATGTCAAATTTTCGTGATGTGTATTTGTTCCTATGTCAATTTACATAATTTCTTTTTATGTAATTTTTAAATTCTTGCTGCAGATGAGTTAGGTACCTAATTATTTTAATTTAACAGTTTAAGTATCATAGTGTTTCGGCCAAAACAATGGACTATTTAAATAAATGATTTTAGTTTATTCTGATGAAGCTTGAGTTCAAGCAAGACATGAATGAAATGGCATGAAATATAGTAACTAAATCCAGGTTGAATGCTGTTTTTTTTTTCTTTATAAATTTGAAATGTCTTACCACAATACGAGTGCTTCTTGAAAACCAAGAAAATATGAATCACGTAGCTAAAGTAGGGCACACCTGAATAGCTACACAAGTATAAAATGTAGACGCTAGTTCTGCGCCTATAAAAATATTCGGTGAGGGGTGTCTGGGAAGTTCGGTAGGAGTGTATGGACTAAATTTAATAGATTATACCGGGGATATTGAGGCCCATTTCGGGTAACTTTCGGACCCTCATCCATCACAGAATGATGAAGGAGAGGAAATAATAAGTTAGTGATGTGAAGTAAGAGTCGTGATATATTTATGGATTGTACGTACTCTAAACACGTCTGCCGTAGCGTTCCAGGGGATTGTACGCCTAGAGAATCGTACATTATAAAAGTAATATCCGTTTTTAATCACTCGATAGTAAAAGCGATAAATACCATGAAATAAAATTAAAAAACTTTAAGTGCATAGAAAAAAACTATTTATAGCTCATAAAAATAATGTAAAACTGCATAACTACAACTTATACATCTTAACCAAAACTAAAAAAAAAATTTGTGTAAAAATTTACACAGTAAATGTATACTCGTGCGATATATAGAACTTCGAAATATTTTTTAATAAAATTAACTAACTAACAATCACGCCGTCTCTTCTGAGGGCTAGGCAGAGAATGGACTGCCCCATTTCTTTCCAGATATACCTATCTCGCTCTCTCGACATGCATACATCGTGTCATGCACGCACATTGTTTTTTTCCGACATCAATTATGACCGCCTTTAAGTATTCGATTAATTTGATCATGACATGCTATCTTTGGTTTTCCACAGCTTCTTTTCCACTCACACTGCATGGATATAAAATTTTAACAATTCTTCTCTCGTCCGTTCGTTTCATATATCCAAACGATCAAAGGGTTCCTTTATTAAATTAACTTGTGATGCAATCATTTGCTTTACATTTCTTCCTTATTTCGTCATTCGGAATTCTATCATATATCGTTTTCCTACATGTTTTCACGTTCTTCTAAGTGATCTCATTTCTACGTTATTTATCCTACATTCATCCCTCTTTTGCCAGCTCCAAGTTTCACTTTAAATCATAACGCTTGACACTATATATTATATCTTTAAATGGTATATTTATTGTTTCTTGAACAATGATATAAAACTCCCTATTGAAATAATTAATACGAAAAAAAATATCAGTTTTCTAGAAGTTTTATTATACGAGTATTATATGGGAATGACATGTTTCGCCCTTCTAAGGCATTATCAAATGTGATTTGATAATGCTTTAGAAGGGCGAAACATGTCATTCCTATAAAATATAATAAAACTTATAGAAAACTGACGTTTTCATTCGTTTTCGTAATTCTTTAATGATTTTTAAACCTAGGCACGTGACATTTCTTTTTTGTTAAAATTGAACGATTTGTAATCTGTTCCAACCTTAATCTGTGCCCATTAGAAAGGGCCTGCTTCAAAAGACTTCTGTTATTATTTAGTACGCAGTTACGATTTTGATCTCCGCAGAGGTGAAAAAAAATTCTATTGACTTTGTTTTAAAGAAACTCCATTAAAATAAAGTAGGTCGGAAAAATATAACCGCCATTAGTAACTTAATTTTTTTTCGCAACGAGCGTAAATTTTGTCGGAGAGAAAAATAGCTAAAATAAAAATGAGGGGAAAGACAAAAGTTTTTTAAGAACCAATGCCTGCAAAATCGAAGGAAGGATCGTAGAGACAAATTTATGTTTGTTCTTCTTTAACTTTTTCCGCATCTTTCTCTGACTACACGAATTAAAACCCTTCTTCTTAATTACCCAACTAACTAACCATCGTGCTGAAATCTTTTAAGAACCAAAGTTAATTGAGATGTTCCTTTTATTTCGATACACATTTTTCTAGTGTTAATTATAACTAACGGGTAATTACTTCATGTTAACGTGTTTTTCTCTGTTTTCAGAAAGGCGATACGATTGACATACGAATGGGGGTTGTTCAAGGTAACAATGATGAAAAATTATTATGCTCAGCTTAGTATTAATTAAAAAGAATACATTAAAATAAATGCATAAATATATCTTTTATGTAGCAATTGTAGATATTTTTCTCCGTTCTATTCGAGTACTTTTATCTTAATTTTCCTGCAACATTCTACGCAACTTTTTTCTACGATGCACTACCAAATATGGCTATGATATACTTGTTTTTATAACACCAGTGATATGTTCTATCATTTTAAGATGATTTCTTCATTAAATTGGAAATTTAAATATAAATCATCAAATTTATTATTTATTGTTTCTTGAACAATGATGTAAATGTTAAAAAAAATTAACAAATGCAAACGTATGTTTTCTAGAAGTTTTATTATTTGTTATGAAAATGAAATGTTTTGCCTTTAATGATATTATAAAATATCATTTGATAATGCCTTATAGAGGCATATCTATCACATAAAATATTATTAAATTTATACGAATAAAAACGTAGGTTTTCTAGAAGTTTTCTTACATTTTATGGGAATGGCATGTTTCGCCCTTCTAGGGCATGAACAAATGATGATTAAATGATTTATTTAATTTATAATAAACTAAATGCACGTTATATTACTAATTGAAATATAGGAAATAAATAACATAATAGATCATTAATTGTAAATTATGTTTCAATTTAGGAAGGTAATATTTAAACTTAATTATCTTAAACACAAAAATCAAATAATATAGAATCATTCCAAGAATTAGCCACCCTAGTAATTGCTTTTTAATTATATGGTCAACAAATCAACCCAAAATATACATTATGTTAAACCATTTCCATTACAATTTAATAACAGCAATACATTATTTAGAATCAGAAAAAAAAGGTTTAACCCCCACCGCAATCATTTATTATATAAACCAAATAAATTATGATGTACTCGTATGTACCAGAAGATGGCAGCAAGCTGCCGAAACCGGTCGATCATAAACACAAGTGGAAGCACACTAAATACATAATAATAATAAAAAATTGCATACATTTTTTTTTAAACATTTTGAATGTATACAAATACTTGTAGACGAATACTGGATTTTACCCATCGCGGGTTATTTTTAAGGATTAATTGTATCTCAATAGAGACGAATATGCTAATTTTAAACAGAATATGGAGTAGAGGCGTTTACAGGACTTATGACCTGTCATTGGTTGGGTTAAACACACGCTTTATGTAATACAACATTCCCCATTCCGCCCTTCTTACGACCACTACGTCTGACAATTTTTTTGGAAGTTGTATTTATGCTACAATATAGCACCTCGTTTCACATTTTTTAGTTCAATCTACACTAGCGCCGCCTTTTTACTTGGACTAGTTTTTTTACAACATTTTGAATGTATACAAATACTTTTAATGTATACAAAAAAATATTGTTTTCATTATTTAGGAAGGTGACTTAATTGGCTTCAATTTATTTATGACAGCAAAGTTTTACAAAAACTTTGTGTTGAAAATGATTTTTTAACCAGATATTTTGTTTTCTATTGTATCATGGAAAACCAGGCTTACTGTATGTATTCCAATTGAATACTCATTGCATTCCACGAGCGCCGCCACTTTCTCACGTATATAGTAATTCTTTCAGCTAGAAACATTGTTTATGGTTCCGTACCCTTTGGAAACTAGAATTATCTCACCGCACCGGAAGGGTTAACGGCTCTCCACACAAACACTTAAAACTTTTTCAGCTCCACGCGGGAGGCTACTTTCCTTAGGAAACTAAGTCGGAATTAATTGCTTAGGCGTGAATGGCTTACGAGAAGTTGTGTTTCCACCTTACATTCACCATTCCCAGCTTCTAGCGCTTCTTACAGCGGCGTTGCCATAGTTTAACAGCCCTCTAGTAAACTCTCCCCTAGCCCTCTATGATATCGTCCGTATACTAGTAATAAGTGAAAAATAATGATTTCAAATAGATTTTAAATAGAGACTAAGATGTGAATTATTTGGAAACGAAATATGGTAGTCTTAACAGGACTTATGACCTGTCATTGGTTGGGTTAAGCGATCACTTTATGTTTAACAACATTCACCATTTCGCCCTTCTTACGACACCACGTCTGACAAATTTTTGGAACTTGTATATATGTTAATATTTTTTAATAACTTCACGGTTGGTAGGTCCATCTACACTAGCGCCATCTTTTAAGATAATTTTAACGCATTATTAAAACTGTTTAATCCATTTATTAAATATTATTACATAATAAAAAAAGTTAAACACAACATGTCCAAAGGGTGTCCTACATGGAAAAGGTCTAAATATAATAACTATTTACATATATTATACAAAAACGATCTTAAAATACAATCAAATTATAGTTTTTTTTATCGTTAACTTCAAGGGTAAATAATTAATGTTCTTAATTGATTTTTCTTGGTAGAAGTTCATTTTTAATAATGAAACAACAAAAATTATACAAAATTTCTTTATTATTATGTATTTAGTGTGCTTCCATTTGTGTTTATGTTCGACCGGTTTTGGCAGCTTGCTGGTACCTACATCAAAATTTATTTGGTTTATATTATAAATGATAGTGATGGGGGTAAACAATTTTTCTTTGATACTAAATAATGTAATGTAAACTTTACCTTCAAGGCTTGATAAAATATAAAATAATACATACCAAATAATGATTTTCAGATAGTTTGGATATAAACTGATTTCTTGCAGGGTATGCTGGACTACCAATCATTAGAAATTAGACGAACTATCAATTTGGATGTTCATTTTTTTCAACTGATTCGTGGTCGAATACATAACTTGTATATTTTGAATGACTTGACTTTGTTTGTCTCAGACAATTATCTGCGACAAAAGCAACATAGATTATTTCTATATAGTATACCCGTGGGTAAGGCAATAATCCTTCAAAACCGCATATTTTCTGATGTGGACATCTTTCACGATAGTGAGGCTGATCAATTTCTTATATCATGTATAAAATTGATATTTGCTTCTCTTGTTCTTCTTATTGTTTCTTAATTGGTCTTAATTTTTTTAATTATCTCGTGTTTTATTGTGTTTCGGTCTATTGTTTTTATTTTAATTTTTAAATTTCACAATTGTATTTTCTGTTTAAAATAGTTTTTATTATTATTTTGTATTCTATAGTCATAAGCGCATTGAAGTAGGAACAACGACGAGCGTGCATGTCATGGTGTGTGAATGTAGAAGAGGCGCGAGAGTTATGTCACGATAGAACAATGCGGCAATCCATCCTACCCCTCCGGGAAAACAGCGTGATGGTTAGTTAGTTAGTTAGTAAGCGCTTTGGTTATATACTGTGATGTTTAACTAACTAACTAACTAACCATCACGCCGTCTCCCCGAAGGGGTAGGCAGAAAGAATGGACTGCCACACTTTTCTTTCCTGACATATTTCTCTCCAATCCTCAACATTCATACATCGTGTCATGCACACGCGCGTCGATTTCTCTGACTCATCACATGGCCGACAGTCAATATTTGATTTATTTGATCGTGCCACGTTTTACTCGGTCTTCCCCTATTTTTGGTTCCATTTACATCATTCACATATCATTTTTTACCATTCTTTCTTCATTCATTCTTTCCATATGTCCAAACCATCTTAATGATCTTTTCATTATTTTGTTCATATAATAACACCAATATTCGCACCGCATTCACTCCTTATATTTTCATTCGACACTCTATCATGCACAGAGTATCCACACATTCGATTAAAAGATCTCATGTCTACTGCATTTATTCTACTGTCATTCTTCTTTTGCCAGTTCCATGATTCGCTTCCATACATAAGGGTTTATGATTTTAAAAAAAAAATCAAATTTAAATTGAAATTAAAAAAAATATGTGCGAGAAAATGGTTGAAAAATGTGTGCTACAGTTTGAATGAAAAAATAAGTCACAGAAGACCTAAAAACGTTTTTTTGGCATGTCAAAAATATTCAATTATTAAAAAGCAACCTTGATCGATGAGAATATTTCTGACGTTTTATGACGGTAGCTCAAGGGATTCGTAAGACTATTTCTGTTTTATAACAATGTAGAAATCCAATTTTGCGTACTCCTCCGGACTATCGGTTGGATAATTATTTACTCAGTAAGTTTTAATACACTCATTTCACATTATTTTATATAAAATATTAATTTTCATACTTTAAAATAAAGCGATGAAATCGTCTCATGAACGTAGATTTTTTTTTTGTTAATAACAATAAGAGTTTCAGATATTTGGGAGTAGAGATCTGCAGCCAAAATGACCTTTATACCGAAGTACGTGAACAAGTCAGTAAAGCCTCTGCCGTGTCAGGATGCCTGAAGTATCTGGTCTGGAAGAACAAGCACATGCGTGTCGACAGCAAGATCAGAATCTATAAAACATGCGTGCGACCTATCATGACGTACGCTGTAGAGACGCGGGCTGACACTGTGCGAACCAAGGGACTACTAAGAACATCGGAGATGAAGGTCCTAAGATCAATTACCGAAAAAATCTTTCGAGATCCTGTCCGCAACGTAGACATAAGAAAAACTTGCGAAATAGAGGATATCGTTCAGTGGAGTAGATCGAAAGAAGATACTGGAGGGACCATGTAGCCCGAATGGATGGTGACAGATTTGCAAATACAGCCGCTTATGAAATCCCCTCCGGACACCGCCCACCTGGAAGACCGCATAAGAGATGGAGGGACAGCTGGATCTCATCATCCGACGAGACATGATTTCTGTGTCACAGATCGTCAGATCTATTAAAAGAAGAAGAAGAAGAAGAGAATAACATTTTGTTTCCAAAAAAAAGTTTTTAGAATTAAACTCAAATCATTAGATTAATCATTCTTGTAAATAAGTCAGAATTATTTGGAATTTGCATTTGTAAAACTGTTTTAAAATAAAGTATATAAAATAGCGCTGCAAATTCTTCTTCTAAATTAATAATTGAAAACCCTTAATAACATAGGAATGTATAAAAAAAACTGCTGCAAGTTAAAGCATAAAAATTGGAGAGCCATCTTCAGGCGTTATCTAGCAATGTAGTACTGTGAAGTGTTCCTTGACATATTAGCATATATACATCTTTCAAAAATTTGTCAGACATGGTGGTCGTAAGAAGGGAGGAATGGGGAATGTTGTATTACATAAAACGATCGCTGAACCCTACCAATGACAGGTCATAAGTTTTGTAAACGCCTCGACCACCATATTCTGTTTCCAAAAATACAATTTACATCTTCGTCTGTATTAAGATAAAATTAATCCTTAAAAATGACTCACCCGCAATGTGCTAAATGTATTTGTCTACAAGTATTTGTATATATTCAAAATGTTGAAATAAAGTAAATCGTTATCATAACCATTATGAAGATTTTGAAAAAGAAATGTAAATTTTTGGCTACATCACTCCACATGTCTCGACTCCGACGACCTTAGACTTAACCCAAACGACGCACTTTAGTAAACTACAATAATAATTATGCCCCGAGAGAGTATTGTTTTGGAATTGTCTTATTCAACGAACTCATAATTTTTGAGAGCCTGTGATAAAGTTTGTTTGATTCTTATTTAAAACTCTTTATGAGAGCTACGAGAACTTTCATTAGACTTGTATTATAGCATTTTTTAAATAATTCTACACATTACTGTCTTTGTTAAAATATAATATATACTGTTTGTTTTGAATGTATACAAATACTGTTAGACAAATACTGGATTTTACCCATTGCGGGTTAATCATTTTTAAGGATAAATTGAATCTCAATAGAGACGAAGATGTAAATTGTATTTTTGGAAAGAGAGGATGGTAGTCGAGGCGTTTACAGGACTTATGACCTGTCATTGGTTGGGTTAAGCGATCACTTTATGTTCACAACATTTTCCATTTCGCCCTTCTTACGACCACCACGTCTGACAAATTTTTTGAAAGATGTATATATGCTACTATGTTAAGAACATTTTTAGGTCAATCTACACTAGCGCCATCTATTAAGAATATATGTAAGCATTAAGCAGAAATCTTTATTAACGCAATGTGAAAGGCAACGCGACTATCATACATTGATAGACAACGCCGAGAGATCCAATCTCCAATTTTAATGCTGTTAACTTGGACCAGTTTTTATACAATTTGTTTTTGAATGTATACAAATACTTGTAGACAAATACTGGATTTTACCCATTGCGGGTCAATCATTTTTAATGATCGATTGTATCTCAATAGAGACGAAGATGTAAATTGTTTTTTTGGAGATGTAAATAGATTTTTTTAAGACGTTAATTGTTTTTTTCGACCACCATATTCTGTTTCCAAAAAAAATATTCACATCTTCGTCTCTATTGAGATTCAATTAATCCTTAAAAATATATACTCGTATACTGTTTGAACATTCTTTTGTCTAGCTTTAATGTTTTGGATGGTTAATGGTAAAAGTTAGATTACTTTCTTTTCAATAAGTACAGTACGTGAAATTAATAACCTATATTATAGGTAAGAAAACTTTCATTTCAGATAATATATTTTTGTATTATTTTATAAATAGAACTAAAATGTGTCACTGTAAAGTAAATCTAAAAAAACTTATTTAAATTTAATTAAAGGTTCTTTCATCTTACTCACAAAGTAATTTCAATGTTTTCTTCTTTATATGTTAACATGTTTGAAAAGACGGACCTATTTAGAAAATGATTATGATTTTTGTTTGTAACAAAAAATGGATTTTTTAACCGTTTTAGATTTTATAAAACCCTTAAATTCTAAAATAAAAATCGTCCTTCTTGGGATTTACAATAAAACTTTTAGTATTCGTACAGTCACCTCAATATTCAACACTTAGTTTAAATTTTCTTCTTTTTTAGCTATCACCTAGTGTTGTAGATTCATAAATTAATGACTTTTAAAAACTTTGTATTTTCTCAAAACTTTATTGCACTCTTCACAAAAATTTATTAGATGGTACTCATTCTTCAAAGTTTCAGAAAATCTCTATTTATTATGTAACGTAACAGTTACTATTTCTTGTTTATTTTCGGTTATCTCAATATTCAGCGTTTAGTTCTCGACTCCATTCAAACCCCTAGTTCCCGTTTTTACCACCAGAGTGCTACAGACTCTTGTTCCCGCGCGCTTCGCGGATTTGGCGCTAAATTCACCCCGATGTGTGCGCCCTCTGCAGTTGACTCTCAGCCCCTTCTGCGCAACCCCTTCTGCGCAGCCCACACGGGCCCACTTCACTTCGTTTGGAGCTGTCAACTTCGCGGCATCGATTGGAGGATCGCCGTTTCGACCCGCGATTTTCCCGATGGGATAATCCGCTTTCATCTAGCCTCATCCGCCATGGAATAACTTCAAGCAAGGTATTTGAGGTACTTGCCATCGTGCCCATAAAATCTGTGGCATTATTTCAGGTTTTCCACCAACTTGTCCTGCACTATGGCGATGCCAAAAGTGCATATCCGCTCCCAGGCCGTTTGTCAAGCCCGACCTTGCTGCGGTTGATTCCCTCCGCCACGGTCTGAGCCATCCTCTGCTCCCGAAATTGCCGCCCACGTGTTGTCGCACATCATGTCCCGACAACGTGGTTGACCTCACCACCATGCGGAACTGCGAGGACCACTTCGTCACGCCGCTTCAGACAGCACCAACAGGTTAGGGAACCTCGTGTCTGCCAGGTGACGCTCTAAATATTGAATTGCTGACCCACCATCTTCTGGTCAGCGTCGCTGATAACGTCTACGGACGACGTCGCCGGTCGATGTCCTGACGAGCACGCCATCGAGGAATCGCCTCAAACAGCCTCTTCATTCTTTCATCATGTGCCTTTTTTTATGTATTCGTACGACATCTCTAGCCCCTAGATAATAATTTTAACTATTTTATGTGTTACAATAAACCCTCATGTATTCCGTGATATGTCTTTATTTACACCTTTCCCTATTCGAATGACAAGCAGCCGGAAAGTATCTCACGAGAAAACCGGAGATCTAAGGGCCCGCTCTCTGCGCTAGCCGAGGTAGGGAGATAGCCATTACAATTATAATAACAACTTTCTCTACTTTAAGACTTAATTTCACTCAATTGTTATCAATCTATTCTTAAAAAAATACTCTGAAAATGAATAAGTACGACCCTAACCTGTTTGTGAAGAGATTATGGTACTTACCATTCGAATCATTTTTGTGAAGATTATCATTGCCCCAATGTATTGTTTAAAATATGATGACCACCCCGAAACATATTGGTAAAGAGTCCAATAAAGTGTTGTCAAAATACCATGTTTTTCAAAAGTTATTCAAATAAATTTTTAATTCCTGAAATAGTCAAATTTCAAGACCAAATAATACAATTTTTTTATTATAATTTGAGATAAAAATAATGTTAAAAATAAAAAACGTAATACTGCGTGACATTACATTATATAAGAAAAGAAATTCGCGACATCACGTAACGTTACATAAACATTACGTTTTGTTACCTTCGTGACTGTTTGTTTATTGCCCCTGTCTTATCTTTAAGTTATTCCAAATAGTACATAAATTAAGGGTGACATTGATGGTAAAAAACCCTACTATAGATAATCGAATATGTATAAAAGTAAACATTAAAAATTATCAAAAACTAACTAACTAACCATCACGCCGTCTCCCCGAAGGGGTAGAATGGGCTGCTACACTTTAATCTATGCGGCACCCTTCTTCCCTTTTCGCCCCCGCGAGAGTCGCGGTGTGATGGGTTACGAACCCCACCAATAGGCATCTCCCGCGCATACTTCGATCGTCAACATCCACAAAATAAATCTAAAACAAATAATCTAAGATACAATGAATTTATTTAAAAAATACCATTTAATAGAACAAGATATATTCTACTTTTTATTCTACTTTTATCGCATTGTAATAACCAGACGTGACACTGACGTACAGATCCAAGACGTGGACACTGACAAAAGGTCTAGTATACAGATTCAAGGTCGCTTACGCGCCATGAAAAGAGCCATGCTTGGAATTACCTTTTCAGCAGTGGATTACAGACGGCTGATGATGATAATGTAGGTAAAAAGCTTCGTATATTTTTTTATAGCTCATGATGTTTTGAAACTTGCATTTCTTTCAAATGTCATAAAGATATATTATACTTTATCAGTATTTTCTTTAGATTAACTTTCATTACACACAATAACTTGAAAATGGTTTACATTTATAAACCACTACAACTGCCAACTGGTTTCTCGATTTAAATATATTTATTTTATAAGAGGAAACGAATTTTTTTTATTCATTTTACCTCCATTAATCTTTCAAAGAAAGGGCTATCACGTGATTTTTATTTCATCCAAAAATTGTTTACAACTGAGTTCGCTGGAAAATTGTTTTCTTCGTTAAATTTGAATATTTAAATTGTTTCGGAAATGCAGATTGTTTAATTTTACGTTTTTTCCTTCTTCGCAATTGGATCAGAAATTTAATTAAAAATTAAGGAGATCAACATTATCTTCTCTTGTAAATATTTGTACTCCAAATAAGTACTGGAAGATAATTAATTGTCTTAACTTTAACGGAAGCTTCCATTTCCGAAATATTGGGTATTAATGTTTTAATATACTATCGAATATCAATATTTTGTTTTTATAATTGAAAACAATTATATACACATACAAATTACTATAAGATAAAATTGACTGAAAACGTATCTTTATTTTTATTTTATCAATTTGTTAAAAATGACCGTTTTATCCACTTCTTCTTCAGCCTATTCCCGTCCACTCCTGAACAAAGGCCTCCTCCATTCGCTTCCATGTCACTCTGTATTGTGCAGACTACATCCAGGTTATTCCGAAGTGTCTATTTAGACCATCCTTCCACGGTAGTTGCGGTCGCCCTGCACTTCTCTTTGCTGTCGACGGTCTCCACGTCAGCAGTCTTCTTGTCCATTTTTCATCGGAGCTTCTGGCTACGCGACCTGCCCATTGCCATTTTAGAGTCGCCACCCGGTGGATTGACCTTTGTTTTTTCTCTCACCTTATTGTATCTGACTCATTCCTAACAATGCTATTTCCATGACTCTTTGGGTCACTCGTAGTTTCTCGGCACTTTTTTTGGACAATGTTACAGTTTCAATATCATTAGTACCAACTGGCAGAACACAGGCTTCATAGACTTTTCGTTTCTGGTTGATCGATATTTTCCAGTTTTTAAGGATGTAACTCATGTTTTTTCCACTTAGTTCATTTTATTGTGTATATATGTATACATTTTCAATATTTGAAACTCTTGTATCTTTAGTGTATTGGAAAAAAAATTGTAATGCTTTTGATAAACAAGTAAATGAAAATCATTAATAAAAACGACGACCTTCGTGGCAGAGTGGTTACGAGCTCTGACTTTCATGCCGAAAGTCCTGGGTTCGATTCCCGGCGATGGCAGTTTGATTGTCACACTGTCTTTGGTCTGGTGTAGAATTCACGTGACAATAAAATGGCGATAGATTGGCTACCTATCACATGTCACGAGAATCAATATTATAGCTAAAAAATAAAAATTGTAAACAGTAATTGGGTCCAAACGACCTGTTGTGTACATAAAAAAAAATTATAATAATAATAATACAAAAACATTTTTATCTAAATTTTAATTTTTATATTGTCTTAAATACTTTTTCAACCCGATGGCAATTTCTATTAATTATTGCAGAATAATACTATTTTCTAGTTAAACAAGTCTCTTAACACGAATTTGGTGACCATTTTAATCCCATTCGATAGATTTACAGCGTCACAATGCTCATATCATATGTACCAAATTCGTTTCCTATTTTGGAAAAACCCGAGAAAAATAATGAAATCTATACTCGACGCGATATTTTCGAATTCCGTCCAAACGGTTATTTAGAGTACGGGGTGCTTAATACATCATAATAATAAGACTATAACAGCAACAACAAACCATCACCCCGTTTTCTCAAAATGGTAGGCATAGATAATGGGCCGTCACACTACTCTGACACAGCTCTCTAGATTCTTCCATATTTATACACGCATGATTCATCTTCGTCAAGTCTTAGGGACCACATATCTACTACATTTATTCTGTTCTCATCCTTCCTCTGCCAGTCCTACGCTTCGCTTCCACTTATAATGGTTTGAAGATAATATTTAATAAACGTGTGAAAACGAACCATTTATGTATTTCCTAAAAAAATTTAAAACTCATAAATGTATAATTTCACAACAAGAATAAAATTTATGAATTTTAAAAAATGACAAAAATAAACGTGATGATGCTTCCTCAGCATTTCATTATAGAATACGAGATGATTCAAAAATAACTTTTCATAAAAATCATCCTGTACATTAAATAATATAAAAGCAAAAAACACGTTATCGCACTGTGTCCCTCTCACAGAAGGATATATTTACATCTCTCTCTAGTGGCAAAATAAAATGGAAGAAAGCTTGTATGGAAACGATTTCAAACGAAATTTAAAACCAATAGTAAGCAATCACATGAAAGGTTTTTCATTCATTCGCAAAATAAATAAATATCAAGAGCCAACAATGCTTTTCATGTTCGCAAGTATTGAAATCTCAGTCGTAATTTACGACTTGAGTACTTTAAAAGCTCATAAAATCTGCTGAATTATTTATCAGTAAAAAAAAGTGTTTAACCTGAAAGAAAACAAGAAGGAAAATTAGTAATTACATTTTTTTTTAAAACTGACCACCACGCCGTCCTCGAAGGGGTAGGCAGAAAGAATGGACTGCCACAATTTTCTTTCCTGACATATTTCTCTCGCTTTCTCAACTACATATATGTAATATGTATGACCAATAATATGTATATATGTATATATGTATGTATGTATATGTATATGTATATGTATGTATGTATGTATGTATGTATGTATGTATGTATGTATGTATGTATGTATGTATATGTATGTATGTATGTATGTATGTATATGTATGTATATGTATGTATGTATGTATGTATGTATGTATATGTATATGTATATGTAATAATAATATGTATGTAATAATAATAATATGTATAATAATAATAATATATATGTAATGTAATAATGTGTATGCTCATGTATATGTATGTATGTATATGTAATATATATATATATATATGTATATATATATATATATATAATATATATATGTATATGTATGTCTATATATAATAATAAATAATATATGTATATGTATGTATGTAATAATATATATATATATGCTCCAATATAATAACTGTATAATAATATGTATATGTATGTAATAATAATATATATATATATATATATATATATATATATATATATATATATATATATATATATATATATATATATATATATATATATATATATATATATATATATATATATATATATATATAACTAACTAACTAACTAACTAACTAACCATCACGCCGTCTCCCCGAAGGGGTAGGCAGAAAGAATGGACTGCCACACCTTTCTTTCCTGACATATTTCTCTCGCTTCCTCAACATTCATACATCGTGTCATGCACGCGGGTCGATTTCTCTGACTCCTAACATGGCCGATATTCAATATTGGATTTATTTGATCATGCCACGTTTTCCTCGGTCTTCCTCTATTTCTGGTTCCATTTAATAAATGAAATATATGGAATGAAAATAAATATGTGTAATATTTTTGACAATAATAAACAAAAACGCCACAGCACCGCAATTTACGTCAAGTTTAAAATAAATTCAAAAGATTCCAATCGGTTCCATTATAAAGTTAATAATGTTCTTAAAAAAAAACTATAATTTGTCATAAATTTTGGTAGGCGTTTTAATCACCATCCATTTCGCACCTTCAAATCAATGACACGTACTGAAATTAAATAATTGCTAGCTTTCATTTGTCCAAACAGAAAATGCAATTAAATGGAGTGGACGTGAGCGATATCGCGCTTTTTTCAACGCGTTCCGAGTTCGAATAATTGGCAGTGTGGCCACAACGAAAATAACCTTCCTTGACACGTAACGTGTGATTTTCGGGTTATTAGAGGTAGATTCCTAACTATTAATCATACCAAGCAATTGATGTTTTTTTTTTCAAAGTCATTCTGTTACGAAGTTCAAAGTCACGAACTTTACGTCGTTATTACTTAGAAGGGTTATTTTTACATTTTAAGGGCTGTTATGAAATACGAAAGCCTAAATGCACAACGAATTTATGCAAAGTCATAACTTGACGTAATTATAAGATTTTAGATTAGTATTTTAACTTTAATCTAAGATTTTGATCAAGCAATTAATCTCAAAGAAGAACATTGTATGGAAAATAGTGTATACTTGACAAAATTAACTCGCTTACTAAACATATTACCTTTGCAACATAGTTTAAAGGATGATCGATCGATCTTATTGTTAAATTATTATTTAAAATAATAATTATTATTAAAAATGGAATGGAAACAAGAATTTATCAAGGAAAGCAAAAATGGCCGTTCACAATGGAGTTCTGGTTCCAACCCTTATGTATGAAAGCGAAGCATGGAACTGGCAGAAGAAAGATGAGAGCAGAATAAATGCGGTAGAGATGAGGTCCCTAAAACGTATGTGTGGTAGAACGATGTACGACAGAATCTCAAATGCTGATATTAGAAAGGAATGTAGAGCGAAATAAGGTATTATGAACAAAATTATGAAAGGATCGCTGCGTTGGTTCGGACATATGGAGCGCATGGTTAAAGAAAGAAAGGTTAAAAAAAAGTAAACGTTAACAATGTAAATGGAGTACGGAGTCGAGGTTGATCAAGGAAAACATGGCATGACCAAATTAATCAAATTTTAATGGTTGGTCATGTCAAAAACCGGAAGAATCGACGTGCGTGTTTGACTCGCTGTATGAATGTGGAGGAAGCTAGAGAGGTATGTCAGAATAGAGTTGTGTGGCGGTCCATTCGCTGTGCCTAACCCTGCGTGGAAACGGCGTGATGGTTTGTTGTTGTTGTTGTTAATTATTTCAAAAAAGTATACGTGTATACGATTTTTCACTTTGATTAACTTTATAAATAAAAATAATGGAGAAAGTATTTTATATTAAGACACCAAAAATTCGTTTTATCTCCTAATTCAAAATAACTGAAAAATACGGATCGTTCATTTTTTGTAGTTTTTGATTCAAGACTCTAAAACTATTTATTACAAATTCAAAACTATGTTTTTTTAAGACTTGTTTTGTAATACTAAGAAATTGTTAATTTATCGTTTGTTTTTTCTTGTAATATTATAATTTTTCGTTCTTTCTATCAGATCGTTTTCTTCATTTTAAGTGTATAAATCATTCTCCTTTATTCGCCTACACTTTGGGTTTTGGATTCATATTTGAATATATATATATTTTCACTGAACTCAGACATGTTTTGGTTACAAGTAACCTTTATCAATGTATACAATTTTAACTTGTTAAAAAAAAAAATTTCGACGACACTCATTTTCTTTGTCCAAAACCTCCATTGAAATATTTTTGATTTCCATTTGGTGCTACCCTGGCTGGCTATATGTCCAGCCCATTGCCACTTCAATTTAGATGTACGATCCATGATTTGGGTGACTTTGATTCGTCTCGTATTTTGTCTCGGAGACTCACGCCAATAATTTTCCTCTCCATGGATCGTTGTGTGCGCTTTTTGAGGGTGGTTGTTATTTACAAATTCAAACATTTCCACACAGCAGTTAAGATTTAAACTCTAATGTGCCTTAATTAGATTATACCCTAAACATCATAAGGCCATTAGGTTTAGTTTATCGGTATTTAATTTTATCGAAAATTATTCATTTCAAGTATCGTTTTAATTAGGACTATTTTTATTACATTTAAAGTGAGCATTCTTTGTGTTTTATATTACATTATAAATAAACTGTTTATATGAAAACCTCAAATATATTATAGACACGTGTAAATAGGTTTTGTTCTTGACCGAGCTCCAAGGGAATAACTTTATTACGGTTATTGCCCAAATGAAGCTCAATCATGAGAATATAAATGAGAAGTAAAAAAAAATTTAATATTTTGTACAATGTTTTTTTTTTATAATAACTACACTGAATTGACAGTTTTTTTATTTATTTAAATACAATAAATTTTACTCCTTTTTTTCAATTAGTTTGTTTTAACGAAAACTAAGTTATTTATGTAAAATATATGGTATATTGTTCACTTTAAAGAACTCACATGATTTACAATCGTTGTTATTATGAAAAAATTAAAATGGGATAATCATAATTTTAACGATTTTAAAATAAATAATTCGTTCGAATGGTGCGCTGTTTAACCTTTATTTTCTTATTTATTATTTCTTAACCAATTATATAAAACACCATAATTAATTAATACTACAAGTTTTGTTACATATAAAAATGGAATGGTATGTTTCGCATTGCTTAGGCCTTATGAAATGTGACAAAAATAAATTCATATGAGCTTGCCTTAGCAGCAAGTGTGCGTTGTACTATTCCTCATATTATTAGATTACATAAATTTATTCATATATGCATGATCACTTATTTACCAGTTCAACACATGTAAAAATACTAAATGTAATAAAATATTACAAATATTTTATTCCTTAGAAGGTTAATGATGATACAATTAATATTTTATCAAAGCGAATCTAAAAATACCTATTAACTGTTAAAATATAAACCTCTGTTAATGTATCACAATTTTAGATTTTTTTTTCGAGAAAGCTGTTTTGTTTACTTATGTTGACATTATCAGGTATTATAATATAATAATTTATCATCAGAAAAAAAATTTGGTTTTTCCAACATTTATCTGTATTTGTTCTTTTGTTAATTTGAATAAATTCTTTGGTGTAATTTAGTAGTTGATTTAGGAACCTAATAACAGTAAATTAAAAGAACGGTTAGTTGCTATTATATGGCAAAAAAATGTGATACATAAACAGAGTTTTATAATTTAACATAATTTAATAATGTTGGAGTATCATAAAGTTTCGGCCAAAACAACGGAATATTTAAAAAAAAACTATTTTAATATTTTTTTTCCTTCTCATTGTGATAACGAATGCTTGGCAATTGAATTAATTCATTACATTGTTAAAACATACAATTACTTTAAGTCTATTTCAGATAGTGCTTGTAAAATAATCATTTGTACAATAAGTTTCAAACTATTACTGATGTAATCAATTACACTTTTAAGGGCCAAAGGCAACTCACTTCATGCGTATTAGAGAGTACAGATAAGGAAAATACCACTTTCTTTTTCATAAAGTCATTTAGATGAGAGTTATTTGTTCTATTTACAATTTCCTTGTTTAGTTTTCCTGAAAAAATTCTAAAGAAATAAATTTTTTTCATAAGATTATTATTATTTAAACTAGAATATAAAAAATATAATTTAAACAAGATTTTATTGATTTTTAATTCAAAACAATATAATATCCACGATATAAACTTACAAAATGAACTATTTTTGTAAACATTAATATTTCACTACCAACAAAATTTGATCGTGTTCAAATTTATTTTTTATTTTGTGCCTCTATTAAACTTAAGACGAAAGGATTCGATAATTTCCTCAAATTCATCAGATCAATCAAAGAAGTAATGCTGTCAAAGTTATATATTTTTTAATAAAAGCAACAAAACATAATATAGTATAAAATAAACATTTGATAATAAAAACTAATTTAGTAGAAATACACATTGTTTAATCAATCCACAACACAAATGTAGGGTAAATATATGAGTAATTCTAGCAGGTGCCGATAGTAAATTTAAATATTTCATTCACGTGCCTTAATTATCATTGTTTTAAGTAATGCCTACGATCAATGCCCTTACCTAGGTACAAGAGACGTTAAAACTCCGTGAGAGTAAGTACGCACATACGTGGTCGATCAAACTGAATAAAGCTTCTAAAAACGCGATCATAATAGATTTCTTCCCCATACTCTCGATACAGAAGTACGAGTGCTTATGCTCGGTAGTCTGGGGTGAAAAATGATTTATTTTTCGGCATTGTTAAGCGATATATAAAAATATTTGATGTATTGATCATTTCCTTTCGTCGGTACAACACGCGAATAACTTTTCCTTATCAGGCGAGGGGGTGATTTCAAGGTTTTACGACTCTGATGGATATTTTTTAGATTGTAAGCTGAGTGTCAACGATTGTTCGCTAATGATTAGATTCATCTGCTATCTGAAACTTGACACCCTTTTTACTAGATAATATATATAACGTTAAATTGATAGCTTTCTTTTTACCTAAAACTTTCACATTGTTACTTTGCCCTGCTCAGTTATTTTAGGATTATGTTTTTGTGAGTGGAAAGTTTCAAAGATTATACTATGGTAAGTAGCATTTCAAAGTGATAATAATTTTTCATTTTTATCTACGTGGAAAGGTATACCATAGTCAAAATACGTTTAAATTATAAATTGTACAAGGTATTTTTATTTATTAGCTGCTATGATTTATTTGAAGTTTTTTGCAGCTTTTTAACTTGTTTATACTATGCACACTTTTGTTATCCGGCGGTACAAGCCTTGGTGGGTCTCAGCCTCCTCCACGAAACGAATTTCTTGAAGTGTTCGTAACGTTAGTTGTTTTACGAGGTTAGGTTGTAGGCCTAATGCCCAACCCCCTTACTAGGAGGACCAGGGTTTTCCTGTAGGGGTGTTCCTTCCTTTAGCTGGGGGTGACTAGTTTTGTGGCGCCGAATATCGCCATTCGCCCTCTGTCTGTTAGCTGTCGCATATCAATATACGAGTACACCCAGGATCAGGGTTGCAGGATTATAAAGATCACACGTGGATGCTAGAGAGTCGGACTAGATGGTAGTGTTGCTGATGTTATGCAACTATGGCGTTGCATGGCATTTACTGTTACACATACCTTCCAACACGGTATGTCCCCCCACGACTCTAACCATCCATTCAAATCCCATACTATGAATATAAATTAATATAAAATATTTAGTATAAAATTAATATAAACCATGAAATAAAATACGAGTAGTTTAAAAACAGAATAAAAAAGTGTTTTGAATATTTTTTTATTTAATAAGTACTTTATAATGATTGTTAATATCTTGTTAATTCTAGAAAATAAATGTTTTCATTCATATTAATTGTTTAATATGGAGTATTACATAATTGTTCAAGAAACAATAAATAATTTGTTCCAATGACAATTTGAATAAATTCTTCAATAATATTTTTAAGTTCTTGCTGGTTTTGGATTGTTTTAAGTGCCTAATTACAGTCAATTTAAAAAAAAACAGTGGATAACGTGGAATAAAAATTAAATAAACACAAATGTCCGGATCGTCCAGCTGACGACAAGTGCACCATCTAAAATAACATTATGTGTTAAATTATTTTTCTTTGTTATTTTATTTTATATCATTGTATTTCAGATAATTTGTTTGAGATTTATTATGTAGACGTTGAACGATCGAAGTGTGCGCGGGAGATGCCTTTTGGTGGCGATGAGCTTCGCAACCCATCACACCGCGTCTCTCGCGATGGCGAAAAGAGAAGGATGGAGTGCCGCATCGATTAAAGTGTGGCAGTCCATTCTTTCTGCCTACCCTTTCGGGGAGACGGCGTGATGGTTAGTTAGTTAGTTAGTTAGTTAATATCATTTAAAAACAAAGATACTGGTCTGATTTTAATATGCTTTGTGTTAAAATAAGTCATACTTAAATATTTTTCTATTTCTTCAACCTATTCCCGTCACCTCCATTCGTATTCACGCCAATCTGTATTGTAAAGACTGCATCCAGATTATGCCGACGTGTCGGTTGAGTTCATCCTTCCACCATAGCCAGGGTCACCCCGAACTTCACTTTGCGGTTCAAAGTCTCCAACTCAACAGTTTTCTTGTAAATTTTTTCTAAAAAAAAAAAAAACTAACTAACCATCACGCCGTCTCCCCGAAAGGGTAGGCAAAAAGAATGGACTGTCACACTTTTACTGATGCGGCACTCCATCCTTCTCTTTTCGCTCCGCGGGAGACGCGGTGTGATGGGTTGCGAACCTCATCGCCACCAATAGGCATCTCCCGCGCACACTTCGATCGTCCAACACCCACAAAATAAATTGTAACAGGAGCTCTTTAGTGACGTCTACACCCACTAAAATTTTTGAAAAAAATTTTTTTTTCACTTTTAATATTTTATTTTAACTAAGAAAAAAACATTCGATGAAAAAAATTCTTAATATTGATACAATTTTATCAAATTCTCAATAAGGTACAAAAGCCTTAAAATGATGATTGACGAAAATTTGCTCAGTATCAAGTTGCTTCTCTGGTACCTATATTCAATTCAATTAGCAAATTCGGCCATCTTTCACGGAATATTTATTAACCCCACAGAACTTTGGGAAAGTTTTCCAATAAATTCTCAATATCAAATATCCTAACGTACCAGGAAGTGCGGTTAGCCGTGTCTTGGGTAGTCACCTTCTCCTCTCCGTCGAAGTTTGTAGATGCGGAGTGAATTAGATGTCGGAAAATGAAAGAAATCCTAAGAAAGTAAGATGAGATAATTATCGGACTATGCAATCAGGTACTAGACAAAAACACGGGAATTCAGATTCGCAAGCTTTTTGAAAAAAATATATTAATTTGTTATTCGTCTGACAGTTGATAAGAAAAATAAAATAAAACAATTTTCATATCTTGTACTCAATAAAAAAATGTAAAAAAAAACACAAAAGCGTGAATTTGAGAATATGAATATGAATATTAGTTTTAAAGTGTAAAAACTCATATTCATAAAATATATGAAATATCTTCTATATTCGCCATACTTTGTGTTGTAGACGCTTTATTTCTCTTTTTCTATTTTCTTTTGTTGTGAGTAATTACCTGAACCCAATAAGAACTTTAAATTATAATAGTATTTTAAAAATTTAATTGAATCATAATATTTGTTATAACAAAAGCAGAAACGTTTCGCCATCGCGAGAGACGCGGTGTGATGGGTTGCGAACCTCATCGCCACCAAAAGGCATCTCCCGCGCACACTTCGATCGTTCAACATCTACATAATAAATCTAAAACAAATTATCTGAAATACGATGATATAAAATAAAATAACATAGAAAAATAATTTAACACATAATGTTATTTTAGATGGTGCACTTGTCGTCAGCTGGACGATCCGGACATTTGTGTTTATTTAATTTTTATTCCACGTTATCCACTGTTTTTATTTATTTACTGTAATAAGGCACTTAAAACAATCCAACACCAGCAAGAACTTAAAAATATTATTGAAGAATTTATTCAAATTGTCATTGGAACAAATGAAAATTTTATTTTTACACCTGTCAAAATTCTTTTTATAAACGAAAAAACTTATATAATTTTAACACCAAAACAGTAAAAACGTATTTTTTGTCACATATAACTATCATAAAGAGCGACAATAATCAAATTGACCAAAACAATTCACTTATACACGAAATATCTCCAAATTGACGGGAGCACCATATGAACCAAACCAAATTTTCAAAATCAGAACCAATCAATTCTTTTCATTAATCGTTTTTATTTTTTTGTTAATGCCTTTATAAGCTGAAAACGTTCAAAAGAAAATGATAATTTCAAAATTTCAGACACCACAATCTATATGAAACTCTTGCATTATATTTTTTATTGTTTACATACGTGGTACTACATATCAGGTAGACATATTTGACTAGGCCAATCTAAAATATTATTTCAGTTTCTCGTAAACAACTTAACAGGTGAAACTTGGAGTAACTTGTGATGCCACACTTCCACATTTCCACAACTAGTAACTAAGTTGGAGAGGAATGGCTTAAGGGTAGAAATGTGTTAAAACAATATATTATGATTTATGTCGATATCATTTTTGTCATTTATTTAATATTATATATATTTATTGATACACAGCTCGAAAACAACAATTTAAAATTTAAAAATATGTATAATTAACTCGTTAATATAAGAAAATATGTCGTGTCCATATACACAATATTTTTTTATATTATTATTTCAATATAAATCATTGTAATAATGATTCATGTAAAAACAATATTTTTTTTTTTATAATTGTAAACTAATGAAAACGTCAGTTTTCTAGAAGTTTTATTATATTTTATGGGAATAACATGTTTCGCCCTTCTTAGGCATTACTCGTATCAAATGTTAATATAAGTTAAAATAACATTTGATAATGCCTTAGAAGGGCGAAACATGTCATTTCCATAAAATATAATAAAACTTCTAGAAAACTGACGTTTTCATTCGTATTCATTATTTAATATGGAGTTTTACATCATTGTTCAAAAAACAATAGATATATTTTTTGAATGTTAGTAGTTTCCCAACTTATATGTGCCATGCCCCACCTAAGCGTTTTAAATATTAAGTTTAAAAGATTATACAAAGTGGGGAAAAATGCCTCCCTAGAACGGATTTAACCCTCCCTTCCCTGTGATGGGTATCTTCTACTCGTTGCTTCTAAAAACCATTAATAAACCTATAAATATAATAAATACAAGGTTAAGATTTTAGGTATTCCTCCATAATATATTTACGCATAGATTTAAAAAATAATATTAATAATAATCAGAATTTATCGGGTATATCGGAGGTATTTTTAGGACAAAGTCGCGTATAAACAGCGCTTTGAGTGCGCCACACTATATTCGCATCTCACTCTTGCATATGTTCTAGCTCAATTTTCTCACTCTCGCCGTCCCGCCGCGCCGGCAGTGGCGGCAGTCGCTTTCGGGCTTGCAACCAGAGCGGACCTGTGCCCGTTCCGTGAGCGTTGCCAGATGTTTTTTTTAATGTTTTTAGCAAATTAATCTCAATTATTATAATTTTTTTCTTCAATTATAATTATATAAGAGGATTTGCTTTGAATGATCCTATTTTTCCGATTTAACCGTTAGAGTGCTAAGCAGTGATTTTGCGCTGCGGCGATTTGTATCGAAAAGTGCGACGCAGCGCAAAACTGACGCGAGTTTCAGTGCGTTTTTGGCGTTCCGCGGGAGTGGACGTACGCTGACCTCACACATAATTTATAACGACGGTGCATTTTTATGCTTTTAAAAATAACTTTTTTGCGTTTTTACAATTATTGACAAAAAAATAGCCATGTCACGTGATAATATTTCAGACGTAAATTCGATGTGTAGTGATTTTGTTTGCGGATAGTGAAACAGAAATTAGTAGTGATGACAGCAGTGTCATATTACATCGAAGAAAAAGATTGAGAATTGAAAGTGAGTCTTCTTCTTCATCACCATCTTCAGAAACGGAAGAAATACAATCTTTTGACAAATTTTGGTTTTTTTATAATTTTTATTTTCAAAACCAAATAAAAATATAATAGTAATGATATTTTATGTTTATTTCTTCATATTCATATTAATTAACCTTTTTTCTGTATAACCCAAAAAGATTTATTAAAATTGATTAATATAATCTAAATGAGAGTGTTTTATTTGACACCATAATTTTTTCCTTTAGAGTAATCAAAATATGCATAGCATTTTCCAATAGATTTTTACAAAAATTGCTTAGCACTCAAACGGTTAAAATCGCTAATTTTTTAACGCGTACTGACTACCGTACACTGGAACGCACGTTTTTATTTTAGCACCGTAAGGGAAAGGTTAAACCTCCCTAGCGCAGTTGAAAGGTATTAAAACCATGTACTTGGTAAATGACCAATAAATAAACAATAAAAATGGTGTATTCTTGAGAATAATTTTAAAGAAACTCTCGAGAAACATCTCGTAATATACCGAGCCGGTTGACGCGCCAGCGGGTTCCGACATGGGCCTATTTATGTCTCTTCACGCCTTTCGTATGTGACCTTTTGGCTGTGAACACGCCCTAACAACGTGTAATATTGATTCATTACGCAATATTTTAACGCGCTCTTACTATTAATGGACTACCATCTAACTTTCAACTGTTATTCGCAGCACATGTCACTCCAACAATAATTTAGTTAACAATAACATTATGCATGTATGAGGTATGCATACGAAATGATCTGATGATGAATGTTAATGGTTTGATATCAATAAAGGTGTCAAACAGGGTTGCGTAATGTCCCCGTGGTTATTTAATCTGTATATGGACAATTGTATGAAAGAGCTGAAAGGGTTGGATGTAGGTGCCAAAATGAGAGTGTCAGTAAGCTGTCTCTTGTATGCGGATGACGCTGTCCTACTTGCAGACAACGAGCATGAACTACAAGTCCTGGTGAATTGTATGTATGAGGTATGCATGCGAAACGATCTGATAATGAATGTTAATAAGTCCAAGGTAATGATTTTTGAAAAGGAAGAAACCATGACAGTCTGCAACATAAGCGTGAATGGTGAAAATTTGGAGCAAGTAGTTGAGTTTGTGTATTTAGGTAGTATGCTCACAAGAGATGGGCGAGTGGAGAGGGATATTGAAAGAAGGGTTGGGGCAGGCAACAAAGTGAATGGTGCACTTAAAGTTGTCATCGCAAACAAAAACCTATCCAAAAAAGCTAGAATGGCAGTGCACAATGGTGTTCTTCTACCGACCCTTATGTATGGAAGTGAAGCATGGAACTGGCAAAAGAAGGATGAAAGTAGAATAAATGCTGTAGAAATGAGATCTCTTAGACGAATGTGTGGATACTCTGTGTATGATAGAGTGTCGAATGAAAATATAAGAAGTGAATGCGGTGCGAATGATGGTGTCATGAACAAAATAATCAAAGGATCATTAAGATGGTTTGGACATATGGAAAGAATGAATAAAAAAAGAATGGTAAAAAAAATTATATGGTAGTGATGTAAATAGAACCAGAAATAGAGGAAGACCGAAGGAAACGTGGCACGATCAAATAAATCAAATATTGAATGTCGGCGATGTTAGGAGTCAGAGAAATCGACGCGCGTGCATGACACGATGTATGAATGTTGAGGAAACGAGAGAAATATGTCAGGAAAGAAAAGTGTGGCAGTCAATTCTTTCTGCCTACCCGTTCGGGGAGACGGCATGATAGTTAGTTAGTTAGTTAGTTTATATTATTGATGTCCGACTGGAGGCGAAGACAGTCGTCAGGATTGATCACTTGATGATCATACGATATGTATGGAAGTGAAGCTTGAAGCTGGCAAAAAAGGTTCAAAGTAGGATAAATGACGTTAAAATGAGAACACTGAAAAGAATATGCGGAAAAATTATACTATATTTTTTTAGGCATTTGACAGTTCGGATGCTAGGTTGTGTTTAGTTTCGCTCCGTAGTAATGTTTTCGTTTCTCCGAGTCAGGTATCACAAAACGGGATTTTTTTTAAATTAAAGTTTTAATGTAATTTATTAAACATTTTTTGTGAAAAATATGTAGACTTGGTGCATAAATTTCTCAGTTATAAGTGAATTTAAAACTAAATAATTGCGACATAGTGGGTTTTCAATAAAGGTCAATAGATGGCAGGATGTGCATTATCATAGACAAAAAATTTATTTCAATCATAGACTTAGATAAGAAATAGATAATGATCATGACATGAATAAATAGTAATACAATGTCAAGTAATTATAACACTTTCGTTCCGTTCTTTAAAGATATTTATGAGTTCCGGATATGCAATATTTTAAATTATTATATTGTACTAACTCATAAATCCGAAAAAAATATCTAAAAAACAAGCTCTTGCTGATGGAAAGGATTTTCTCAGATTAGACTTTCTCGTGGAGGTTTTCAGTGAAATTTAGTAATTTTCTGATATCCATCTTGGGCCCTGTAAGTGAACTCAAAGCTAGGGCGTTCTTCGGAGTTGAATTATAACAGAAAGAAGATTAACAGTGAGGAACTGGATCAGGCAGGTCAGATCAGCATCCTTTGAAGACGAATTAAGGAAAAAGAATCAAATTACAGTTATCTCATTGGAATAGAAATGTTTTATATAAAACAAAGAATTTTTCAGAGCGTGTAATGGATGAAATAATAAATTATAAAATGACTAGAAAATTTCATATCTTTTATAATATTAAAACGCATCTAAAAATATTTATACAATTTTTAATGTATCATATTTATTCTTAAAAAAATAAAGGTAAGCTTTTATAAATATAAAAAAACATAATTCGTTTGTTTAAAATAATAAAACTTATTTTCTTTTTATATACATACTAATTATAGTAATAAGGCAAATTTACAAAGCGCCGTTTGCGTGAAAAATTTACCTCAAGGGCGCTCATTTACATTGTAAATATATATGGTGATTTCAATAAAGTAGTTCAATAAAGTCTACATTCGTTCATTCGTTCTACGTGGTTGCGCCAGAAGCGTCTTCTTTTCCTGCCCCATCTGACAATATCTTCGGTATGCGATACTGAAGAGAATCACTATACTAGCTTAAATAAATTGTATACAGTAATTGGGTTTAAATGACCTGTTGTGTACAAGTAAAAAAATATATCTATACAATTAATACGACGTAAGAGATTTTTAAATTGCTCATAATTTTTTTCTTAAAAGATTTGTGTCGTATTAAAATTATCATAGGAAAAACACTGAAATACGCCAGAATTTAACGGGTGTTTTTTTAAGACTGTGATAGGCTGGGATTTTGCTTTTGAAAATTCAAAAAGTGATTTCATATTATAAAAATATCTAAATCCTTTCAATTATCATAAATAGTACTTAATCGAACCTTATGTATAAATGTTTTATAACAACGAATAAGACCTTACTTGTGGAATACAGAAAATAATGTATTAATTTGTGTTATAGTTCTTTTGTGTTTATTGTTGAATAAATTTAAGATTTACTACTCACATCAACGAAATAAAACAGAAAATTGCCATATATTTTTTATTACTTAAAGACAGCTACAAAATATTTTTTGACTCAAAGAGAACACAATACAAAATGACGAGCATATTTATATTGCAGTATTTTAGTTATTACATTCCGTTTCAAACTCAACATAATTGTCATCATCAAAAAAAGAAAATTCAGATTTAATTTTCCGGAAGTAATTCAATAAGTTTAATAAATTCTATTGGAGATTTTTCCATCAATTTACCTTTTGGACAGAATTGTTCGCAATTACTTTGACTTCAAAAGTACGTTTCTTCTTCTTCGAATATAAAATATGGTACACTTACTTGCGAAACGGATGGTATTTGCTCAAAGAAATTCCCTTAATCAAAATAAATGATAAAAAATAGGGGGTGATTTAAGGACTTGAATTTCTCTATCATAAAATATTGTTTCACCTTTCCAAAAGAAATAAAGAATAATTAAAACGATAAAAAATTACACATATTTTAATGGATTAATTTTAACTCAATAGAGACGAAGATGCAAACTGGAAACTGAATTTGGTGATCGAGGTGTTTACAGGACTTATGACCCGTCATTGGTTGGTTTAAGCGCACGCTTTATGTAATTACAACATTCCCCATTCCACCTTTCTTATGACCACCATGTCTGACAAATTTTTGGAAGTTGTATATATGTTAATATCCAACACCACAATTCACATGTCAGTTTCAATTTACAGACCAGCGCCATCTATGAAGATTAGATTTAAGCATTAAGCAGAAGATCTTTATAACGCAATGTGAAAGGCTACCGCCATTAACGCACTGCTAAGTGCCACTCCAATTTATATGGTAACTCGGACCAGTTTTTGTTTTATACAAAATTTGTCAGACATGGTGGTCATAAGAAAGGTGGAATGGGGAATGTTTAAATTACATAAAGCGTGCTCTTAACCCAACCAATGACAGGTCATAAGTCCTGTAAACACCTCGATTACCATATTCAGTTTCTAGTTTCCATCTTCGTCTCTGTTGAGATAAAATTAATCCTTGAATTGATAACCCGCAATGGGTAAATAAAATCCAGTATTCGTCTACAAGTATTTGTATACATTCAACATATTTTTATAATTAACCGATTATTTTTTGTTTTATTATACTTTATTAATTTGAAGAACAAATATTATAATAATATCATTAAATAATAAAACAAAAAGGTTATGAAACAAAATAAACTTGATTTGTTACCTAGTTGAAGATTTGCTGTAGCGAAACCTATTGGTAATATTAAAAATCTAAATATAGTTGCATTAAATAAAAGTATCTAAGATGCTACACCACAAATATTAAAATGCCTTATTATTAACAGTCATGTCAAAATGTACAAAACCTGCGTAAGGCCTATATTCACATACGGCATTGAGACCAGAGCGGATACCACAAAAATGAAGGATAAAGTGCGGATGGCAAAGATGCGGTCGCTGAAGATAAAAGCAGGGAAGATTCTTTGAGGTGAGGAACCCGGCTATCCGCGAAATATACAAGGTGGAAGATATTGTTAAATGTGGCAGACAACGCAGAAGACACTGGAATGCACACGTTGAAGAGGATGGATCCCTCCAGAATTCCACACATTGTGATACATCAGATTCCTGTTGGCTACCGTCGACAAATTAATTTTCTAGACTTTTTATTATATTTTATGTTGATGACATGTTTCGCCTGTCGAATGCATTATCAAATAAAGCAATAAATTAAACGCTTTGCTATTTATATACACGAGTTAAAGGAGCAGAATAGGGTAATTTAGGTAATTGACGTGGCCTAATACATTATTGAAAACAAATTAAGGGAAAAACCCCCGAATACAGTGAAGTAGTACCTGGAATTAGCTAAATTTATGAAACATGTAATTTGTATAAAATATAATAAAACAATTTCTATGCTATATTCTCCATGAATTTGTGTTGCGGATTTATTGATCAATGTTTCATTTTTAAACTGTGTCCAGAACACCAGCATTCAAAATATTTGTTATAACAAAAGTATAAACGTTCCGAAATATATCATTTTAATATCTGTCCAAACTGACCATTTCCATGAATATTTTTTTAAATATATATTATATTTACATATATCACTGGTGAAAGGCTTGTGTGTCCAAAACATGTTTTTTGTTTTTTTTAACAAAGTTGGTGTTGTGTATAATGTTTAAAATAAACATTATTCTATAATAAAACTTCTAAAAAACAGACGTTTGCATTCGTATTAATTAAGAAAACAGTTGATTTGTAAGTTTATAGAATAATGAAAATAGTACGCTTCATTTTTGTAATGTAATAATTCGTATTATTTCGAAGTTTTTGAAACAAGTACAATATACAGTATCTTGTACTTGTTTCAACATTAAGTTTATATGATTCAGAACATAAACTAAACGAATGTGCCTACAAAAGATTCGATAGAAAAAATATTCGCGTAAAAACATCGATATATTTCATCCCGCCTCATTTCCGTTGTCTCTTTCTCATCTCTCTCGCGTCATACATCCGATAAATTTAAAGAAATAAACCAGCAGAAGCCGAGTCAGCGGTTCGAAAAACTAAATAAATCATATAAATCAACACAATTCCCGCAAAATACCGTATGAAGTTCACATATAACCTCATCCAAAATTTGACTATTATTATGTTTAAAAGTTTTCTTACGATATTTTCTGCTATTGGGTTTTCGCATATTTCCCGGAAGCATTCGGATGCCGCCTTTTCTATCCGTGAACGATATTCCTATTTTCACAAAAGTCTCCAATAATACATACACGAAAATCCCCTACGATATGTTGTTCTGTTTGGAAACCAGCCACCTAGAAAGAGGTATGGAAATACAGAATGTATTTTATGGTAAACGAAATTTGTAGTCGAAGCCCTATAAGGGGTGCGGATAGTGAGAGTTTAAATGATCCCCGAACAACAAATGTATACAAAGCATTTTCTCGGCCGAGAAGCGTACACCTAAGTTGTCCGTAAAATGCTATGGAATTACACACTTTCAAAGTGTTTGAGTGACACGTAATTTCTACGGCATCAAGTGGCTTAATATTTATTTTATGACTGAAATAACAAAATAGTTTACTGACTTTCGCAGCTGCTTGAGTTCCGGAGTTTTTGTGATCCTTTAGACGTGAATGCCAAGATAATACTATACATAATAATTGTGTAAGGAATATAATTTAAAATCGCAAGTACAAATATTTTGTTAAACTAACTAACTAACCATCAAGTCGTCTCCACAAAGAGGTAAGCAAAAAGAATAGACCGCGACACTGTTTTTCCTGACATACTTATCTCGATACCTTAACATTCATACACCGGTTCGTCGACTTCTCTGACTTCTAACGTATATGCCATTAAGCCGTTTATGACTTCTAACGTTTATACTATTAATTACCTTTTTTTTAAATACATGTATTTTGAAAATTATTATTTTGCATTATTACTGTGTAAACATGTGTTAAATATCATTAGTTCAAAAAGCAATTGATCCAGGTAAACATTTAAATTCAAAAAATTCCAGAGTATTGTATTGATATGTAAACGTCTGTTTTCCCCGCTGTTATTATTATAATTATTTTTATTTTGTTGAATCACTCTTTACATCATGACAGCATGAGCCAAATCGATGTAAAGGGTATTATAGCTATCATAGTGATTATCGTGACATGTGATAAGTAGCTAATCAATCGCCATTTTATTGTCACGTGAATCCTACACCAGACAACAGGGACCCTAAAGACAGGATGACAATCACACTGCCCTCATTGAACCCGGAACCTTCTAGGTGGCAGTCAATGCACTTACCACTCGGCCACGAAGGTCGTCGTCGTAATATTTTATCTATATATATAATAAGTCATTCTTCGTTTAGAGTTTAGTTATATATTTACAACTGAGGATGGAGGTCACCTCTGAAACATGTCGTGGTAAAAAATTAAATTTTATAGAGATATTGGAATTCCATTGTTATTACAATGAAATTCTTAATTGTTAGCGCTTAATATAATAACATTCAATGAAGAAACAAACGATCCTTGATCTTCTTCTATTTATTGTTATGTTTAGGTCGTTTACATATAATTTATCATTCCTTCTTCATTAATTCTTTCCATGCATAAATTGTTTGTTTCAGCTCTTGATAAATAATCGCCTAACATTCATTCCTTGTTTCTTCGTTCGGTATAACACTATCATTCGTGTTTTTACATATTATTATTATCATTACCACGTATCCTAATTTCATCCTTCTTTTGCCAGACAAGCTATAAAGCTTGTCTGGCGTAGTCTAGTTCTTCTAAGTATTAAGTGTAGTTCTAGTGAAAGCTTTTATGCATAGAAGTTATTCTATCCATAAAAGCTTTCACTAGAACTACACTTAATACTACCATTTTGCTTACAGTTGAATCATCCTAGTACAATTCACCGTCACAAACAGGTCATAAGACATAAACCAGTGATGGCGAATCTATAACCCGCGGGTCAGACACTGACCAGGTTTTTAAATGGTCCACGCTTTGATTTTTATAAACTTATTTTTCATAAAAAAAATGTTGCTCTTTATTACCAAAATGAAAGTTATAATACGAAAAGGAAACATAAACTTTTTAGAGGATTTTAAAAATGAGAGCTATAAAATACGGCGCGCGGATCGCTGTTACGTGCGATCCGGCAACATTGGACGTTTTGGCAGCCGTAAAGAATGGAGCTCCCAATCGCATCGCCCGCGAGGTGTGAAGTACGCTCCGTGATTCGTTATTAGCCATTCTCTCCTTCCCCCTTCCAAGTGACGTTACTGACTTATTAGTGACCCACGAGCTAGAACTAAAAAAATAATGAACAAAATTTGACCAATTTCTCAAAAAGGTTCGCCATCAATAACCTTAACCACGAGGAAGAAGACTAAGAAGAAAATAAAGAATGAGGCATTCCGTAGATCTATTAAATTAATTTGATTTTGCGAAAACTTTACTTTGTTAAACAAGACTCGTATAATATACCTTGGAGTTCATATATTTCCAATGGTGCCTTGGAATAAAAAGAATGACAACAAATCTTCTGAAACAATATAAGCGACCCTCTTGGTCTTGGGCTCCCTGTAATAAAACAGAGTAAACACTATGGTATTAAATAAGGCTGTTTTGTTTTCCGGGAAAAGGCATAAAACCGTCTTGCAGTAAGTCATTCGTGAAATACTCGTTCTATCATCGGAGAAAGCGGCTTAATGAATACTCAAGTGGCTACAAGAAAAAGGATCGACTTGATTTCTTTCAAAACAAAAGTTTTCAAACAAAACAAGCAACATTTTCTAAAGCCGATCTATTCTCAAGGTGGCATTGACTCATCGACTGATGATGTGTCCTGCATAGTAAAGACTAAACGATTTTTTGTCTCAAAGTTACGCACAAAAAACAAAGAAAATCCAGGTCAATTTTGTATCTACTACGATTAGACGAAAACTATATTATTAAGTAAATCTTTCTGGGATTGAGTCAATGAACTTATGGTCATTTTATTTTTGTAGCATTATTTAAAATAATATCATTATATTTATTTTAGCATTATTTAAAATAATATCATTATATTTATTGTTTCTTGAACAATGGTGTAAAACTCTATATAAAATAATTAATACGAATGAAAACGTCAGTTTTCTAGAAGTTTTTATAATATTTTATGGGAATGACATGTTTCGCCCTTCTAAGTCTGTTAATTCCTTAGAAGGACGAATCATTTCATTTCCATAAAATATAATAAAACTTCTAGAAAACTGACGTTTTCATTCGTATTAATTAATATCATTATACTTTTTTTTTAAACTTTTAACTAAGTGGTCAAAAATTGTTTAATTCATTTAAAAAAATTAATCAAATAATTAACCTTTGCGCCGTCTCTACAAAGAGATATAAAGAAGGGTCTGCCACAGTGTCGTTATTTTCTGATATTCTTTTGACTGACTTCCTCAACAATCTACATCATGAATGCACATCGATTTCTCCGACTCCTCGCGCGCCCGACATTTAATTGTGCCACGTTTACCACGGTCTTTCCAAATGTCTTGTTCCGTTTACATCGCATTAAATAAATCATTCAAACTGATAACACAAGGAAAAGTGTCATTTGACAACATGCTTAAATTTTATTTTTAATTCACGAAAAAAAACCTAAGCTTTTTCACAAATGACTCAAGCGAAAAGAAAGTTTGAATTCATAAATTTTTACTGTGGAATAAGAAAACACGAAATTAATCCGACAATCCATTAAGTGCTTATAGGACACTTAAGCTTTGAATCAGAAGACGTGAAAAATTTATATAAAATTGCAATACCAGTTGTATAAAAATACAACCGTTTATGTAAATCGTCAGTAGACGCCTTATTTTTATCACATCGTCAACTAAAATATTATTTTTAATACCAAAAATTAACTTGATTATTCTTAATGTCTGCATAATTTAAAAAAATCCAATTTTTCTTACAAATTTTATTTTTAATAGGTTAATTCTATGTTAATGAGATCCATTTAAGGGGAAAAAATAATTGGTTTTTATACATTACACATGGAATTTGACTGTCTCGTTAAGTATTATGGGTCCATCTCTTCGGTGGGCCTCCGGGGGAACGGTAGCCGGCAGGAATCTGATGCATCACAGCGTGTGGGATTCTGGTAAGATCCATCCTCTGCACGTGCGCATTCCAGTATCTTCTGCGTTGTCTGTCCCATCTCACGACGTCTTCCACCTTGCAAATTTCGCGGATAGCCGTGTTCCTCATCCTATCTCGGAGAGTCTTTCATGCTATCATCCTCAGAAATCGCATCTCTGCCACCAACACTTTAACCTTCGTTCTTGTGGTATCCGCTCCGGTGTCAATGCTATATGTCAGTATAGGCCTAACGCAGATTTTGTTTATTCTCACTTTACTGTCAATTCTCATATACTTGCGAATTATAATTATAAAACAATTGCGTAATAATATGTGAATTAATAATTCAATGGTTCGTTTAAAAAACGAGCATATTATCTGCAAACATTATCAATAAGTATTACCTTTGAAACATAAATTATTTAAGTTTTCTTTGATAAAATGATCACGTAAAATTTAGATACAATCGGGAGATGATATAAACTTATGACGATGAAGGTGTTAACCTGCGAGACATGTAGAGAAAAATAAACTCAAAAGAGAAACAACAATTGTTTCTTCTTTTTCTTTTGGTGCCGTGTCAGATCGCCCCAACGTTGGCGTTCACGACAGCAAAGGCATCTTTATCCTGCGCCACTTGGAATAGGTTTTGAACTCTTGTTATTCCTGTCCACTCTTTGATATTCTGCAGCCAGGAGAGCTGCATTCTACCAATTCCGACCTTTCTAATTTTCATACTTAAAAACAGCTCTCAATTGGCTCTGGCTCTCTGCAGTGCGTCTGCATTTCTGACCCTATCGGTCCACGGTATACGGAGCATTATGCGGTATATCCACATCTCGAACGCTTCCAGCAGTTAAATTATACACATTAAAATGTTAGGTTCCCTGTGTTCCCGTCTCTAGTTTCCATGACTGTTTTCTCTATTTACTTAAGATTTCTTTGTTTCTTTCATCTTTCCAAGTTCTCTCTCCCATCCCACACTTTGTCACAATTTTAAAATAGCCCATGGAATCATGTATATACCATATTTTGCTTTGTTTTGTTAGATTGGGACATAGAAGTGGATTGAAATTAAACTGGATTAAATGTGGCCTAGATACCATTTTGCTTTTTTTTCTGGAATGGTGCATTCTCCAGCTAATGTAGGTCCTGCGTGGATGGGGGGCAGGCCTAGGGATTGTTTGAGCGAAGCTGATGAAGGGGCGCTGCTGCGTCCTATAACAGCTTCGGGTAAGCGGCGGATAACCTTCTTTGCTTCCAACCGGTTCATTTCATTTACTTTCAGAGTCCAGATTTCGCAGCCATCTAGTTTTTTATTTTATTTATTTATTTATAATAATAAAGTTATAAAAAATTACAGAAACATTTAACTTATAAAAAAACATGTTATGAACAATTAATAATATTTAAAAAAAACAAATGAAAAAAAAAAACTAAAAAACATCGGTACTTACAACAACTTTAAACATCGGTACTTATAAAAACAACATTTTATAAACAATAATTAATAATAAAAAAACACAAATGAAAAAAAAAAACTTAAAAACGTCGAGAACATATGTAACATTTAATCATTCTTTGTCGGAGTTTCAAGTTAAGATTTTCGTTACAAAAGAACAAAACAATTGTTTGATATATGTAATTCAATTAATTTACACAATTAAATTAGTAAGTCATCATAAATTAATTTAATTCATTGAAGTATAATTCAATATTATGTGTAAGCAATATTAACTGTAGATATTATCAATTTGTATCAACTTTAAACCATAAATTATTAATAGTTTTCGTTGATACAATGACTCCACATTACATAGATAGTCACGAGAGGTACCTCTTGGCCCGTTCCCGGTAATCTTTGTGCCAAATCAGAACATGGCCTCTGCCATAAACTTAGCCATGTTAATTTAACAATGAGTCGTAAACTAGCAGCGCGGAGAGTATAATGATTCGAGTAATGAATATTGGAGATTTCAAGTTTATGAGAGGCCGTAAAAAAATAGATTAAATTGCTAAAATCCTCCCTGAATTATGGAGGTTTAATGTCATACATAAAGATATTATTAGGTACGTAGTTTCATCTCTGTCATATTAGTTGTGCGATATACTTGTACGAGTACACACTACGAACATATGCATTTACGAAATAGATTATACTGGTTTATACGAAAACCTAACTTAAAAGCAAGGTTAAGTTATTTTTTGATTTATATTATGCAAGACTCATTTCATATATATATATATATATATATATATATATATATATATAGGCAGTGAGTATATAGAGAGATATAGCAGTATGAGTATATATATATATATATATATATATATATATATATATATATATATATATATATATATATATATATATATATATATATATATATATATATATATATATATATTAGTTGCTATATATATATATATATATATAAATATATATATATATATATATATATATTTTTTTGTACACAACAGGTCGTTTGGACCCAATTACTGTATACAATTTTTTTTATTTTTTAGCTATTATATTGATTCTCATGACATGTGATAGGAAGCCAATCTATCGCCATTTTTATTGTCACATGAATTCTACACCAGACAAATGGAACTAGAAATAGAGGAAGACCGAGGAAAACGTGGCACGATAAAATAAATAAAATATTGAATGTCGGCCACGTAAGAAAGCGACGCGCGTTCATTGGACACATGAAAAGAATGAAAAAGGAAATAATAGTTAAAAAAGTATATGTTAACGATGTAAATGGAACTAGAAATAGAGGAAGACCGAGGAAAACGTAACACGATCAAATAAATCAAATATTGAATGTCGGCCACGTGAGAAAGCGACGCGCGTGGATCGTGCAAGATGTATGAATGTTGAGGATTCGAGAGAAGTATGTCAGGAAAGAAAAGTGTGGCAGTCCATTTCTGCTTACCCCTTCGGGAAGACGGCGTGATGGTTAGTTAGTTAGTTAGTTAAAAAACAAGTTAATTCTTTGTTACAATTTTATTTTCACATGAAAGACCACAGTTTTATTTACTAGTCCGTATAATGTTACCATCAATATTAAGACACTTGTCATATCGAACTACAAACTTTTGTATTCCGTCGTGATAGAAGTATGCCGCCTGACTTTTTTTTAGCGTTATAATCCTGAAGGTGACAAATATTTAAACCAAATTGTCAAACGCGATGAAACATGTGTGGCCTACATTACACCAGAAACAAAACAACAATCCTTGGAATGGCGGCATTCAATATCCTCCAAAAAATGTGAAATTTAAGCAGACAATTTCAGCCGGAAAAACATGTGTACCGTGTTTTGGGACAGGAGGGGGGTGTTGCTTGTTTATTTTTTGCCTCCACTTTCTTGGGCGACTATTTGACCTTTTCATTCGTATTAATTATTTAATTGAGTGATGGTCTAAATATACAATCAGGCATAGAAAACTTTAAATATAAACTCTGGCTTAAGACTAACTGTCTACGGAATGTGAACTCACATGACATACAACGATGTAAACTTCTAAGGAAATACTCTATCGAGACAACATCCTCACTTCAGTCACGCGTGGAACCTTTGTCAAGGAATGGAAATAAATGCCAAATATGGAATTTTATTTTGGAAAAATAAAAATTAATCCGTACCAAAGAGATTGGAGTATCACAATCACAGGAGAGCACACCGTATAAACATGTATCTTGGGAAGTTAACCATCAGAAATAAAAGTAAACTTTAAAGTATAACCATTCTACCTATGCACATGAACATATGTGATACTAACACTTTGTCTAGTAAGTCTGCGCTATCCTGTATCGCGTACGCGCTTGAGAAAAAATAATGTACCTTAAATTTACAAACCGTTAGGGATTCGCGCGTGTGCCAACAACACTTGAATACAAGTCTTCACAAGTATGATAGTTTTACAAGAGCAGGCCATAGTGTGCGGTCGAGTCTTTGAAGTTTCGTAATTTAAAAAAATGGACCCACCTGGAAGACCGCCTAAGAGATGGAGAGACAGCTGGATCTCATCATCCGACGAGATATGATTTCTGTGTCACAGATCGTCAGATCTATCAAAAGAAGAAGAAGAAGAAGAAGAAGTGATGGTCTAGGGTACAACACTTAGTTCCTGATCCAGAGGACTTCAAAATTTGGACACGACCACATTCCTTCTTCATTATACCATAATGAGACTCTTCTTCATCATAAATTTTAATGCCATTGATTCAACTCCTCGGAGTAAGTATTCATTTAAAGAAAAAAATATATTCGGAGTTTTATATCATTGTTCAAGAAACAATAAATAAGTGAGATATTAAGTTATACATATTAGGTCTAGTAAAAAGAAATCCATTATTTTTGTATGAAATTGAAGTCTTTATTTACCATAGTTAAAATAATCCAATTTAGGTCAAATATGCACCGTTTTGTTCAATAACTTGTTGTCATTTTGAAGGTAATTTCATTATGCCTCTTTCGTAGAAACTCTTGTCCCTATTGGCAAAAAACTGAGACAGTCGATTTTCACAAGCTTCTCTTGATGTCAATTTTTCACCAGCCAAATCATTCGCCATAGACAGGAACAGGTGGTAATCACTTTGTGCGAGGCTTGGACTATATGGTGGATGCATAAAAACCTCCAAACCAAGCTCTCGGAGCTTCTGTCGAGTCACTATCGATGTGTGAGGCCTGGCGTTGTCCTGATGAAACACAATTCCTCTCCTGTTGGCCAAAGCTGGGCGCTTCTGGTCGATTGCTTCCTTCAGACGGTCCAATTGCTGACAGTACAGGTCCGAATTAAGAATTTGGCCGTAGGGGAGCAGCTCATGGTGGATGATTCCCTGCCAATCCCACCAAACACACAGCAAAACCTTCCTGGCCGTCAATCCTGGCTTGGCCACCGTTTGTGCCGGCTCACTGCCCTTCGACCACTACTGTTATCGCTTGACGTTGTCGTAAGTGACCCACTTTTCATCACCAGTTATCACCCGCTTCAGAAATGGGTCGATTTTGTTGCGATTCAGCAGTGATTCGCAGATGGAAACTCGGTCCATGAGGTTTTTTTTCGTTAACTCGTGCGGCACCCATGCATCGGGCTTCTTTGTGTATCCGGCCTTTTTCAAGTGGTTCCAAACGGTTTTTTTGCAATGTTTAGCTCCTGGGCAATCGAAACGGTGCTTACATGACGGTCAGACTCGACGATTTCCATTATTTTATCGACATTTTCGACAATTGGCCTTCCGCAACGTGGTGCATCTTTGACAATAAAATTACCAGAACGAAATCGACGAAACCAAAAATGTGCGTGATTGGCTGTTACAATATCAGGACCATAAACACTATTTACATTTTCAGCTGCCTGACTTGCGTTTTCACCTTTATCGAAGAGAAATTGTAGAATATAGCGTATTTTCTCTTTGCTGGTGTCCATCTTCGACACGAGCTCAAACACTACTGAGTCAAGCAATCACAAATTTGTTTTAGAAGATTTTTTAGTACGAAATCTCATCTTTCTAACGCCATCTAGCGTAATCCAATCGCACTTATATAACGCGAGATACAGATTACTACAGCCATCTATTGCAAAAATAATGGATTTCTTTTTACTAGACCTATTATATGGCCGAGCCATAGAGGGATCCTTTCGCTTACCCGAAGCTGTTATAGGCGCAGCAGAACCTTTCGTCAGCTTCACCCATGCACTCCCTAGGCCCATCTCTCGTAGACGCGGGACTTAAGTTAAAAAATAATAATAATAATATATGTATATTTGCAACCAAGGGGGACCCAGACCACATTTAAGCTACGCTACTCTCCCTCGATGTCCCGCCGTACACACATAGCAATACAACAGCAAAAGAAAATGCACAATTGATACATAAATAACATATGTTAGAGAAAGAATAAAAAAGAAATAATGCACAGCAGGAGGCACAGGAGGGAGGGAGGAGACAAAATGCAGGATCGGGTAATTTATTTAGATATTAAGTTAATTAAAAATAGTTTGTTACTTATAGTCTTGAAACTGTACCATCGTCCAAACAAAGTGCCGAGCCATATTCGGAATAAACCTAAGAAGACATAGTCAGAAACTATACAGTGAGAGAAAAAACAAAGATCACTGACATCTTCCACTGGGTGGCCAAAACAAAAGATGGACAAAAAGTGGATATGAAGACTGCTGACTTGGAGTCAATGGACGGCAGAGAGAAGTGCAGGGCGACCGCTACTACGGTGGAAGGATGATCTAAACAGACATGTCAGAATAACCTGGATACAGTCTGCACAAGACAGAGTGACATGGAAGCGAATGGAGGAGGCCTTTATCCAGGAGTGTGTGGGAATAGGCTGAGGAAGAAGAAGAAGGAGATTAATTCAATAAGATAACACTTGAAAAGGATTTGTGGTTATATCAATTTCATCTTTCAATTCATGTATATAATGAAAATTAATCCCTGCACTACGGCTCGGATATTGGGTGTATCAGTTCTATAATCGTATTGATAATATTGTTTATAAATAATTCAATAGAATTTGAGCGGAACATTAATAAACATAACCGGATATTCGCCCGAGCGTCTGAGTTGCGAAATTTATTAGAACCTATATCTTAACTTCGAATAAACATTTGTTTACAAGAGTTCAGGCCTTAACTCTAAGATCAACACCTAAATTATAAGCAGAGTTCCAAGATTCACTGGGCCAAGGAATCCCTCCGACGTTTAACTTTGAGCGAAATAATACTAATCGTGTAATTAATCGTAAGTATATAAAATTTTCAATACTACTTAACCAATGTTTACCCCTAATTAAGCTTATAACAATTTGATTGTGCTGAAAGCAAATATTTTGTCATTTGGAGTAAATTTATTTTTGTTACTTAATAAATAGTTTTAATTAATAATCCAAGCATTGTGTTATTCAATAATAACAAAATAATTTACCAAGCTCATTCAAAATAATGACCAGTACCAGCCCTATCATGATGTACTTCATATATTTTTTTTTTATGAATAGAAAAACAACAACAACAAACCATCACGCCGTTTCCCCGTATGGGTAGGCAGAGAGAATTGACCGCCACACTACTCTATCCTGGCACAACTCTCTAACTTCCTCCACATTCATACAGCGAGTCATACACGCAAGTTGATTCTTCCAACTTCTAACATGACCAACCTTTAAAATTTGATTAATTTAGTCATGCCATGTTTTCCTCGATCTGCTTCAACTCCGTACTCCATTTACATAATTAACGTTTACTTTCTTAACCATTCTTTCTCCATCAACGCAGTGATCCTTTCATACTTTTGTTCATAATACCTTCTTCCGCTCTACATTCCTTTCTTATATCAGCATTTGAGATTCTGTCGTATACCATTCTACCATACATGCGTCTTAGGGACCTCATCTCTACCGCATTTATTCTGCTCTCATCCTTTTTCTGTCAGTTCCATGCTTCGCTTCCATACAGTAGGGTTGGGACCAGAAATCCATCGTTCATTCATAAATAAATATTAAATTCAAAAACTAACTAACTAACTAACTGACCATCACGCCGTCTCTCCGGAGGGGCAGGCAGATAGAATGGAACGCCACACTGTTCTGTCCTGACATTCTTCTCTCTCTTTCTCTACTTCATACATCTTCTCATGCACGCACGTCGATTTCTCCGACTCCTCACGTGACCGACATTTAATATTTGATTGATTTGATCGTGCCACGTTTTCCTCGGTCTTATCTCTTTCTAGCTCCGTTCACGTCGTTTACATATACTTTCTTCACCATTCTGTTGTCACTCATTCTTTTCATGTGTCCAAATCATCCTAACGACCCTTTCATCATTTTGTTCATAACACTTTCATTCGCACCGCATTCACTTCTTATACTTGCATTTGACACTCTCTTATATACAGATTTACCCCACATTCTTCTTGGAGATCTCATTTCTACTGCATTTATTCTACGTTCATTCTTCTTTTGCCTGTATCATGGATAAAGGAAATAATATTCTTGATAAATATTATATTATATTACATACATATACTCGTATGTACAAATGTTACTAAATTTTATTAGTAACTCAAAAGCAACATATGATTAAAAGGGGTTCTTAAAAAATGCATTCATAATATTTTCAGTAAAAAAAAGTATTTAGATAGGGCATAGATTACCAGTATACGAGTATGCGAATTGTGAAATGTTATTTTTATTTATTTAATAAAAGCATATTCTAGGTGAGTGGTCTGTCCATGTTACTTGATCTTTCTTTTATTAGATCTGAAGATCTGTGACAGATAAATTATGTCTCTTGAGATGATTAGGACCAACTGTCATTCTATCTCTTAAGTGGTCTTCCAGGTTGGTGGTGTCCGGAGGGAATTTCGTTAACTGCTGTATTTAAGAGTTTGTCATCCATTCTGACTACAAGTCCCCCGAGTATTTTCTTCAGGATCTACTCCACCGAACATTGTCCTTTACATCCCAATATTTATTTGTTTTTCCTGAAATGAACCTTAGGTAGACTATGAATAAGTGGAATATGAATCTTTGGGGGGAAAAGTGAGAGGGTTGAAAGGTATTGGCGTTTATTGTAGATCACAAGTAATTATACATTAATAGTATTATGTACTCATGATGGAGCATGGCTGGATGTTTATTTCCTTAATTTATTCAGATGAAATTATTTTATTTGTTTTCTAAAATGCATTGTTAACGTAAAATATGATTGAAAAAAATATATATTGGTTACAGAAAGCTTTTACCTTTGATGTTAACTTCGTTTTTTAAGCGAAAGGTTGTTTAAAAATTGCAATCTAGTTTAATCACCTTGTTCCTCTATTTGAGATAGACAGCTTGTCCACCTGTCACATTCACTCAAAACTCACTCAACCTTCATCAGCTCTAAGACGCCATTTTAGGGGTGGATATCTTGCGGATGCCCGACCGCAGTGCGTCCATCGACGTCCCATCCCCAATCTAGGTTAATATAGAGAACGCCTTCGCGCAACTATGATGCCTATTTTATCGACAGATTTGACAGTGAGATATCAGGCGATGATCAGGGTCCCAACAGGTATCCATAGATGAAAAAATTACTTATTATTATTGAATGAAACCAATTTCTAACATAAATCGAAACAATCTCTATTATAATGTTGACATTTCAACTACTTGTCCTAAATCCACATGCTATTTTCAATACATACAAAGTTACACATTTGTTGATAAATTAAAGAATTTTAAACTTCGTAAATTAACAATAATTTAAATAATATGAGCTTTGCTTTATTAAATTTTTATTGGAATAATTGGACGGTTGAAAAATGCATTATTTTGATTATCTAAAATATGTTCTCTCTTTCAGAAATTTTAAGCCTTTATTCTAAAATCGCATTCACTTGGTGTTGTGGATTCATATTTGAATAAATATAATTTCAATGAATATTCTTATTCTTCTTTAAATAGGTCTGACGTTTTGTGAAACAGAAATCATGTCTCGTGGGATGATGAGGTCCAGCTGTCCCTCCATCTCTTAGGCGGTCTTCCAGGTGGACGGTGTCCGGAGGAGATTTCATAAGCGGCTGTATATGCAAGTCTATCACTCTATCCATTCGGGCTACATGGTCCCTCCAGTATATTCTTTTGTGTCTACTTCACCAAACGATATCTTTTATTTCGCGAGTTTTTTTTATGTCTGCGTTGCGGGCATGATCTCGGAGAGTTTCTCCAGTAATTTATTTAAAGACCTTCATATCAGATGTCCTTAGTAGACCCATGGTTCGCACAGTATCGTCCCGCGTCTCTACAGCGTACGTCATGATGTAACACTTAATATTATTCTTCTTCTTCAAGTGCCCTGTTGGGTTCCCTCAACTTTGGCAATCACCTCGGCGAACCTGTCCCTATCCTGCGTAACTTGGAACAGCTGCTCCACACTTCGGATGCCGGTCCACTCTCTACGTTCCGCAGCCAGGACAACTATCTCCTACCGGGCATCGGCGTCCCTCAATTTTCCTCTCCAATATCAGTTTGAGAAGGTGGTACTTTTCCCCACGCAGTACATGACCCAGATAAAAAATCTTCTGAACCTTGAGAATTGATAACAGCTCCCTGTCAACTCTAGGTCAACCGGTCAACCTGTCAACCTTAGGATTTCGGTATTGGTAACCATGTCTGTCCAGGAAATTCTGAGTCAAGTCATCCGAATATTATAACACTTTATTTCACTTATCACAGACATGTTTCGGTTATAACAAAACCATTTTCATTGTAAAAAAAATTAGCATTAAAATCCAAAAATAGGAACAATTTAATAACATACTCGTATTTGTTTTTTTGCTGTTCGTGTTACACAAGTATGATAAAACTTTACTTCTTCAATGACATATTTTCATTATTTTCTATGTAACGAATATCAATCTGTATTTCTATCGAGACGTGGTTTAATTAACTTTAGTATTAATATGAAAGGAAGGAGCCGAACGCTTTGCGACAAGGGAGTGGCCGTAATTATTAGCGGGATCTAGGTCATTTATCAAACGATCTTCTTAGTAATGAACTTTTGAAGTCAATATTCACATAAATCTAAATAAAATGTTAAGTATTTCTTATATATATACGCCATACTTTTTGTTGTTATGATGGTTTATCTCTATTTTTCTTTTTTATACACTTTGTATACACAACACTTTTATTAAAAATAAAAGCTAATATGGCAGTGCATAATGGTGTTCTTGTGCCGCCCCTTATGTATGGAAGTGAAGGATGAAACTGGCAAAAGTAGGATGAAAGTAGAATAAATGCAGTAGAAATGAGATCTCTCAGACAAATGTGTGGCAAATATGTATATGATAGAGTGACAAATGCAAGTATAAGAATTTAATGTGGTGCGAATGAAAGTATTATAAACAAAATAAGGAAAGGGTCATTAAGATGTTTTGGACATATGGAAAGAATGAGTGTAGACAGAATGGTAAGGAAGGTATATGTAAACGGCGTGAACGGAGCTAGAAATAGAGGAAGGCCGAGGAAAACTTGGCACGATCAAATCAATCCAATATTGAATGTCGGTCACGTGAGGAGTCGGATAAATCGACGTGCGTGCATGACAAGATGGTATGAATGTTGAGAGAGCGAGAGAAGTATGTCAGGACAGAAAAGTGTGGCATTCCATTCTTTCTGCCTACCCCTCCGGGGAGACGGCGTGATGGTTAGTTAGTTAGTTAGTTATAAAATTGTTGTTGTTTACATGATCTGACAGATGTTATAAAGATTTATTTTAGAACGTTTATGCTTTTTGTTATGATGGTTTATTTCTATTTTTCTTTTTTATAAATTTAATTTTATACGTTCAGCTCCTTGCTTTCATATTATTACAAAATTTAATTAAACCACATCTCGATAGAAATACAGATTGATATTCGAAACATTGAAAATAATGAAAATATCATTGAAGAAGTAAAGTTATAACAAAAGCATAAACGTTCTTTATAACATCTGTCACATCACGTAAACAACAACAATTTAATAATATTTTTTTATAAATATGTATCTTTACTGAAGAAGGACTGTTTGTCCGAAACATGTCTATAAAATTTTATTTTTGATAAAAGTGTTGTATACAAAGTATATAGAAAAGAAAAATAGAAATAAAATGTTAAGTATTAAGAATCGATGAAAATGTCTCTTGGCTTGAAGTTTTATTATATTTTATGTGAGTGACCTGTTTTAATAGATACAAGTTTTATTTTTACTTTAAGTTTTCTTGTTCTTTTTAGTGACCTATTATGTGGCCTATTTCTTAAGCGGAATTGGCCTCCTGCGAGGTCGACTACCAGCTATCGATCCATCTCTTTGGTGGTCTGCCCGAAGGTCGTCTACCTTGTGGTTGGCCGTGCACCACAATGAGGGAGAGTCTAGATGGATCCATTCTTCTGACAAGTGCATACCAGTATCTTCTCCTTTGCCTCCCCACCGAACGAAATTCTCGACCTCGCATATTTAATTTATCGTTTTTCCACCTGTTTCACTGAAACACCATCCACAGACACACATCCCACCGGAGTTCGAAACAATACCAAACTCTTAGAATTTGCTACTTACATAGTCATTATACGAGTATATTTTTTCTTTTTTAGTCATTATTTAAATTTTAATTTTAATTAATTGTAAGTGAAGCATGGAACTGGCAAAAGAAGGATGAAAGTAGAATAAATGCAGTAGAAATGAGATCTCTTAGACGAATGTGTGGATACTCTGTGTATGATAGTCGAATGAAAATATAAGAAATGAATGCGGTGCGAATGATGGTGTTATAAATAAAATAATGAAAGGATCATTGAGATAGTTTGGACATATGGAAAGAATGAATGAAGAAAGAATGGTAAAAAATTATATGTTAACGATGTAAGTGGAACCAGAAATTCAGGAAGACCCAGGAAAACGAGGCACGATCAAATAAATCAAATATTGAATGTCGAACATGTCTTAACAGAGTCGACGAGAGAAATCAACGCGCGTGCATGACACGTTGTATGAATGTTGAGGAAGCGAGAGAAATATGTCAGAAAGAAAAGTGTGGCAGTCCATTTTTTCTGCCAACCCCTTCGGGGAGACGGCGTGATGGTTAGTAAGTTAGTTAGTTTCGTAATTTGTTGTATTTAAATCCATACATTATATTATTATAAAAAAATACAAATCAAATATGAAGAGCTTTAAGTTTTGGTGAATACAAAATTTTGGATGTTATTAGTATTCAAGTTGTTGAAAAATGAACTTTACTGCATTTTAAAACACTTGTTTGCACCACTTGAAACTATTGAATCTTTACTAGGAAAGGCACTTAATTTTAAGTATTTCTTTTAAATTTATATTTAATTAAATGATTTTTAAGTACACAGACAAGAAGCGGAAAATGTGATAATTGCATTATTTTATAAGTTGATGAGTGGCAGAGAAATCCTCTATGCGGAACGTGTATGATAAAGCGCAGTGAAGTATGAGAACAAGAACAAGATGTGCGAAGAAAACTTTAAGAAATATTATCCAATTACCGAGTTTAATGAAAACAATATAAAACTTAACAAAGTTTACACATACACTTCTTTAAACTTACTAAAGTACTTTCATAACTCGTAATTTATCTTAAAAAATATTCCACAATTTTATAACGAATTAAACTATATGCATTAAAAAAATGTTACTCATTATTTGAGTAAGAATTGAAACATAATTTTTGGTAATTATTGCATTTGGAGTAATTTAAATAATAATTAGCAAAAAAAAGAAGGAGATAAAAAAAATCCCCCAATGATCATGACTCACCGTTCTACAATCCTATTCGTCCTCGTGCACATTTTCTCTAGCCCCTCTTTCTCCCCTCCATTATACCTATTATATATTTCTATTTTCGTATGTTTTTTTCTTGTTTTATGTTTAGTTTATTCTCTCACCCTAACGATGCTCCGACGGGAGCGAAACCGGTTGGTGTTAACAAATAAAGTGATTTTGTTACCAATATTAAAAGTGTATTATTATTTTATTTAATAATATCACACCACAAATTAAAAGCTTAATACGAACGTTAAAAAAAATCGATAAACTAGAAATCGGCGTAAATCATGACACGAAACCAAAATCACAAACCAGCTGTATAAAACATCAAATATTTTTTAAACGCGTATTTCTAGCATGGTTTTATAAAGTTGTTTGATTTTCTGAAAACCAAACCATTTATTACTCCTTTTCCGAGATAAACACGGAGACAAGAACCTTTAAACGTTCTTCTGAAGAAATTCGATGGAATAAAAAAGATTATCGTGTTATTCGAATTGTTTTCAAATTCTATGAATATTCTTTAGAGTTTTTGCCTTGTATCTTCACTGGTAGTTAGCCTCGTTTGCGAAAAAATACAATTTGCTTCTTCTACATGTTCAACCGCTCTGTTATTCTTATTAAAAAGTGATTGTTCAGACAGAGGCAAAGCCCGTTGCTTACTGGAGCGATTATTACAGTTTGAATAACATTATTATTCCATAAAATTGGAACAATGTTTTTCTTTAGATATGGATAATTGAACACGGATTCGTTTCCCAAATAAAAAATTTAAGATATAGGATTTTAAAGCACTTATTTTAATGCGGTGCAAATTATTTTTACACGTGCTTGCGTCTGTAAATCCTTTTGGCTTTTGTATTCTTCTTCTTTCCGTGTCCTGTCAGGTCTCCCCAAAGTTGACCATCACCCTTGAGTAGGCCTCCCCGTCCTGGGCAGCTCGGAACAGCTCCTACACGGCCCTCAGCCCCGTCCACTCTCGGATGTTCCTCAGCCAGGAAACCCGCCTTCTCCCAACACCTCGTCGACCCTCAATCTTACCCTCCAAGATCAGATGTAATAGTGCGTACTTTTCGCCTCTCAGAACATGGCCCAAGTAGGACACCTTGCGGACTTTGATATTGCTCAGCAACTCTCTGTCAACTCTGGCTCTATGGAGAACGTTTGTGTTGCTGACCATGTCAGTCCAGGAGATGCGTTACATCCTTCGGTGTATCCACACCTCAAAGGCCTCTAATTGGTTCATAACATTGACTTTAAGGGTCCATGACTCCACCCCGTATAACAGCACTTTTGGATAAGATAAAATATTTTCCGTTACGCATAGCGTTGCTACGCTCTCTTCTATCTTAGCAAAGTCCACCATCTCAGAAGTACTATAAGTCACGGAAGTACTGACATTAACTCTGATGAGAAAGACAACATATTTGAACCTTTTCATCTGATTGTGTCATGCTGTTAACCTACAGTTACCCTACTAATATCACCATAATGTGAAAGTCAAATTGTATTACCCCGTATAATGGTTAATATCAGACATTGCATTTTACTTAATGACATAGTTGGCACACAGTTGGTTGGTTTTATATTCACAACGGTGTATGAACGACGTCCATTAAAAAGATAAGCCCAAGCAGAAAATGTTTTTTTTTTGTTTCATCAACTATACACACACTGACACACTTTCGTGTGGTATTTTATATTATATAATATATCTTATACAGTGCTGGTTATGTATATTTTTTAAACATAACCAATATGTGAAAAAGCTGAAAAATCTAAACAGGTCTGATCTTATTATACATCATTTCTGAAAGGGTAGACAGATAAAAAGGACAGTTTTAAGGTTTTCTCCATGTGCTATTTATTCACGTCGCTTGCAAAATATTAACAAAATTTAATTCTCAACTTTTACATTACTTCTACAAAAATGTATAACCGAACATTGAAAATATATGTATGCGTACATTTTTTTAAATAAGCCTTTCGGCTTTATAACGAATACGGAACAAGCAAAAGCAAAAACTGAGCTATCTTCTAAATTCAAATAATAATACCATAATTGAACGATATTTATTACTGTGTAAAACAATTATTTAAAATAATGCATAGGATCTGATATTCTCTAATGGTGGAGCGACTGCAGAAAAAAAAATACGCTTTCTTTATCTCAGGGAGCGCCGTTATTACTCGTGGCTCTTTCCGACTGAATTCTCGCTAGGTATACTAAGCTACTAATCATTGGATAGAAGGAGGAATATCCACTTGGGAGTTCACTTATTTTAGCTGATTTCCGGCCGTATACATAACTCGGATGTCCTGAGTGATGTAGGTCTATTTAAAGACAGCACAGATTATTTTATTTGCCGCGCTGCAAAACCAACCTGCCAATGGTGATGCCTATGGGTAGAGCAATCTTATTGTTATACAGATCTCCTCAGAGGTCGACATATTTCGTGATAGTGTGAGTTGCCTCAAGGATGCAATAGCAATGGTGTGATTGTTATCTCTGATGCCGTAATATTTATGTTTTTTGTTACTTTTTTTAAATTATGTTTTTAAAATATATTTTATGATGTAATGTGGTTGCAGACAACTTAGACGCATCTGTAATGTTTAAAATATTTATAAATAAATAAATTAAATTAAATGAATAAATGAAATTATTGTTGTTTTACAAAACAAAAAAATAATATTTTTCAATTATAAATCCGCAACACAAAGTTATGGTAAATATAGAACAAATAACGGGTACTATACAAATAATATGCAAAAATCTTGTTAGGATAAAACAATTTATTTCGTTTCTTGTATATTTTTCTAGCATACATAGTGAACATTATTATATATTTTTTTTTAATTTTATCAAACGTAGAAAAAACGGTTTAATCATAAATAATTTGTCATTATGGGATTCCACTAATATTAAAAACACATAAAACACACATGTTTGTTGAATTTTTTAATTCGAAATTAATACATTTTTTGCAAACATTATCATAGTGTTTCACGTGTTAAACAAAGTCACATAGCTGGCCATGCAAATAAATCAAGACAATACAATTAGTTCGAGACTTCGAGGTGAGACATTGCAATTTACTTCACCTGCGACCTTTCGAAATTAGAATACAATTTGAATGTCACGAGCACTCCGTGACAAACCCCAGCACACAGTTGGACAGATGAAACAGAAGTCCCCCTGGACCAATCTTATCCTCAGACCCTAATGTTGGCTTTGATTCAAAGTGAGATAAAACAAATGAACATTTTAGCTAGAGTAGTTTCTAGGCACGTGCAATTTCATCTGAATAAAAGTTGTGCTGTAATAACTAAAATATACCATTTTTACTCAAATTGTATTAAGAAATTCAGTTTTAAATAACAATTAACAACATCGTGTTCATCTAAATAGTTAGATTTTATTCTTTATTTTTTTTTATTGAGTTTTCTCATTATATATTATATAATATTTATATTTATTAGATTGTCTATTGTTTTGGCCTAAACACTATGATACCTTAACATTTTAAACAGTTAAATTAAATAACTTTGTTTTTTGTAAAACAATTGTGTTTTATTTTACGTGGCAGCTGTTTCATTAACCCATGTTGACATTATCAGGTGTTACAAAAATATACGAGTATCAAATGTCAAATTATTGTGATTTTTTGAAAAATCACGAAAATTTGACATTTGATATATTTGTAAAACCTGATGAGGTCAACATAGGTTGATGAAACAGCTGTCATACATAAAATTGTGATACATAAAACAAAGTTTTTTTAATTTAACAGTTTATAAAATCAGCGAATCTTGTTGAATTTCTTCTATATTCGCCTTCACTTTGTGTTGTGGATTCACATTTGAATAAATAGTTGTAGTGTTTTCACAACACGTTTTATCGGTCCGAAAAATATCTGAAATAAAAATATAAACAAAATATTGTGAAAATTCCATTGTGTTTATATTCTTATTCAAATATGAATTAAGTTGAATTGAAAAAAACAATTTTGGTATAAAAAACAAAGTCATTTAATTTAACAGTTTAAAAGTTATTTAATTTAAAAGTTAACAGTTTATTAAGTTACATAATACAGGACTGAACATTAATGGAGTTGTGATAAACAATATAAGATATGCCGATTACACTGTTTTACTGGCTGAAAGTGTCGGTGATCTTCAGGACCTTCTTAATCTTGTTGACGAGTCCGGTGAAAAGTTGAGACTGACAATAAATGTCAGTAAAACCAAATAAATCACATTCGGACGGCATGATTACAGTGAGTCAGTATTGCATTTGAACGGCCGTAACATTAATAAGGTGGACTAACTAACAAATCATCAAGCCGTCTCCCAAAGGGGTAGGCAAAAAGAATGGACTGGCACATTTTAACCGATGCGGCACTCCATCCTTCTCTTTTCGCCCCCGAGGTGGAGAAATTTAAATACCTCGACAGCATACTAACGCAATCTTTGGACCCAGATGTAGAGATAAAATACAGAATTGAGGCAGCAAGAGCTGCATTTAATAAAATGAAATCTGCCATGTTAACATAAATTTGAAACTCCGCCACAGAATGATCAACTGCTGTGGTCTGTTTTATTGTATGGATATGAAACGTGGACCTTAAAAGTAAACTCAATGAACAGACTGAAAGCATTTGAAGTGTGGCTCTATCACCGAATGCTCAGAATTCCCTGGACAGACATGGTTACCAATACCGGAGTCCTGAGGCGAGCTAGAATTGACAGGGAGCTGTAATCAAATATCGGAGGGGAAAATTGAAGGACGTCCAGGCTGCGAAACGTAATGGAGTCGACCGGCGTCCGAAGTATAAAGGAACTGTTCCGAGCGGCGCAAAACAGAAACAGGTTCGCCGAGATGATCGCCAACGTTGGGGGACTTGACAGGGCACTGAAAGAGGAAGACGAAGATATACTCGTATAATTTTATATACGCAACGTTTTATTAGGATAATCTGATGATTTTACTGAAGTCCCTTGATGGAAGCTTATTTCAAATCATAATTATATATTAGAACGTTATATAACGTACGAATTTGTATTTACAGCAGAATACATAGACATAACAATGTATGTTATTGGAACAGCCGCGTAAATATAATATGAATACAAAACACGCTTTTTCATATAATTCTTGTATAAACAGGCTCAATAGGCAGAGTAAACAAACAGCCCAGGGCCTTGAAGAAATTCATTGTTGCGGAAAAATTATAACTCAAATCTTTCACCCCTTTCTCATTTCTTTGACAAAATACCTTTCTAGACAGATTTCCCATCTTATTTCGTGGGGGCAGACCTTTTCTGATTTCAAAATTAAGAAAATTCTCATTTGAAATAATAACAAAATCGAAAGGGAATGGTAAAATTGACCTGGTGATTATTTTAGGTCGATAAGTAAAATATTGTTATTCTCTTCTTTATAAGTATGCAGTTTGACATTCATATACCATATGTTATATATTATGCATGGAGTCCTTTCATTTTCTTCTTCTTCGGTCTTCTTCACTCCATTGTTGAATATAGGACTCTTCCATTTCCCTCCACTCGTCCCTTTATTGTCCGTTTCGCATCCAGGTCGTTCTTCCTATTAGAAAAATGTCGTCAATCTATATTTTAAGTAACCTCCCAATACTCCATTCACACACCTCCATTGGTGTCCACCATTTAAAAATCAAAGTAATGATCGAATAAAATAAATATACGAGCTTTTAAAAATATAATAACTATTATTTTACATTATTATATTATACTTTCAAATGATCAAGTATCAAAACATGTATTTGTAATCTCTTAAAATATCATTTTAGTAATAAACGACATAGAGATACAAAAAAATCTAGTTTTTCTCATGAATTAAGGACTGTTTACTAAAAGAAATAATAATAGAATATTATAAATAATGAGTATTATAAATATATCATACTTCAGAAATAATTTTTTTTAAAGACTTTAAGAAAATGACAACATTGTTCGATTAATATTTTCCTTCTTCTTCTCTGGTTTCAATCCTGGGATTGGTTTGCAGCAATTTCCTCCATTATTCTCTTCCATTTTTCCCTGTCTTGTGCGGCTCTTTTGAGATCTGCATATGATGAGCAGCGTACGTCCACCAACAGGTCCTCCAGGTATTCTCGGCGTGGGCGTCCCCTAGAGTTTGTCCCCTCGATCATACCCTCCATTATGGCATGCAAGAGACCTTCTTGACGTATTACATGGCCGATCCATCTTGCACGCCTTTCGGACAAGGTCCCGAGCAGGTGCCTTCCTCCTTCGATTCCTTGAAGAACTTCCTCATTCGTGATGTGGTCTCTCCAGGAAATTCCAAAGAGTCTTCTATAGGACCACATCTCAAAAGCCTCTGGTCTCCGCTTATCCCTTTCGGATAGGCACCATATCTCGCAGCCGTACATCAAGACACTCCATACATAGGTCTTGATGAGGAGTATTCTCAGTTTTAGGTCTATATTATTTGACTCTATTATTTTCGACCTTTTATTAACCCTTAACGTACCGTGTTCAAAACAAAACGCTCGCTCCCATGTGGTAAGTTCAGTTTACCGCTAACTTTATCTAAATATCAAGCATATGACTAGATGAATCAAAATTTAATTTATGTCATCTTGTAGGGAATTTCATTAGGAATAGATCGATATCTATAACATACATGGATTATTTGAAAAACATATCATTATTAATTTTTTTCTGGAACCATGCGATTTCTGATATGTAATGCGTCATAGCATACGGGCGACTGGACATAAACTTGTCTGCGGGTATAAACTTGTCTGCGCGCAGCGGCGGGCGGGGCGAAGATAAAGGCACCTAGGCAAAATGTATAGTACGTTCAAGACAACGAGTACGTATTAATATTTGTCCCTTTTGGTAAAGTGTTAATATTTTCACAGTTCTGATATTATTAAGTTGCGTCCTGCGTTTCCGTCCACAGTGGTATTATTACGTACATATTGAAAAGGTCAAAGATATAATTTATAATACGTTCAAAACAGCGAGTAAGTATTTGTCACTTTTGATAAAGTTGTAAATATTAGCAAAACAAATTCTACCTTAACACGAATGAAGGTGAGGGCAGTCTTAGAAAATATTTTTTTTTGGGATGAAGGAAGTAATTTTTTGCTTTTTTTTTTTATTACGAAATATTGAGAACACTTCAATGGAGGATTACAATTTTTATAATATTAGGGTCCATAGGTTTTAAGAAAATCAACTTTAAATTGGCAGTGGAAACTCAATTTACCACATGGCAACGCGACGGTTAAATGCAAGCCTAGCCTGATGTATACGGCTGTCGACCTCGCTCTTAGAATTTCGCTATTTTCCTGTCATGGGGTAAATATTTTTCTAACAAAATAACCAACTTTTGATATAAATTATCAAATACATAAACGTAACCTTTTATTAATTATCCGGTCTGTTCTGATTTCAAATGTAATCATAAAATAAAAGTGTTAACTTAACCACATTCATTTAGGATAAGAATTAAATAACGGTTTCCGGAAGTAATAATGAAAAGCGTTAAATTATTTCTTCTACAAGTATATAAGTATATTTGCTTTCATTTTGTAATGGAAGTTCAAATTTGAATATGTTTTTTTACGTTGTATTTCACATTTTAATATACAATACTAGTATATACACTTCACGGACATGTTTTAAAGGTTATTCATACTTCTTCGGTGTACACATTTTAAGTTAATAAAATTTACTCGGAAGAAGGAAAAGAACCATCCAAAACATGTTTATGAATAGGTTATTAAAGTGTTGTTATTTTTTTTTAGGTTTTTAAGTTATTCAAGTTTACTTAAATTATAATTTACTTTTTCTTATCTAAAAACTAATTGATCGACAATTAAAATCCATAAAGGATAATTGGAATGACATGTTTCGCCCTTCTAAGGCATTATCAAATGTGCCGAAACTTCAACTCGTTGCAGTTTATATACACTAGTAGTAACGAAAATTGATTTGACTTCATACATTATTAACAAATAATTATTTGGGTAGGTCCAGAAATATTGGAATGTGCTTCTTGGAACTGGTTAAGAAATTGTATGATAATGATTACATGGTAAGGATACTGAATGATATTATAATCAAAATCAAAAATAAGTTATTTGAGGTAGTACGAAAGAAAGTTTTTCCTAGAAAAACATCTTCCTACAAATTGTTTACAAATGATTTTACGCATTTCAGGCCCCCATAAACATAACCCTATTACCCATAAAATATAATAAAACTTCTAGAAAACTGACGTTTTCATTCGTTTTAAATATTTAATATGGAGTTTTACATCATTGTTTAAGAAACAATAAATTAATATCTATAGTTATATATAATAAAAATATTTATCGGTTTATTGCACGGCTCTTGTAGACCCAGTTCAAATCCGATACATCACGCGCTTCTCCAGAACAGGGGAAGAACTTCTACTTATAGAAAGAACAAAAGAACGCCCCGCTCATTATGACTGGAACGACCTTTAAACACAGGAAGAGAACGCCACTTACCGGGCGTAGGAGTGGGAAGATAGACATTTTTATCTCAGCCATTTTAGGTCTACGTTAACGTCAAATTGTTCTGGAACGAAAAAGAATCAAGGATTCATAAAATTTAAATTATTTTAGAAAAAATAGAACATTGATTGATGCGTATGTAGATAGAAGGTCAAAACACCTTCTATCTACGTTCGATAGTTATAAACTATCAAGATGTTCGTTTTATAAGGGCATTATTTATTTATTTTATTTATTTATTTATTTTACATGTAATAACAATAATTTGTCAAAAAAAGTTTATGGACTGTAGTTGTCACACTAGGCATGGCCTGTATCGTGACAACTACATAAAATAGGATGTTAGTAGCATTGTTAGTAAAATGGCGGTTGTTAGTAATCTTATGCTAACATTGGTAATCACAATTTGATTGTATAATTAAAGGTATTATAATGGTATAATAAATATCAGTTGTGATATTTAAGAATTTTCTAGTAAGACGAACATGTCACACTTTTATAGTATCACAAAACTTTCACAAAGCGTGCGTCTTCTTCAAAGCTAAAAGATTAAAATGCAGTTTTACGAAAAATCAGTTTTTAACATTTGCTAAAATGATCTACTCTAAGGGATAATATTCTCGAGAGAGATTCTTTTCCAAGAGGCCTGTCGTCTGAGAAACTTTTCGAAAAGGAAAAGTTTTGTTATAATTTTTGAAGTCACCGTCAGTGTTTGTACTTTGTATGCATTGATTTTTATTTTATTTATTCCTTGTGCATCCAATCATCAGCAATTTTCCTTATATTATCAGCCTATCGTGAGGGAGGTTTCCTTTAACTTTTTCTGTCTCTACAAGGTCTCCATTCCATTTCAATTCTAGTTTATCTTTGGATTCCCAGTCTGGCAATGTGTCCAGCAAATGAGCATTTAAACATTTGACCATAGCCACTCTTGACCTCCTATGTATCTTACAACTTATAGTACAACCTTATATAAACAATTAATTAACAAAATATGAAGCGCAAATTAAGAATAACAAAAATATTTAATATTGGTAACTGTTACCTCATTTGGCAATTCATTTTATATCTTAAGTCCTCTATAGAAAACACATTTCTCTGTACTTTCAAGTCTAGGTCTCCGGAGCCGGAATCATTTACGACCTCTCGTTGGGTACTAACTTAAATAAGCTGGAACAATTTTATACTCTTAATTTTATTAATTAAAATATCTTTTTTATCGAATATTATAATACCCGGATACTTGATATCATAATATTTACCACTTATATCAATTCATCGTTAATTTTCAATATACTCGTATTATAATTTTAATGTAATGAAAGGACCATTAAGATGGTTTGGACATATGGAAAGAATAAATGAAGAAAGTATATTAAAAAAATTATACATTAACGATGTGAATGGAATCAGAAAAAGAGGAAGACCGAGAAAAATGTGGCACGATCAAATAAATCAAATATTGAATGTCGGCCACGTGAGGAGTCAGAGAAATCGACGCGCGTGCATGACACGATGTATGAATGTTGAGGAACCGAGAGAAATATGTCAGGAAAGAAAAGTGTGGCAGTCCATTCTTTCTGCCCACCCATTCGGGGAGACAGCGCGATGGTTAGTTAGATTTATAATTTTGATGTTTTACTACGTATCTAGGTGTTTCTTATTGGGTAAAGTGTTTGATAATAATAATAAATTGGATAATTTATAGAGCGCCATTTTTATGAATTACTCATCTCAAGGGCGCTAAATGCTGTTTTATGTGCTCCATATAAAATGTGTTACTGTAAAAAAAAACGCTTCGATTTATTTCGGTTTACTAATATTTAGAACAAAATATGATAGTATCGTATATTTTCTTCTAGGAGTTTTATTTTATTGATACTTCTCATGTATGCGTAATAAGACGTTATGAATTTCTTTGAACGATTTAATATGTCTAAGAAACAAATTCTATTATGACAAACCTATTTTGTGCCCGCCCCTTCAAGAGGGTGTAAGATATATATCGATATTATTTCCTCTTTGTGGTCGTACCGCTTTGATGTTTATGGCTTATTTAATATGATGAAAATACCCTTATCATTTTAGTGTTTTGACACAATATTACGTTCATATCAAAAATATATTGTAGCCACTAACTCGTGAACACTCTGACATCCTATTAACTTATGATATTAACTGACAACTTTATTAATTTATTGTTTAACTAGTGTCTTTGAATAGATAATCGTTGGGTTATTTGACTAATATTCCTTTTTACTATTACTATTGTTCTTCTTGATATTTAAATGTTAATGGAACAGTATCGAACATGCAAGTATTCTGCCTTTTGACAATTGCTTAGTTCTGATGTGATTTAAATTTTATATTTGTATAAAACTTATATATACAAATAATAAATTCAATACGATAATATATGAGTATTGATTTGTGAGAATTTTCAGAGACAACTTAAAACAATATTTTCAACTTCAGAATTATTCAATTTAACTAACTAACTAACCATCACGCCATTTCCCCGGAGGGGTAGGCAGAAATTATGTATCGCCACAATGCTCTGTCAATCAATTCATACATCGTACCATGCTCGCACGTCGATTATTCCGACTTCGAATGTGACCGCCTTTTAGTAATTGATTAATTTGGTCATGAGATGTTTTCCTCGGCTTTTCCTCGGCTTCTTTTTCCACTCACGCTGCTTGTGTACAACTTTTAAACCATTCTACTTACATCATCCATTCGTTCCATATGTCCAAAACATCTCAGGTATCCTTTTTTAATTTTATTCATGATGCAGTCGTCTGCCTAATATTTCTTTCTTATTTCATCGTTCGGTATTTCTATCATACAACGTTTTCCCGCACATTATTCTTGGTGATCTCATTTTACGGCGTTTATCCTGCTTTCAATCTTCTTTTGCCAGCTCCAAGTTTCACTTTCATACATGAGCCATTCAAATTTAAGCCTTCATTAACATTGAACATCACAGTTACACTGATACTTTTATTCTTGGCACGAAACTTTTCATTGAATTATTATTTTATATTCCCATTGCGTTTCATTTTTTTATGTAAAAATATGCATAATTCATATTGAATTTTAAACATTGTACTTGTATTTTCTTAAGCACTCACCTTATATTAGAGTGCAGCACTTCACCTATAATTGAGCATGGGAGGTCAAGAGCGCTTGCCTAAGATACGGTTAAATGTGGAACGAAGATTATATTTTAAAAGAAAGAAAAGAATCTCCACAGAATAAAATTATGAAAATTCATAGTGTATTTAAGATACTCTCACAACTTACATACCAACCAGAGGCAGGTTGATTCCGCAACTTGAGAGATATACGAGAATGACTAGACTGTCAAACTCTTGTCATGACTTAGATTTTTTTGGAATAAATCTAAATTCCTTTATTTCTACACTTAAAAAGAATCGACCTCTACCAAACCCTTAATTTTTTTTTAAACCAGTTCAAGTTCAATAGCTAATTGTCGGCCATGTTCACATTGTTAATCTAAAGTACATTATGTGTTAATAGTATTAATTAACTTGATTTTTCAAACCTTCTGTTTCTTTGTCAATTTGAATAAGTTCTTTGTTATCTTTTTGAAGTTCGTAAATAATCTATATACCTGTAGTCTTAGTTTTATAATTGTACTTCTCCCGTTAATAATCTTATACCTGTATTCTTAATTTTAACTATGTTCTTTCTTTATTATTTAACATACCTGTATTCTCATTTATAATAGTGTCCTTCTTTCATTAAAAACCTATTACAATACTTACCTGTATTATGAAATGTTCCTCCCTCGGTTAGCACAGAGAGCATGGTTTTTATCCTCAGGGTGGTAATCGTGAGATTCTTTTCGATATATTATTCGACTCGGGAATGGGTGTAAACATAAAGACAGGTACATGGGATACATTTAGGTTTATTGACAAGTTACAATTATTACAGTATTATGGGTCTAGGGATGTCTAACACTGAATAACAAACAAAACACAAGATGGAAGAATGAAGAGGCTGTTTGAGGCGATTCCTCGATAGCGTGCACGTCAGGACATCGACCGGCGACGTCGTCCGTAGACGTTATCAGCGACGCTGACCAGTAGATGGTAGTTCAGCAAATAAATATATAGAGCGTCACCTGGTAGACACGAGGTTTCATAGGCCGGGTGGTGTTGCACGGAGTGAAGAAGTGGTCCACGCAGCTCGGCATGGTGGTGAGGTCCTTGACACGGAGCCTCAAGCGCGGTCACGTCGATGTCCGACAGAACCTTCGGAACTAACCGCAGACACGCGGACATATGATGCACATGTGTTACCGATGCGCGATCCTTGATGCATATATATATTGTTAATATCGTACCTTATATTATTCTAATGAAGACAGGCTGAACCATTTCTGGTCCAGCCGGATGCAGACGGATTTCCGTGTCTTCTTCATTTAGGCGGGATCGAGGCACAGGCGACGCGAAGTGATGGCGGCCTACCCACAAAGCTGACTGGAGAGAAGTGAGCAGGCTTCTAGCCTCGGAGCATAGAGTACGAAAAACAGTGTTACCAACCGGGAAGGTGGCGGTTGCTCACACGGCGGAAACAGGAGAAGTTGGAAATAAATTTCGAAGAGGTACTTAACTGGGGAGAATCGGGGCGAATACGAGTACAGTGGCCGAAGAAATCGTAATGGTATGTAACATTACAATTATTAAGACTGATCATAGACTTAACTCGTCTTAGGCTTAATTTTTACCGTTGCTCATAAAATGTTCATAGATTGTCTGTAATAAAAACTGTCTGTAATAAAAAAATGTATTGGAATTTATTCCGTTTATAACAAATAAATAAATATAAAATCAATGCTGACGTAGTCAATTGAATGGTTAAAGAAAAATATGGAATAGGTACCAAAAAAAATAAGTATGCAGTTTTATTCTGCATGACATATGACATATAAAACAAAACTACATGTTATGCTTATTTTTTTTACTAAGTGCCTTTTTAGTTCAACCATTCAATAGCTATCGGGAAATAAAGACGAATTATCAGTAAATTGATATAATTAAAATTATTCACTGATGTCTTAGAAATCGTTTAAAATACACTAGCAAATCAGGTTTATTTAACTTGCATTTTAAAAAAGGTAAAAGAGTAACAGATAACCAGGAAACAGTAGTGAAATTCTGTAAGAATCAACGCCTATGGTGGGCTGGCCATGGGTCACAAATCCTCTCGATATTTGTACGAAAAGTCGGCCTACTCTCAAAGATGATTCCGAGATCCCTCATCGTAGATACACATGTTAGTTGCTGGTTGTTATAGTCGTAGATACGGCATCACCAGAGGCAGGTTGGTTCTGCATGCTGGGAGATAAAACAGTCTGTGTTGACGCTGTCGAAGATAACCATCTGGAACATGAAGATGGATAGCCTCCAAGATGACGAAATTCTCAAAGAATCCCCTGATAAGTCTGAAGAAATGGTAAAGTGTGCACCCATCCCTTCTTATCTGTAAACTATTGGTCCCCAGCATGCCCAAAAGGAATTCAGTGGGATAAAGCCATGGACCAAACTCCCTCATGTAGAGATATCTCAGAAATATTTTCTGAACCCTCTCTAACATGAGCGAGTATCTCGCCTCGTGGGGACTCCATTTCACCGTGCCATACTCGAGCCGGCTCCGGACCAATGAGTTATACAAAATTTGAAACACATAGGGATTCTTGAAAGTTCGGCGAATAAATCCCAACATTTTCAGTGGTATAAATAACGTCATAACCAAAACGGTATAAATATAATAATTCCCAACAACGGTATAAATAACGTTATAACCAAAACGTTAAAATCGATTCTAATAATGGTGCGTCTGTATCAACATCATCTGGTACAGCGCTGTAGCAATCTACCCTGAGCATACTCCGTTCTCGCTTGCTGTCAAATTTCATAAAATGCAAAGAAAGATTTACCAACTGAAATTTCCCGCGATCTATTTTTAACTTTCTTCATAACTTTGGAAGTTTCACACAATACACGGAACAGGGTGGGATATTTTACATATTTTCCGCGGGCGAATTTGGAATTCGTTGGCATTATAAATCCAGCAATCCGTACAGCCTTGCACAGTTTCAAATCTCGCAACGAACAACTTAACAAATGTCCGTACGAATAATGTAAAAGACTTTCTCTCTTGAGCACTATTAAACTCTTTTTTCTATCCTTAACTCGATTCTTAGAACCCAATCATTCAGCACACCTCGTCTGTTTCTTACACTCGTCTTGTGTGCTCTTACACTATATTCTTCTTCTTTGTCCTCATCTCGCACAATCAAACATTGACTTCCGTTTCGACCTTTTCAATGACCACATTTCCATAGTATTTATTATCCCGCTTCTTATTCTTCCTTTGTCATATCCAAGTGTCGGCGCCCCAAAAACTAACATTTTACCCTTTGGTGAGTCGTGCTTAAGATTTATTTAGTTTAGTGATCTCTTATTCAAAGTAAAACCACTCTCAAACAAATTCAATATGAAAAGTATTATAAATTGGTATAGACTCCAATACCTTGATTATTCATTTATTGAATTTACAAGATCAGTAATTTTAAATGATTGCAGAATTGGGGCATAAACACTATTTACCGGATTATATAATATTTATTATAAGATGGCAACTATCGAATTTATTTTACTAGTATAGAAAGATTTTAAGGAGTATACACGCATTTACGTGTAACATAAATTAAATAAACCAAAAGTCAGGATCGTCCGTTTCAACATGTGCAACATCGAAAAAAACATTATGTGATAAATTAAAAAACGGTGGATTCGTGGAACATAAATTAAATAGACAATACGAGTATGTGCATCATCTAAAAAGAACATTTTGTGTTAAATTATTTTTATTTTGTTATTTTATTTTATATCATTGTATTTTATATAATTTGTTTTAGATTTATTTTGTGGGTGTTGGACGATCGAAGTATGCGCGGGAGATGCCTATTGGTGGCGATGAGGTTCGCAACCCATCACACCGCGTCTCCCGCGGAGCGAAAAGAGAAGGATGGAGTGCCGCATCAGTAAAAGTGTGACAGTCTATTCTTTCTGCCTACCCTTTCGGGGAGACGGCGTGACAACAAAATTGACAACACTGTTATCACATTTTTTATTACACACTTTTTGAGAATGTCGTAACAGCTGATTCGCCAACCGATGTTGGCATCATCGAGTGTTACAAGCAAGTTGTTTGTAACACCTGATTTAAAAACATACGAGTATATCATATAATAACAGTGTTGTAAATTTAATAGTTAATAATGTTGAAGTATCATAGTGATTCGGTCAAAGCAACGGAGTTTCTTACAATAGAATATAGTTATAAACAAAATACATGAAAACATTTACTGGTTCATTAAAATTCATTGTACGAGTATATAATGAAAAAGCACAATTTTGTTACAAAAATATATTTTTATTCCTCTTGTCTTTTAGTTCCGACCAATTTCAGCAGCTCTCTACCATCTTCTTATGGTTTAAAAATTGAGAATTTTTGATATTGAAATTTTATGGCTAAAGTTCATTTCAAATATGTTATTATATAATATAAAACAAATGATACAAATAAGTTTCAGCTATATTTTTATAAGAATTTACTTTACTTTTATTAAAAATAAACGTTTTTGCTCCGATTTAAGTTCGTATTTTAATTTTTGACAGACGTTGTCTTTTATTTATTTGTTCGTAGTATAATATATATACATTAAAACGTTTGTTATATAAAAGAAATCACTCACCGACGCTCTGTTTAACATTCTTCTTCTTTTTCCGGTGTCATGTCAGGTCTTCCAGATATGTGAGTGGGCGTCTCTGTCTATGGCAGCTCTAAACAACTTCTCAATGCATTTTAAGCCAGTCTAGTCCGCTATGCTGTAGAGACGGGAGATTCGCATGCTGCCATCATTCAAAACATAAATTATTAATTTAAATATTATAAACCGAATATATTACTTAATTTTTCTCCCACCAAATTTTGCCTCTTTACATTCTGTTTAATTTTATTTCGATTAATTAATTTAGTTCGATCTTTATTGAAGATTTGGTTATTTATTTATTTATTTATTCAGTAAGGGTACCATACAGCGATATCAATATATTAATTAAGAAACAATAAGAAAAATAATAAATAAAGCCAATTACATGCTACCACAAATACAATAAACAGTTAATTGAATTTAAGCTAAGGCAAAATATGGTCAAACAAAATGATTGAGAGTTAAACATAATAATAGTAGTAGAAATAAGAACAAAATTAAAAGTAAAAATAAAAGTAACATATTATAATATCATGTAACATTATGGCCGCATCCACACCGAAAGATTGCTCCTATCGTTTTTTTTAAGTTTCGTTCTTTCAAATGGAAAACATCAATGTCTCCAAAATACTTGCTGTAGTTGTCACACATAACGAGAAAAATATATTAAACAAAAAATTGTGCGTTAAATCAGGATTAATATTTATTGAACGCTAAGGCATTAACACTGTAGAATTCCATAGTAACATACTTAGGAAATTGAAAATAACTTTGTTTAATCCAAATTTTTTTTTTTGAAAATAATATGTTTTTTCGGAGGATACCTCCATCTTCAGGTGTAAAAATAAAAATATAAGTACTCATATATAATATATTACACCTGAAGATCGATGTATCCTACGAAACATGTCGTGGTTTTTAATATTTTTTGGAATAAACAAAGTTATTTTCAATTTCTTTAGCTTTAATATTATATTGACACTATTATAGATTTACATTACTAAACCCTTGTTTAAGATACAATAATTCTGTCTAAAAATAACTCTGTATATTACAGCAGGATCCACTTAAATGGCACGGATACTATCTTATGTACTCTGGAGCTGAATAACTAACGATTCCACGTATAACTCAGTTACGTAGAATATTGACAGCAACCCAGCGATCTTGTAGAATTAATGTGTTATTTGTAGCGAAGGATTTGTGAAATTCGATAATGTACGAGGTTCAAGACACGATATCTCGTTTATGTCACAGGTTATGGGTCTAGTTAACATTAATCAGTTGAATTCGATTACGGAATCGTAAATCAGATATTATACCAATGACATTATTGTGTTTATTCTTTATTCAAGATTTTCTTTATTTGACCAGAAATATACAACGCCCCTGTATTGTTATATTAAGCTATTTTTTCTGAACTAGATTATCGTTCCATCGAATCACTTTTCAATTTTCTTCTAAGAAAATGTAAGATCTCTCTAAAATAGTCACTTACGACATATCTTATATTATATTTTTCAAATTCCCAACCCTATTGGAAAACAATTTTTTTGACACGGATATACGAATATTGATTACTGATTTTTTTAGGTTAGGTACTATCTATCATATTGGATCGTAGGATTGTAGAATAACACTAGAGTCTATTTATTATCTAAATATTTTATTAAGTAAAATAAATTTGAATTACCATTGAGCTATGTAGATATACAAAACCTACTTAAAATCATTTATTTTATACTCGTTTAAGCAAATCAATAATATATGTTGAGTGAACTACAATTTACATATTTTCTAACTCATACAAAAATGATCTTATGTGTTTAGCTAGTGAATATTTTTGTAGGAAGTACTTCACTTATGGTAAAGCATTATTAAAATTAATTAAAAACAGTTTTTATTTGTTTTAACACCATATATAATTATTGAATAAATTTGTGTAAAAACAAAATGAAAGGTGTTAAGAGTGTATTTTGAATATTTTTGTTATCAAAACAATTGGAAAAAATCTAAGATCGTATTTTTATAGTAGTAGAATTTAAATTTTACAATAATACTTTGTAGGTTTTTCTTTCTGGGAAATTAAACGGACTGCTAATGATGTACCAATTATTTACGCCTATAAAAAACTGTACACTTATCAATAACTCACGTTTTCTTTTTTGCAGGTTCGTGAAAAACTCATTCTCATTTTTAGTGAGGAAGCTCCATTAAGGTTTGTGAAAACTTTTTCGTTATTTTTAACAACACATTTTTATATCATTATATACATGTTACTATGGATACAAATCTATAAATTGCTAAGCGATATCAAAAAACACAAAAAACTATTTTTGACTTTATATTTTATTGATTACGCGGATTATTATCATTATAATTATTGTCTTATTATTATAAACTGCTAGATAAAACTCGCAAAATACCTTTGAGATAAATATTAACATTATTACTGTGTTTGATGATTTGTACAATTGAATAAATTGGAATCCATATTATTTTTAAATTAAAAATAAATAATTATTTTCTAGTGGCAGTTCTCTACCATTGTCTGGCGAAACACTAATTTAACCAGACGTTTCCTTACTTCCGGGCTGTTATATTTATTAATTTAAGACTTTCTTTATTATAAAGTTATTTTTGTCGTTTCACACTACTTGATCATATTATAACTATTTAATATAAAAAAAAATGTGCCGCAAAAAAAATGCAAAACATGCCGTAAATGGTTAATGCCAAAAATGGTAAAATAGAAAATTTCATTCATATTTAATATTAAATAAGGAGTTTTACGTTAATGTTCTAGATTCGAAAGGTAGACACAGATGTATCTTTTTAAGCAACGCTTTATTTTTTTTAAATATTAAATTAATACAAAACGTTTCGGACACATAAGTCTTTCATCAGTGTAGATAATTATTGTGCATACAAAATATATAATTAAAAAAAATTTTATGAACGTGGTCAGTTAAAACTGATATTAAAATGATTTTTTCGAACGATTAAGTATTTGTTACAACAAATATATTTAAATAAATCTAAAAAAACATTTTTAAGTTCCTTCTGGAGTCTAGTTATTAATCTTGCGAAATAAACATTGTTTATTGAATCCGCAATACAAGAATATAGACGACATTGTATCCACTTTCTGAAGACAAATTCTCTTTATTTGGGAGAGTATTTTGTATTCCTAATGTCGAACCATCTCTCGTGCGTTTCTGGTAGTATATTTACTTTATATAATATATTATTTTACCTGTTCGCCATAAATTCCTTAAACCTTAGATTTGTAAATGTCTATTGATGAAATTAACTGATTTGATTTGACTTACATATTTTTTATAACCTTACTAATGTTAAAACAACAAGATTATAAGTGATTTTTTAACCGCTCTTAAAACAAATATAAAATTAAATAACGACTTAAACTTTTTAACCACTGAATAAAAATACATTTTGCTCAAAAACGATTTTTCTTTGTCACGTCAAATTAAAAAATGTCGTATTTTTTATCGCACTTAATTAAAAATAACATGTAAACCTTTACTTATCACGTACAAAAATACCTAACACATAAGGTGTGCAGTATTAATAATGATTTCCCCATTTAAGAACATTCCTCTGATAGCATCAGATTAAAGATATCGTGGGGTTCCTGGACTCAAAGACATTTTTTCTATTAACTTGAAGCATAAATTTCTGACATTGATTTATTCTCTAACACGCAATGCTCCTATGGGCTTCAGAGGCTCACAACATTTGTATCGTGATTTTTTTTATTAAAAAATCTATCTTGTAGTTTTTACGATGCTTTTTTGGCTCTAAAGCTAGCGGCAGAACGAATGGGATTAAAAGTCAATGTGCAAAAGACAAAGTATTTGTCCATAACAATGAATTTGGAACCTGAACCAGATCTACGCATTGACGACAATCAAATCAAATCAAATCAAATCAAATTAAATCACAAGGATTAATTGTATCTCAATAGAGACGAAGATGCAAATTGTTTTCTGGGAACAGAAATGTTGTAAAATAAAAATAACTTATCCGCAATGGGTGAAATCCAGTATTTGTCTACAAAAATTTGTATACATTCAAAATGTTGTTGTACAAATTAAATCAGTTTATTTACTCAAAAGACATTACAAACAGCATAAATGTTTAAGGCAGGAAAGCATTAGTGATGGTTGGACATTAGGAAGACAAGATACTTTCCAAAGTCAAGAGTATTTGTCCCCTGAATGTACTTTCACTAACATGAGACCGAGGAGACCGCGTTCAGCAGACTAATTGCTCTTCCCACCGGTGTCACCAGAGGCAGATTGGTTGAAACCATTTAAAGAGTCAATGAATTTGTGTATCTAGGGTTAACAATTACTTGTGATAACAAAACAAGTGACGAAATAAAACAGCGCATTATCTTTACCAACAGATGCTAATTCGGCCTCTAAAAATATCTAAAATCTATCCATATATCGAAGAAAACAAAAATTCGCACATATAAAACACTTACGAGAGTCTTGATATATGGCGCGAAGACATGGACGGTGAGTGTTGTGGATTCCCAGAAGTCACAGGTGTTTGAGCGCAAAATCCTAAGGAGAATTTTTAGCCCAATCTGCGAGAATAATATATGGCGACGCCAACAAAACTCTGAGCTATACGATTTATACAACCAACGTCGTCAAATTTATAAAACTTCAATGGCTTAGCTGGGCTGGACATCTGGTGCGAATGGAGGAGCTGTCAACACCCGCACAGTTGACATTTACAAGACCGGAGGGAAGACTCAGCGTGGGAAGACCCGCGGCTCCTTTAGCTTGGCGGTGTTCTGAAGAACCTGCAATTGTTGGTAGTTAGTCCTTAGTGGAAGTCGAGAGCTCAGGATAGGGCCAGCTGGAGAAACTTTTTGAAGGCGGCCGAGGTTTACCCAGGACTGTAGAGCCAGAGAGGAGAAGAAAAATAATAATAATGTAGTTTTTACTAATTCATGGAAGAAATGCAGTAGAAATGAGATATCTTAGACGAATGTGTTTAAAAATCTGTGTATGACACTGTGCCGAAGGAAAATATAAGAAGTAAATGCAATGTTATTAATATTGTGAGGAACAGAAAAATTAAAGGATCATTTAAATAGTTTGGAAACATGGAGAGCATGAATGAATTAAAAATTGTAAAAAATCGTATGTTAACGATAACGAGGAAGACTAAGGAAAACGTAGCACGATGAAATAAATCTAATAAATCTAAGCAAGTCAGGACCAGACAACTTCTGAGGACTTCCGAGATGACGGAGGATCTACCTCACCGGAGGAACCACACTCTGAAGAGCAGACCACATTGACCTAGGGAGAAAAAGAAGAAGTGGAAGACCAATAAATTAACAAAATAATAACCAATAAATTGTATACATTATTATATAATTTATATAAAATTATGATAATATTTCAATTGTTTTTAAAGATTTTTATACCTATTTTTCAATTTTTTCTTCTTCTTCAACCTGTTTTTCTTCCATTTCTGTATAAAGGCCTCTTCCATTTTCTTTCACTCGTCCCTGTCTTATCTCTTCCGCATCCAAGTCGTTCCAGCTATTTGAGAAACGTCGTCAGTCCATCTTTTAGGTGGCCTCCCGACACTCCTTTTCTTTGTCCAAGGCCTCCATTGAAGTATTCTGGATGTTCATCAGGTATCGCCCGGTCTTGCTATATGTGCAGCCCATTGCCATTAATTTAGCTGTACGATCCAACTCTATTGCATGCCCATCCATAATGTCGGCATCTTTGGTTTCACGTCTTATTTCTCCATTTCTTATTTTGTCTCTTAGACTCACGCCGAGCATTTGTCTTATTATCTTACACTAGTTTAAATAATTTATATAGGATATCTGTTTTATTTAAGATTATACAATATTTCCATTTTATGTAAACAGGAGATGGTTGAAACAAAACAAGCAATTACGTTTCAGACATGTTCTCTAGAGCCGTGCGAAAGTGTGTGTAATTGAAAACAGATGTCCAGGAACAATTAAATCTGTTTTAGAACCAATTATGCCCTCGCAGCTGGAAACAAAACGGATGAAAGCGGCAGAGTTAAAATAGGAGCTAACGAGGTCGCGGTCGACGTGAACGAACGCTCCTTGAAACGTACGGCCAGTATTGAAAAGTGCGGTTTTCCTAATTTCCATGCAAGAAGAGTGCCAAATGACATTTTAAGTAGACTGCTACTAGCAGATAATCTAGTGGGAACGAATATTGGATTTAGCAAAGTTTAAACTTGCCTTGAGATTCGCAACCCATCACACCGCGTCTCCCGCGGGGCGAAAAGAGAAGGATGGAGTGCCGCATCAGTAAAAGTGTGACAGTCCATTCTTTCTGCCTACCCTTTCGGGGAGACGGCGTGATGATTAGTCAGTCAGTCAGTAAACTTGCCTGTTATATGAGATCAATTTTGGTTGAACATTCTATTGATTATTGGAACAATATATTTAAGCGTCACCAAAATGTAGAGACATTGGTTTAAAAGTAAGCATAATGAAAGCAAAAACGGACTGGAATTTTAAATACTATATTAGCATTGGCGTATTAATTTTCTTCGTCATGTCAGAAGGAAGCTCGGTCAAATAACATCATCCATGCATGTCACAGAGTAACAATGGCACTCTATTACGTTAAGCATGGATTGATCCTTCCCATAGATGTAGACCGTCGTATCGCTCTTGAGGATACTTGATGAAAATTAGAACCTTTATCTTTTGAAATTAATAAATGTTCATTCTCTGGAAGTAACAATTTAAAGGGTTACACCACCATGAAATATTAAAAAAATCAGAGGAGATCAAAAGGAATCATTACATCACAGCAACAATAGAAGACCTCGTGTACGAATAGCAGACTGAATGTATTTTTAAAAAATATATTTAAAGACGCTGACGTCATACTTTTTATTCTATTGCGTTAAAGGCGGACCACACTGTGGTAAACAAGCTCTCCACCGGCGGTTTAAATCTGTGTGGACACTGGTTTGAAACCAAAATTTGTATACTGAATGCGTGTGGATCCACATTTGTAAACACGACAAACACGCATTCCACATGTTTATCGGTTTGATTCCACCAGTCAAGATCAGTTGCGTAGCGGCGTCGCACGATGTTTCAAATTTTAATATTACGAGCAACTTTTTATTATTCTGTAAAATTATAATTTTGAAAATTTTGTTCTTATAAAATGTATATGTCTGTTGACTTCTACGATAGAAACACATATATCTGTCTATCTCTCTGTCTTTACATAAAGTAAGTATTTGAATAGCGTATTTCGTAAGATTTTTTTTTAATATGAGACCGTAAAAGGCCCTTTGCAGCTCGACCTTGAGTATAAAGATAGAAATAGAAGTATTTTTTAATTTTGAATATTAAATTCATAGGTATATATCTATCGGTTAGCGGCGAAATAATACGACTGAACCGGTTTTGTTGTTGCATGCAATTAGGTAGATAATTTAGGGGTTGAAATTTCAACAAATCGGCCTCAAATTTATTGTGTGAACTGGATGACTAATACTCTTCCCTAAACACTTATAATTAGCCATTTCCATGTAATTGGGTTTTTACCAAAAGTAGCTCGTAATATCGCACCCTGAAACACCGTGCATCGGTGGAGTGCGGACGTATACGAAAATAGTGTCTACTGTGGAGAGTTGGTTTTAAACCAAGTGTGGACGCTAAACCAACCGCGGGCTCCACAGCTCCCACCAAGGTCACCCTTGTGGAGAGATTGTTTACCACAGTGTGGCCCGCCTTTATTCTCGAAGCTACTTTTTTCAAAACTGTGTACACGATATCTCCCGATCTACTAACTCGATTTAGTTAAAATTTACAATAATTATTTTCTATAATATTATCAATAATGTGACGTACGCTTTTTTTAATTGAGTGTCATGTTCAAAAGTCGAAATTTGAGTATTTTTTTCAAACAGTTGTCATTTATAAAAAAAAAAATGACGTCACTCTATAGCTATTACAGTTTTTAATAATATATTATACAATTGCTTTTTTTTATTTCTGATAATGCATTATAAAGAAATCATATACACCATCAGCAAAGATCTTCAAAACAGGGCTCTATATATTGGCATATATCTCCGCCATTTTTTTGTTACATTTTTTTTCAATATTTAATATTTCAAATTGTTTATAAGAATACTATTGACATGTATAAAATAAAGATTATTTATTATATTATACAATATATAGTTTATTTATATACCTATTTTTCCGAGCGCCAAGGTGGTGCAACCCCTTAAGCCTTGCTAGAACATAATCAACGTGATTAAATAACTCCCAAAAATGTAGATTTTCCTCCATAGTAATAATACATTTTACAATAATCAATTTCTTGGTTTAAATTGAATATAACATGAAAATTTTTCATTGTTATCAATCAATAATGTAATCTCACTTTTTCTTTTTTATATACTTTGTATATACAACACTTGTATTAAATGGTCTTCACAATAACACACTTTGTCTTTTATTTATATACTCGTAGATAGATTGGAACAAAATATTTAAGCGTCACCAAAATGTAGAGATATTTGTTTAATAGAAAACATAATGAAAGCAAAAAAGAAACGGCTGTGGTTATAGTTCTTTGTTATATATACAAAGTATATTAAAAAGAAAAAGTGAAATAAAGCATCAAAACAACACAATGTATGGCGTATAAGAAGAAAAATAATGTTATCACTCAAAACATTTAATATAACATAACTAGAGAATAGAATAATGTCTATTCCCGAGTGTCATTAAATGATCATTCGCGTTACCCTTTTCATTCTGGTTGAATATGCCTGTCTACCTATCCAGTGATGTGGCAGCTTGGTAAAACAAAATGAATATACGAGTATGAATTAAATTAAGTTGGGCGTATACATATTTTCTCACCCTTCCAAAGCTCGCTATAACACGTGATTACCTTCAGCCCTAAGCCGAGTATGTGTACAAATAATTTCCCCGCAATTTGTTATTCAAATTCCCCAGAAATACACCTATTTGAATTTCCGTACAAAACTAAAATAAACTGCTTATGCTCCCACTAATCATTACCGCCATTTTTGTAAAGGTAGAAATACGAATGTGAAATTAATGTTCTTTACTTTGAGCGATGAATAGTTTACGTTCACACAAACCAGAAGCGACTTTTGTGACTTTAATAATACCGTAAACGTTAAAGAATACAGGATGACTTATTCTAAGATTTCAAATAAAATAAAACATGTTTATTTCAAAGAGGTAATGCATGCAAAAAGTTTCCAACACCTCAGCAAAACGTTTTCTCTTCGCGTGTCTAAAGAAATGTGTAATATTCCGCTTTTGCTTACGATAAATAATGAAGTACCAGTGTTCGGAGTCAGCGTTTTGAGTTTCATTTAATTCCGGAAACAGAAATCAAACCTTGGAAAAAACAAGCTTGAACGACATTTATTCAGATGAGAAAAGTTTTTTTCCCGCCATTATTTAAATCTCAACTCCGAACACACACAGTTCGATACTACGTGCTCTCTGTACTCTTATGTGAAATAAAGACACGTCTCCTTTGTAGCAATCTGACATTTGTAAAACTCTCAAATGTATTTTTCTTAATACGAACACTTTTTTTCAACAATTGAGTTTATTTTTTTCTATATATTTCGAAAGTTTTACTTCATCACCGGAAAACGACACTAAGAGAAAGTGGAAACAAATTTTAAATGGGGCTATTAGTTAAATTGGTTTGATTATTTAAATTTGAACTAACTAACTAACCATCACGCCGTCTTTCCCAAGGGATAGGCAGAAATAATGGACTGCCACACTTTTCTTTCCTGACATATTTCTCTCGTTTCCTCAAAATTCACACATCGTGTCATGCACGCGCGTCGATTTCTCTGACTCCTCACGTGGGCGACATTCAATATTTGATTTATTTTATGTTAACGATGTAAATGGAACTAGAAATAGAGGAAGACCGAGGAAAACGTGTCATAATCAAATAATGAATGTCGGTCACGTGAAGAGTCGGAAAAATCAAGGTGGGTGCATGACACGATTTATAAATGTTAAGGAATTGAGAGAAGTATATCATGAAAGAAAATGGGACAGTTAATTCTTTCTGCCTACCCCTTCGAGAAACGGCATGATGGTCAGTTAATTAGTTATGCTTTAAACATCATTTATATTAAGCGTTTATTTTCTGCATTTAAATATTCATAGTACCTATTCAACATGTTTTTCGTAATACTGTACGAATACATAATTTATTCCACTTTCTGTAAACTTCATTCCTCATCAAAAAGGATATATATTCCCTCGTCACTATAAATCCTTAATTCTCGGACTTCTTTGTATACATTATTTATTTATTCACTATCTCTTAAACATACATTTTAAATCATCATTTTTCCAGCGTTGTCCATCAAAGATCTTCTATAAATTGAATGTTTATGTTGGGTCTATTTGCATTCTGTCAGCGCAAACACTTACCAACAATAACAACACGACAATATTTGTGGCAGACCTCTGACTGCCAAACCGAAGGTCACGGATTCGATTCTCGGCAATGGCAGTGTGATTTTCACCCTGTTTTTGTTCGGGGTTAGATTAGCTACCTTTCACATGTCATTTGAATCAATTCATGAAAAAACTAAATGTATACAGTAATTGAGATCAAACAACCATACAACAACTACAACAAACCAACACGCCGTTTCCACGCAAGGGTAGGCAGAGAGAATGGACCGCCACGCTGCTCTATCCTGGCACACCTCTCTAGATTCCTCCACATTCATAGAGCGAGTCATACACGACGTCGATTCTTCCGACTCACAACCATTTATTTATAAAATAAACCCAAACGGATCGGAATGCTGGGCCTCAATACGACAAGAAGAACAGAGGCTGCACGTAACAGAAATGGAATTTAAATAAGGAATTACGATGCTGGATAAAGCTAGAAATGAGCACATCAGACATATGGAAAAAATGAATGAAGAAATAATGGTAAAAAAATTATATGTAAACGATGTAAATGGAACTTGAAATAGAGGAAGACCCAGGAAAACGTGGCACGATCAAATAGATCAAATATTGAATTTCGGCCAAGTGAGGAGTAATCGACGAATATGAATGTTAAGGAAGCGAGAAAAATATGTCAGGAAAGAAAAGCCTTTCTGCCTACCCCTTCGGAGAGACGGTGTGATGGTTAGTTGATTAGTTTGTTTGTTTAGGACAAGTTTTATCTGTTATGATATCAAAAAATTATACGAGATCTTTCAATAAGGACCCTTGATTTTTAAATGTATGTTTCATACTTTGCTTCTATACATAAAAGTTAAAACAAGAACTCCATTGTGAAAGGCCATTTTGGTTGCATTAATTAATGATTGTTTCCAGAAACGTTTTATTTTTGAAACGACATATTAAAAATGTATAGAAGTATAATTGTTTCCTTACTCTTTTTTATTTTTTATACACTTTGTTCATACAACACTTACATTAAAGAAATAAAATTACATAGACATGTTTCGGACAACCAGTTATTCTTCAGTGATACATTTTATAAAGATACAGATTTAAAATACGAGTATTGTAAAATTGTTAACATGATCTGACAGGTGTTAAAGTGTCATCCGTTAAATCATGTAAACAATTCATAATATTTTAAATCTGTATCTTTATAATATGTATCACTGAAGGAGGACTAGTTGTCCGAAACATATATTTGTTATTTTAATTTTTTTAATTTAAGTGTAATAAACAAAGTGCATAAAAAAAGAAAAAGAAAAATAAAGCAATAACAACACAAAGTATGGCGATATAGAAGAAAATAATTGTTTAACTTTATGATTGTGCGAGTAGGAAAAAATAATGGTTTTAAAATATTTAAAGTTAGCGTTTCAACCACGGGCCACAACGCATCAGTAGTTGAAACAAAACAAACCATAAATCAAAATACGAGTATATGGATGAATTTGTGGATAAAATGTATGGATAATAACATATTATGTGACCGCAAAGTATATTTTAATATTATCGAAGTTTAACATCAGCGTGAATAGCTAAAAAGTGGTTAATCAGTATTTTAAACAATCGATAATCATAAATATGTAATTTTATAGTGCTACCACAAATATAATTCTGGAAACATTTGGTTTTCATTCGGTTTGTGACAATATCAATACTTATAAACCCGGTACCGTTAAATTAAATAAAATTTGTTTTGCTTTCGAAATTCGTAGTTTATTTCAATTTAAATTATTAAATCTGTTAGTCTCAACACCTACGGTGGGTTGGCCATGTAGAAATAATGGCAGATTGTAGAGGACAAATAATTCAGATGGACCGCACGAAAAGAGACCAAGAATATTTATTTATTGTAAGGTAACATACAGTGATTGTTAATACAAATGCAAATGAACAAAATAACAGTTAAATAAAAACATAGAAGATTACCCGCCGCTTACCCGAAACTGTTATAGGACGCGGCGGCGCCCCTTCGTTAGCTTCGCTCAAACAATCCCTAGGCTCACCCCCCATCCACGCAGGACTTACATTAGCTGGAGAATGCACCATTCCAGAATAAAAAGCAAAAGGCAAAGGGGTTTCTAGGCCACTTTTAATCCAGTTTAATTTCAATCCACTCCTATGTCCCGATCTAACAAAACAAAGCAACATATGGTACATGAGTTTATGGCCTATTATAAAATTGTGACAGAGTGTGGGATGGGAGAGAAGACTTGAAAAGATGAAAGAAATAAAGAAATCTTAAGTAAATAGAGAAAACAGTCATGGAAACTAGGGACCGGAACACAGGGTACCATACATTTAAATGTGTATAATTTAAAAAGAAAATTGATCCAAGAGGAAAGCACGCCCCCTCCCCCCCCCACCCCAAGGTGCCCTTTCTCTCCTCTCAAAGGGGCGGATGAAAAGAGACCAAGAGGCAGACCATGGAAAAGATGGGCGGACTGCGTGTGGGAGAAATTAAAAAGAACTAGAGAATGAAGAGAGATGGCCAGGGACAAGAGCCAGTGGAAGGCTGCTGTGGGGGAGGCCAAATCCCACACCGGAATGTAGCGCCGAGAAAATAAATAAGAAAATGTTTACTGTTAACATTTATAATACTATTATAACATCATAATTTATTTTTATTCACTGAGTGTCGCGACAGCTGTTTCGCCAACCGATGCTGGCATCATCAGTTGTTACAATAAACTAGAGTTTATTATAACACCTGATGATGCCAACTCTCAGTGAATAAAAATAAATTGTTATATTACAACAGTGCTTTAAATTTTTAACAGTAATAATGTGTAAGTATCATGGTGTTTCGGACAAAACCATGGACTAAGAAATTGTTTAATATTTTGTTTTTCGTAATGCATTTTCGCTTATGAAAATTTCGAAATTAAGATTTGAATTATTTTGGAAGTTTCATACAAAAATATTCGAATTTATAAATTTGTGATATTTTTGCCAAGGATGTATATGCCATTAATGACTTATTTGTAGGAGGGTAAAATGATTTTTTTGCAAAACTTATACTATTCATAATTTTTAAGAATGGTGTCAGAGAATAACCAAAAACTATGTTTGTCCATATACTTCTTCACCAAACCTTCCTTTTACATTTTCAAAAAAACTGTACACTTATCCCTTTTTTATTTTTAAAGACATACGTCTTTACCGAAACGCACGATTGTATTTTTTTAATTTTAATGATTTGGACATCAATAATTCTATTACGAGTATATACAAATTTACCGCACATTCGTCTAGATCTCTTGTTTCCAGTACATTTATTGATTTCACGCAAGGAGTCGGAGAAATCGACGTGCGTGCATGACACGATTTGTGAATGTTGAGGAAGCAAAAGAAATATATCAGGAAAGTCCATTATTTCTTCCTACCCTTTTTAGGAGATGGCGTGATTGTTAGTAAGTAGTTCAAAACCTTGCCAAAACCGATTAAGAATAAATATATGCTGAACTGAACTGAAAATATTTCTTATTGATGGAGCACATTATTTTATTTATTTATTAATATAAATATTTTTTTTTAAATAAATCATTATAACACCTGTCAAAACTGACTTTATTTGTAAACAATTTAATAAAATAATATAATAATACTGATAAAGGGCTGGTTGGTCCGAAACATGTTTGATATTTTATTATTTTAATAAATGCGAGTGTTGTATACAAATTATATTAAAAAAGAAACATTAAACTAGTTTTTGGTGAACCGCAACATTTTTTGACTGGTGTAAGAATAATTTTTCATTTAGTCCAGTGAGAATTTAAATAAATTCTTCAATAATATTTTAAAGTTCTTGCTGGTGTTGGATTGTTTTAAGTGCCTAATTACAGTTTATTTAAAAAGACGGCTGTTACGTGGAATATAAATTAAATAAACACAACAAGTGCACCATCTAAAGGAACATTATGAGTTAAATTATTTTTATTTTGTTATTTAATTTTATTTATTTTATATCATAATTTTTTTTATATGATTTGTTTTAGATTTATTTTGTGGATGTTGGACGTTCGAAGATGCCTATTTATGGCGATGAGATTCGCAACCCATCACACCGCACCTCTCGCGGGGGCGAAAAATGAAGGATGGAGTGCCGCATCGGTTAAAGTGTGGCAGTTCATTATTTCTGCCTACCCTTTCGGCGAGACGGCGTGATGGTTAATGAGTTTAGCAATTTTTATTTTATTTCATTGTTAAGTCAAAATTATAAGACCGGAAAATGGTATTATAAAATTATTTGTTGCGAAAAATAAAGCGCGGATTTATAGCACAAATTAAAGCCAATTATATAAATATATATGTATAAATAATGAAATAAATTTCTACATAGAAATAAATGTTTTTGTGCGTGACTTCAGAGACGGTATTCTTAATTTCAATTTATTTCTCTTACGTGCAAACGTTTTACATTGTTATGAATTATGTAAAAAAAAATACATTTTAGATGGTGTGAATCAAGCCACTAACTACGTGATTAATTATTATTGTATAATGTATTATACATACACTCGTTTACTATAAATCACGTGTTAATCATTTAATAGGTAAAGTTATATGTTATTTAAAAAAATAGTATTTGATTATATGGTTACGTTAAAAAACGCGAAGAATTTTATAGCTTTTACATTTTTGCAAAAGTTAAAACAATCCTCGAGAGCGAGAGATTTAATTTGCTTAAACAATCGTCGTCTTCTTCTTGTAAATGGGAAGATATTCATACGAGTATATAGAGTGTTTTTTTAGAGGTATACAATACATATTCAAAGTGAAAAAATAACACATTAAAGTAATGTTAATGTCTATTATATTGGCTTTATTTAATAGATAATTTTATGCCATTATAGTTTAAATATGATTTAGGGCATACGGGCGCCATGGATAGCTTGAATGAAGTGCAATCGTGAAATCTAATTTTCGACAATTGTCGTCTTTGTGGATGCGTATTATCCACTAGCGTGTACGTGGTGCGAAAATGATCCATGGTCTTCCAAATAACTTGCTCGGACGGACGATTTTATGTTTACCGTAAAATGGACGTAGTGCACGATAAGTTTGGCGAACCGAACCATGATTTTCAAAATAAAATTTCGCAATTTGCATGAGCTGTTCTGACGTCAGTCTATTCATGGTAAAATGGCAAAAGGTACTGACTACAAATCAATTTGATAGTTGATTTGTAAACAATGTTGCCAATTTAAAAACCAAACCTCTAAAAAAACATCCTATACATGTATTTCGGGGAAAGTTCTAAAGAGGGTCTTATATCTCATCATTCTCTTGCGATTGCGTGGAGGCATCTTTTTTGCATTATGTTTAAGCAATAATTATTACAATTTATTAAATAAGTTAGAGTTAATATATTGCGATTAAGGGAATGCAGTTAATCTGTATTTAACAAACCGATTTATTTACTTATCATCGTGTAAACATTATGACATGACATTAAAATTGGACATTAAAAGTAAATACAATGAACCGGTTAGAGGCATTTGAAATGTGGCTTCACCGAAGAATGTTCAGGATCCCATGGACAGACAGAGTGACGAACACAGAAGTCCTGAATCGTGCAGGAGTAAATAGAGAGCTGCTGACATTAATCAAAGCCCGCAAGATTTCATATCTGGGTCACGTTCTACGAGGAGAAAAATATCGCTTGCTGCGTCTAATTTTGAAGGGAAAAATAGAGAGCCGCAGGGAGGCAGGGAGAAGGCAGATCTCTTGGCTGCGCAATGTGAGAGAATGGACGGGAATCGGAACTGTGGAGGAGCTATTCCGGACAACGCAGGATAGGGAAGAGTTTACCAGAGTGATCGCCAACGTCGGGGGGACCTGACAGGGCACTTTAACCGTCGCGTTGCCATGTGGTCAATTGAGTTTCCACTGCCAATTTAAAGTTGATTTTCTTAAAACCTATGGACCCTAATATTATAAAAAAAATTGTAATCCTCCATTGAAGTGTTCTCAATATTTCGTAATAAAAAAAAAAGCAAAAAATTACTTCCTTCATCCCAAAAAAAAATATTTTCTAAGACTGCCCTCACCTTCATTCGTGTTAAGGTAGAATTTGTTTTGCTAATATTTACAACTTTATCAAAAGTGACAAATACCTACTCGCTGTTTTGAACGTATTATAAATTATATATTTGGCCTTTTCTCATAGGTACGTATAATACCGACTGTGGACGGAAACGCAGCACGCAACTTAATAATATCAGAACTGTGAAAATATTAACACTTTACCAAAAGGGACAAATATTAATACGTACTCGTTGTCTTGAACGTACTATACATTTTGCCTAGGTGCCTTTATCATACGTAAAATTATAGCGGCGCGGCGCGGCGGAGCGAGACAAGTTCATACTTGGTGTCAGTCGCTCATATGCTGTGACTCATTCCATATCAGAAATCGCATGGTTCCAGAAAAAAATTAATAATGATATGTTTTTCAAATAATCCATGTATGTTATAGATATCGATCTATTTCTAATGAAATTCCCTACAAGATGACATAAATTAAATTTTGATTCATCGAGTCATATGCTTGATATTTAGATAAAGTTAGCGGTAAACTGAATTGACCACATGGGAGCGAGCGTTTTGTTTTGAACACGGTACGTTAAGGGTTAAGAAGAAGTAGAATAACAGTAACTTATATAAGTGATGATAATATTTTATGAAAACTCCCAATCAAACAAAAATATTGTAACAAAGAGTAGCAATAAAAAAAGGTTTTCTAGAGTTTCGAACAACTCGTAAAAGTACTATTGCATAATAAATGGGATATTTTTTGTAGCTCTCATATTACACGGAATACTGCATCAAAGCATTTTTCTATCCATTTGACATTTCACTATGACGTATTTTTATTCTGTTTGTTAATATGAAAAATGGTTGACGCTTGCATTTCTCTGAAAATGCCACCGAGGAATACAATTTATCATAGAATTTTCTATTCCTCTTGTTCCCAAAACCAACTGTGAAAAATGTAATTTTCACGATAATATTTTGACACCTCTGTGTTGGCTCGGCATAATTTAGATTGATTTCATAAAACGTATGTTTACTTAAATTTCAATTGAAAAATATTTATTTAATCCTTACAAAAAGAAACTTAGACATGTCCGTAATGTTAATGTGTAAATTGTGTAAAAAGAACCTTTGACAGATTACATTGTTATAAATATCACAATTGATTATTTGTTAAAAATATCACAATTGATTATATTTTGTCGTGTTAGTGGTTTCGCTAACTGATATTAGCATCATCAGGTCTTACAAATAACTTGATTGTAAGACCTTAAGATGCTTACATAGGTTAGCGAAACAGCTGTCGTGACAAAATATAATCAAATGTGATATAGATAACATTTTTTTATTTATTTTAACAGTTAATATTGTTGAAATATCAGATTATCTGATTATAGAATTGTTTGAAAAATGAATTTGTAATCATCCATGTGTGGTCATTTAAATTTACAGATAAACGATATTCCGTATAATACATATGCTTGTTTCTTTACTTTCATTTCAATTGAGATATGAAATCTATTTTGGAGTATAAAGGCTTTCACAGCATTCGAAAAGTTTCTTCATTCGAAATTAAGTTCGAGTATAATGCCTGTCATTAATAAAATTATAGTAAAGAATATAAGGGACACCCTTAAAAAATGTTAAATGTGACCAATTATTTCTGTTTGCAAACCTTACTTTGGTTTAAGATTTAGTACTATTTTTTGTTTCAATATGATCCAACAAATGGATTTCTTGTATGACACAGCATGTGTTTAATAAATGTAAAAAAAGGCAGTGTTTTCTTGATAAGTGTTCTTTTCAAATAGGTATTATAATAAATATCCAATTTGTGGGTCATATGGCAACAGATAGCCCAAGATTAAACGAGTTTCAAAATAGCCCTACATCCAGCAGTGGAGAAAAGTGACAGAAAAGAAGAAGAATCTAACAATGGAAACATAACTGATATTTTTAAGGGAAAAAAAAGCCGCATTTTATCGGGTAAACGGATACAGTATACACGTTACATCTAATGGAATCAGCGAGTGCATTTCACTGTATTCAGTTTCACTATTATCAAGCCAACAATAGCTAGATTGTACTATTATTGTTTGGCGAGTAAATTGATGTCAAGAGTTATTGTGGGAAAGAAATGACATTTCTAAGAAGTAGTACGTAAGTAATGTTACTCTATAAAATTACTTGTTTGTATTGCTTGACCTGACTTCATATTTACAATGCATTATTTCTTGAGTTCTTTCACTCATTTAAAAACACAATTTAATTACTATTCTTTGAGAAATTTTGACTATATTAAGATAGATATTATGTCAGTCTAAAAATGCATCCGTCAAGACCTTAAAAATATTACCCTCTAGTGGGGGTGATGATCTACAGCTTATGTTTTTGCATATCGTATATAAAATAGACATCAAGTTGCATGGACTCACTGAATGTTTTTATCGCGTTTGACTTCATATTTTGCACAAAAATCCAGGTGAACGCATTAAATATTCGGAAAATTCTCTAAATATATGTACTTGTTTTTAACGCAAACATCATAATCATGTTATTTTACGTAAGGGTAGGCAGAGAGAATGGACTGCCACACTTCTCTATCCTAAAACACCTCTTTAGTTTGCACCACATTAATACGCATCATAATACTTGCACGTAGATTGTTCCCACTTCAAATATGGTAGACTTTTAAAATGTTATTTATTTTGTCATGCCATATCTTCCTTGGTCTTCCTCAAGTCCATAATCCATTCACAACTTTATCCATGTGTTTCGTATGTCCAAAATAACGCAGTGATTGTTTTATAATTTTGTTCAAAATATTTTCTTCTACTCTAAATTCCTTTCTGATATCAGCATTTGAAATTCTGCCTTTCAACTTTTTACCACACATTCGATTAAGGTATCGCATATATTTAAATCATAATAATCAGAGTTAGGAAAGTGTATATGAAAGCTGATCACGTCGTATTTAGTGCATACATTAAAAATAGAGCGAAAACGATATTCAATACTATTTCTTATATTAACTAACTAACCATCACGCCGTCTCCCCGAAAGGGTAGGCAGAAAGAATGGACTGTCACACTTTTACTGATGCGGCACTCCATTCTTCTCTTTTCGCTCCGCGGGAGACGCGGTGTGGGTTGCGAACCTCATCGCCACCAATAGGCATCTATTTCTTATATAATATTATGTAATATATTTTATAACATAATATTATTGCAGTGATGACCGGAAAACACAATTTTTTGTTCAGTGCGTAAATAGATTATTGCAATTTGATTAATTGGGCTTCTGGTATGTTCAAATCCTAATGATTGTATTGCTTTCACCGTGCCAGAAAACTAGAGCTTTGCCCTGTTATCTCAGATTGAAGATGGAGATCACAACGTTCTCCGAACCGTCGGAAAACGAAAAACAAAATAAATGGATTAATTGAAATCAATATTATCACTTTAAGACACCTCCCAAATTCTTAAATTAATACTCTCAACCCGTTAAGAAACTTAATCTGCTATATAACAAGAAAAGATTTGTTTTTTTCAGAGATACATTCAACTGAAAGCTTTGGTTTTTCTAATACTTTTCCTACCACAGATATACCATAAAATGTTTGTGTTTAGTTATGTTTTATAGTAATATTGAATCTAGCCCACATTAACTTATTAAAATAAAAATAAAAGTTTATATTTTTAATGTTGCTTTTGTATTCTGTTTAAATATCAGATCACCTTTTTTAAATAAAATTATGTTTTGCTGGCACTGGGTTCTTGGTAAGCATAAAATAACAAATTTCGTTTTTTGAGACCAAGCTCCCGTGGGAGAGACACCAATTATTAGTTTGAAATACAAAACAAACTGCTATACAACTATACATACAGGTATGTGTAACTTTTATCTCTTAACTTTAATCGGCGATGATATTGTTGAAAAAATGGTAGAATTTTTCTGGTAGAATTCACGTCACAATAAAAATGGCAGCAGACTTGTTATTACACATATCATGAGAATCAATGGATTAAAAAACTATACACGGTAATTGGCTTCAAATATACTTTTAATAATATGCTAATAAACTTCAAGGGCGCTGTTTTCGTGATGTAATCACATTAAGGGCGCATTAAGACGTGTTTAAAATAAAAAATAAAAACAGTATAAAAAAATTGCCCAAGTGGCATCCCAAGAACCAACTGTTAAAAGTTGTTAGACTTTGCTGCAAACTCCCTAGAATTGAAATTTAAGAGTGGAAAAAAATTATAATATAAATTTATTATTTAAGTATTCTCGTATTTAGCTACATTTCAATCAATTTTCAATCAGGGCTGAAAAGGGTAAATTAAATAATACATGTATTCATAAATATAAACACTTATCTATTTTAAACAAATTAGGAAAAGCAAAATTTTAACTGTGAAATATATCATAGAAATTCTTAACTCTACTGTGAGAAATTCATTCTACAAATTTATGGCTTGAGCTCTCAGACAGCGAAATAGATACAGAAAGCAACGAGATGAGAACAAATTCGCTCGCTTCAGCCAAATTCGTCTTCTCGCTGTTACTCTTACAAAGGAATGCAAACACTTTTCTTACTTAGTTTGACGCGAAATTGCACAAAATTAAACAAAGATTTCGCTGCAATTATATTGCAGTTGAAGTATTCTTAAAAAAATAGCATTGTTTAATTATTCTTCATGGTTGGTATGCAACAAACCTTACTCGTTGTTTTCAATCAGTCTTTTTTATATTATTGTTCCTATCAGAGCGCATGTCTCTAATTATCTGGATTATATAGGCATCTCTTGGAGGTTTTGACAGGTTTTTCCCTCAACCATAACCTGATTCTAATGTTATGGCCTATCCAGTTTGCCCGTTACTAAGCAATTCTTATAAGGATTTGCTTCCTTTCTCCAGCCCTTATCCATACCTGACTGTTTTAGATTTAATGCAACCCATTGTGCGTCTGTAACAGCACATTTCAGTACCTTGACGACTGCATTAATTCTAGCTAATAGTCCATGTTTCACAACCATACTCCAGACTAACTAGCTAATATTCCACGTTTCACAGCCATACTCCATTTTGAAACTCTTTCTAAATATTGTATAATACATTGTATTAAAACAACTATCGATATCTATAACTTACGAGCTCCCACACCAATTCTTTAATGGACTAAAATAAAGCGCCACACCCTTCTATCCTCAAATATTCTTTTCTAATATTTTGCATCCATGCAGCGTATCATTTTCTCCAAACACTTTGATGTTTCTTGCTCTTCACAAGACTATCATTATTTTATTTTGTGGTCTCAATTATGCTTAGAAACTATGGCATATCTATTTGCTATAATATTCAAAACACAGATTTCGAAATTACATTTTTTATAAACCACACACCACCTTTTTTCTATTAAGTTGCTACTTCCTGAATTGAAATTTTCGAAGTTTTTTGTGTATCCAAGAAGGTAATCAAACAGTTCAAAACAAAAATACTCATTGTTTTCCCAAAATACAACGCTAATGAATAAACTTGGGACTCCCTTTATGCTACAGTGCATTCAATATTCATTTGTATACAAAGGTAATATTGATATTGAACAATTTCAATTAAACACTAAGCTAATATGACTTTGCTGATTTATGTGAAAATGTTCGGTACATATGTAATTAAACTCTGAAAGGTAGGTCTGTTCGTCCCTGATGATCATCGATATCATCGATCCTGATGATCATCGTTCGGCCTTAAATTGTTTTATCTCCCACGATGCAGAACCAACCTGACAATGGTTATGCCGGTAGGTAGTATCTTTGCTTAATCGTGTCACCTCAGAATTCGACGTATTTAGTGATAGTATAGTTGACCCGAGGGAGGCGCTGTCTCTGTCTATAGTTGACCCGAGGGAGGCGCTGTCTCTGTCATTGTTATAATTGTGAGTTCATCGTATATTCATCTCAAACTTTGTGTTAATAATATTATTTATCATTGGTGTATTGGAATGTAATTCTGTGATGCTTTTGATATGTTTGAATAAATTAATTAATTAAAATGAGAAAAAAATCATCTCCTTAATCTGATTACACCATTGCGCAGGAGATATGCCTCTGAAATACTTCCTGTTACAATAATATTATCCAGATTACCCATATATCTACTGGCAATAGGCATTTTACATTTATTATAGTTTTTACGATTAACAGTTCGTTAACCACCCTACGTATTTGAATGTACGTGATACGTTCACTTTGACTGTTGTGAGCTATCCCGTATCACGTACGCGCTTGAGAAAAAGTAATGTACCTAAAATGTACAAACTGTTAGGGAAACGCGCGTGTGCCAACAACACTTGTGTACAAGTCTTCACAAGTATGATAGTTTTACAAGGGGCAGGCGAAGTGTGCAGTCGAGCCTTAATAATTTAATTAAATTTAAGAATCAATAGAGACGAAGATGCATATTGGAAACAGAATATGGTTGATCGAGGTGTTTACAGGACTTATGACCTGTCATTGGTTGGGTTAAGCGCACGCTTTATGTAATACAACATTCCTCATTCCACCTTTTTTCTTATGACCACCATGTCTAACAAATTTTTGGAAGTTGTATATATGTTAATTTGTAAGACCACCCTTTACATGGTAGTTTTTTTTTCGCAATCTACACACTAACGCCATCTATGAAGATTGTATTTTTTAAGAAAAAAGATGGAATGGGGAATGTTGTATTACATAAAGCGTGCGCTTAACCCAACCAATGACAGGTCATAAGTCCTGTAAACACCTCGATCAACCATATTCTGTTTCCAATTAACATCTTCGTCTCTATTAAGATACAATTGATTCTTGAATTGATAGTCCTCAATGGGTGAAATTAAAATGTTCGTCTACAAGTATTTGTATACATTCAACATGTTTTAATTAAATTTAATTATTATAATAAAAACCTGCTTTTTTTGCACGTGTCTCGGAAAATTATCTGAAGATAGGGCGGTTAAAAACCAAGTCGTAGATATCATATGAAAACTTAAAAGTAAATTTTAGCACTTGAAACTTTTAATTTGTCAATAGATCCGCGGGAGATGCATTATTTTTTATATCATTCATTAAAGTCACGCTCGCCTTACAAAACGAGTAGCATTCAACCTCCGACGTAATGGATGCGCCGTATTTTTAAACGTAGAAGTGATGTAATAAAAATGTTTCCCGCCTATTAAGCGGGAGTCGTTCCGTTAATTCTTTTCCCTTCTAGAAAAATCATTAGTCATCAGATACAATGAAAACAATGAAGCACTTTGCAAAATTTATCTTCTCGCCATTTTTCTCACATGAAAGGATGTTATGTACCGTGTATAGGGAAAAGTAAAATGCTCCCCGAATGCTGAATATATCATATCTAACGACTTTTAAATTGTTATGTGACTGCTTTTGTACAAGTTTTTGCTTTGGGGTAACCAGCTAATTAATTTATATACAAACATTGTAAACATTGAATAATTCACACAAATTTCACGTTATTATGGTTAAGGTTCTATATTGCAGAATGTTAAATATTTAACTACCTAACTAACCCCTCATTCGATTTCTCCGACTCCTCACATGGCCGACATTCAATATTTGATTTATTTGATCGTGCCACGTTTTCCTCGGTCTTCCTGTATTTCTGGTTTCATTTACATCATTAACATATAATGTTTTTACCATTCTTTCTTCATTCATTCCTTCTATATGTCCAAACCATCTTAATGATCCTTTCATTATTTTGTTCCTGACACCATCATTGGCACCGCATTCACTTCTTATATTTTCATTCGACACTCTATCATACACAAGAGTATCATCAGAGTATCCACACATTCGTCTAAGAGATCTCATTTCTACTGCATTTATTCTACTTTCATCCTTCTTTTGCCAGTTCCATGCTTCGCTTCCATACAAAAGGGTCGGTAGAAGAACACCATTGTGCACTGCCATTCTAGCTTTTTTGGATAGGTTTTTGTTTGCGATGACAACTACAAATATTTAAAACATGCCAAACGATTCCTTTAATTATATATAAAAAAAAATAAAGTAACTGAGCATTTTCCTCTACGGAGTTATAGTTTAGAATTTAAAAAAAAAAACGGGTTCTTTATGCATACTATAGAAATATATATGTCCCATAGGTTCCAAAACTTTTTTATACCGTCGCCTCCTTTACTAGTGTTAGTTAATAGTTATACCAAAAAAAAAATTGTACAGGTCGCTTGAACCAATTACTATATAGAATATGTTTTTATAGCTGATAAATTGATTCTCGTGAATGTGATAGGTAGCTAATCTATCGCCGTTTTATTGTCACGAGAATACTACACCAGACCAAAGACAGTGTGACAAGCACACTGCCATCGCCGGGAATCGAACCCAGAACCTTCGGTATGGCAGTCAGAACTCTTACCACTCTGCCACGAAGGTCGCCGTGAAATATTGTATACACATTAGCTACAATATATCTAATTAGAAATATAACTTTCAAATTAAAAAGGTTATCAAATTTAGCAGATAGTTAGAAAATTATTTAGTTAGTTTTTTTTTTAATTAAAAGGGAATTGATTATTATTTTCAGAAATAGGTACGCTACGACCACTTCCCCTTTTTAAACGCCCCCCATTTACCTCTGGACCCGTTAACAACCCTATAGAAAAATTTAGCTTCCACTGGGGGGCGGTACCGCCCCCAATAGGAATCCATGCTCTAGATTATCTCTATATAAATATAAAATTACCTGAAAAATGTAATATTCTATTTTATATGACTTTTTTATGAATGATAAATTTTACGAGATATTACAGAAAATTAAATCGACCATAAAATAACATACGGAATTCAAACATTATGCAGGATCTTTATCGCCCTGAATATATCTGAAATAATATTTTATATCTTTCTATACCCAATGTTTACTTACAATACAAAATAAAAGTATTTTTGTTTTATATCATGAAAAAATAAGAATAAAAAACTTTTAAAAATTGTCATAGCAATAAATTTTAAAAAGTAAACATTTTTTACCAGTATACATTAAGATTTGTTTCACCTGTTTATAGTTTCAGACGGCATCGGTAGCTCACTGCAATGAAGTTCTGTTTCTGCATAAAGTTCTTTCATCAGCTCGTTGTCGCCAGAAAATGTAGCGAGCAGCAAAAACCGGAAGAACCTAAAAAAACAAGTTAAAATAACATAAATTTAACATTTTTTATAAACTTTAATTAATAAATGGAATACCATTATGAATATTTAGATTTTATGAATTATCATCAAGCAAAACCTTCCATTTAAAAAATATATTATTATTATTAGTTTGTCCCTGTTATTCTGCCGAATTTTAACATAGCTTTAGGTTCTCGAATTTCTAAATAAATAATATTGGTTAAATTTATTCTTCTCTGTGTGTTTCTTGGAACTCGTGAAGTAATTTTAGGACAATGATTACATAATAAGGGGATAATGATTTTAAATAAATCAAAAATAAGTTATTTGAGGTAGGACGAAATAAAATATTTCTAAGAAAAACATCTTCTTACAAATTGTTTACAAATGATTTAACATATTTCATCATAGTTTTATTTGTTATTATTTATAATGATATCTACCAAATTTCAATCAAGACCATTTTTAATCATCATTATGTATTGTGTTTATGTTTTTAGTCATTAGTTGAGATTGAATTGCTTATATATATATTAGAGAATCCACACGAGAATAACTACTTACTCACTTCACTCTTATGTTGAAAACTATTCATTTAAGATTTAACTTAAGAACCCATCTTTACGTGCCGGATGGATAAACTCGAGAGAAAATATTTCTTTTCTCTTATCGTGTAGAAATAATGTGATGTCATTCACATATACGAAATCGAAAATTTAAAAAAATGTTTGACACTTGGAAAGAATAAATGAAGAAAGAATTGTAAACAAAATATGTGTAAATGACGTAGACGGAACTAGAAATAGAGAAAAACCGAGAAAAGGTATGAGAAGTATGTCAGGAAAAAACAGTGTAGCGGAACATTTTTTCCTGCCTATCCCTTCGGAGAATCGGCGTTATGGTTAGTAAGTTAGTTATGATTAAAAAAAAAAAAGAGGCAAAACTCTTAATTTTAAGTATAAGAGTATTAACACGCGAAAGCATCATAGTTGTTCATAATTCTCTGGGCCAGTAAGTTTTATTTAGATTAATAAATTGATTGTTGAGATTTTTGTTTTGTAAAACTTAATTATAATTATTATAATAATAGATAAATTTAAATTAAATATGTTGATATTTAATATATTGTTAATTAAAGACGACCAATATTCTAATAAATTCAATTTCTAATTAATATTATATGTTAAGGCTATATACTCGTATATATACAAACTTATTTAGTTAATTAATTTCTTGAATAAAATTACGTAACTTATTTTACTGTAAACAATAACGTGAAAATTATTTAATTTTTAAAACCAATTCAAAACCAATTTGGAAGTCAATTTGATTAAGAAATTTTATAACTTCTACTAAACTATAAAACAAACAAAAATCTAGTTATGAACTTAATGTTTGGAACAAACAGTTAATCCAATCAAAGTACGCTAATTGTAGCATTGTTTTTAATTACGCTGATAAACCTCACATCAATGTTAATTACTAAAGAAGAGTATAAATTTTCATTTAAAGTTATTACATAAAAAAATTTAACAATATGTTTTCCATTGTGACACAACACTTTATATTTATAGTGAATATAAGAGGTCATCTCCGTAACATGTCGATAATATTATTCTTTTGTAAAAACATAATATGTTGTAAAACTAAATTCTTATAAAAAAGCAAACACAACAACGAATTATTCCTAAATATCGGTTAAAACGTACGACTCCATGTATATCAGATACAATTGATATTGGAATTACATAGGAAATATGGAAGTAGAATATAAAACATTATGTAATTCACACAATTTAGAACATATTTTTGCAAAATAAGAATAATGAAAACAAAAAAAAAATTATACAAAACTTCTTCATTATTATATATTAAGTGTGCTTCCACTTGTGTTTATCGTCGACCGGTTTCGGCAGCTTGCTGCCATCTTCTGGTACTTACATCAAAATTTATTTGGTTTATATAATAAATGATAGTGGTGGGGGTTAAACATTTTTTTTCCTGATTCTAAATAATGCATTACTGTTATTATGTTGTAAATGTTGTTGTTTTCTATATAATAAAAAAGCACTTACATGGGTGACTAATTTTTGAAATGATTCTCTATAATATCCTTAAGGGTTCTCCCCACAATAGGTCGCAATGTTCTCATTTCTGCTACTCTTAAGAGATGTTTGATTCCGACAGTGTCTGCTCTTGCTTCGATTCCGTATGTTATTAAGGGCTTGATGCATGTTTTATAAATTATAACATTGCTTTCCACTAGTATACGCTAATTGTCCCAGACAGTATCCCTTTGACATACGATAATAACTGCAGCTTTATCAGTCTGTTTTTTAACTCCACTATATAGATCTCTGCAACTGGATATCTCCACACCCAGATATCTGAATTTCATGGGTTTATCGTCTACAACCAATTGTTAGACATTTTGTTTTTGCGGCGGATATCATCATATTATACCTCTCAGACGCAAGATGGAACCTATAAATCATCCTTTGCAGATCGTCTTCACTTTCTGCCAGTATTATTGCAACGTCAGCATAGCATACCACATTAATGAGTTTTTCTCCCATCCAAGGTTCAGAGATGCAACCTCCTCTATGATCTTGTCCATGATAAGGTTAAAAAGGAAAGGACCGAGCTGTCGCCTTATTCTTATTCCTGATATAGCAGGTATTTCCTGCGCTTCCCGAGAGCAGAGCTCCTTATCTGCTTTGATGATCGTTTTGCCATTAGGCCAATCCCTTTTAAGAAACACGCTTTTAAAAATAAAACGCCAAAATAAAAATTATATGCCTCCCAATATTTCCCAATATTTCTTTACGCAACTGAATCTTGGAAAATGAAATCCTGTGACCGCATCAGGATTGGCGCCCTCGAAATGTGGTGTTGGCGTCGCATGCTGAGGATACCATAGACTGCAAAAAGGTCAAATGACTCCATCCTTAATTAGCTCTTAATGACTCTGCAAGGTAAAACATGTCAGTCTTATATTTATTATTTTTATGAGAGTTTAAATTTAATAAAAGGGACGTTTTCATCAATGCTGAGAAAATTGAGCCAAATTTGTAATAATCAGAGAGAAAGTATGATAAAGGTAGCATATTAACATTTTTGTTCCTCATTAAACTTGAATGTTAGTTACAAGACTTATTAACCCACTACACAACTTCCTCGAAAACTCCTTCCTTCCTGTCACTGGACCTAAAGTTATAATGAAGATGCCACTGAGAGATTGTGTTAATCTGCAAGTGAACTGAAATGAGAATTTTAACATTTCTTTAGGCATGATTAACGTGACTAAAGTTGCCGGGACAGATTAATTTGAGAAAGTTTATTATGAAACTTTTTTAATATGGATTCCCTCTCAAAGCTGGTCCACCGGACGGTCGGGAAAGACAAACCAATTTCCCATTAAAACAAGAACGAGACCTCTTAACCGCCTCGGACCAAATAGTGATTAAAAACTGAACTACGTAAGAGACCCATTTGCTTTTGTTTATTTATATTTTTACCTCCAAGCTAATGATAAAAATATCATCAGTCTAAAAAGTAAAATTAAAAAAAACTTTTAGAAAACATACGTTTTCCTTCATATTCATTATTTAATATGAAGTTTAACATTATTATTCAAGAAAAAATAAATGTGGAAGGACATATTTTGAAAATACCGTAAAATAAACATTATATTCAAACACATTTTCATATAATGGTGATACGGAGCCTCTTCAACATATTGTTATTTACCATATGGTATATTATCATATATTTTCGGTGTAACTAGTAAGTTTGTGATCATTTATGATTACTTAATTTTAACTATTTAAATACCTGATTATGTTTTCAATCCTAATAATATACAGAATTATTTTTTTTTCAGAAATATTTCTCCAATAAAAATAATAATATTTTTTTTACAAATTAACATCTTGTATCGATTCTACCCGTAGATATCAAAAACTATAACATTTACTAATGAAGAAAAAATAATTATTTATTCAGAGAAAACTTTTGAATAAATATAATAACAGTTTATATTTTTGCAACCCTTCATTACAATACAATAAAGTTTTTGAGTAAAGTTCGGGGGGTGGGGGAGTTGTTCCGCCTGGCACAGGACAGAGAGTTGTTTATTCAAATGTGAATCCACAACACAAAATGAAGGCAAACATATAATAGAAGAAATAACAACTAACTATTTATTTTATGTAATTATTGACACTCATAGTGTTTTCCTGGGAAAATATATAACCAGAGTGGTTTTCCGTTGCCTTCTCTGATGTATTTTTTGTTGGGGTTACCTTCCCTTAGCTGCGGTGATCTAGTTTTGATCTCGCCTTCCATCCTCTCGTTACCTGCTATGACTCCTCAGAGTGAAGCCACATTGCCCGGGGTTTGTGGCTAGTGGGACTAGTAGGACTAGCTAGTAGTTTTGCTGGTATTATGAAAGAGATCATTACGCACCAAGAAGAAGATTGACACTCAAAAAAATTATCATGTACAAGAAGAATAAATTTTATGTTAAAAAGAAGAAAAAATCGTAATTACTTTCGAACAATAAAACATCTCGTTGACTGTATCTTCATTACTATACTTTAATTATCCCGTAAAATAGCACAGTTATTGCCTGCTTAAGTAAGCATTTTACTTTAATATTATCCAAGTAATTAAATACAAATGAAGAAGCACGCTTCTGCAGCAGTTGTGCATGTTTTATTATTTGTACATTCGCCCGTTAATTTCACTTTTAATTGAGATATTTTGAAAACGCGAGACAGTGTTGCTGACAATCGTAAAATTTATTTGCAAAAGAGTTCATAAACAACATTACTTACAGACAATGCAGTGAAATCATCGCTGTGCTTGAAATAATTAAGGAATATTTGTTGTTTCTTCAACAATGATGAAAAATTCAAAATTAAATAATAAATACAATTTAAAACGTCTGCTTTCGAGAAATTTTACTATTGTTTATGGGAATGATATATTTTATACGGCAATATCAAATATTTGTTATTTGGCCTTAGAAAAGCGGAACATCTCACTTCCATAAAATATACTTGAACTTCTAGAAAAAAAATTTATTAATTTATTTACAAGATTTGATACATTAAAATGCTTTTTGTCAAACAATTTAACGATTTTTTTATGAGTTTAAATATTATTTTTCCACTTCTATTTTTTTTCGTGTTTCAAAGGCTTTACACATTCATCATAAGGATAACGATACAAACTAGTTTAGAAAGTTTATATAACGTAAGGTATAATAAACTATTGAGGGTCGACGAGGTGTTGAGAGAAGGCGGTTTCCTGGCTGAGGAACATCTGAGAGTGGACGGGGCTAAGGACTGTGGGGGAGCTGTTCCGAACTGCCCAGGACGGGGAGGCCTATTCAAGGGTGATAGTCAACGTTGGGGAGACCTGACAGGACACGGAAAGAAGAAAATATAACGTAAATAAACTGGTTTATATCGTTTATGGAACATAAATAAATATGTTTAAGGGTGGAAAAAACAGTGTTTTAATTTATTTTATATAACGTAAATAAACTGGTTTAAATCGTTTAATGGAACAAAAATAAATTATTTGTAATCGTTTTCAAAAGTGGAAAAAATAGTGTTTTAATTCATTTTATATAACGTTAATAAACTGGATTATATCTTCTATGTTCGCCATACTTTGTGTTGTAGATGTTTTATTTGTCTTTTCTTTACACACTTTGTATATACAACACAAACTTTAAAAAAATTAATTATAATATATATCAGACATCTTTCGGACAACAGGTCCTTCCTCAGTGATATAAAATTAAAAATACATATTTTAAATATTACAAAATTGTTTACAAATATGACCAGTTTTGACAGATGTTATAAAGATTTATTTTGGAACGTTTTTTAAGTACAAAAATGAAATATACGAATAATATCGTTTATGGAAATAAATAAGTTTAAATCGTTTTCAAAAATGAAAAAAAACAGTGTTTTTTTTAATTCATATAAAAATCATCGTTAAGGAATTCTATAGTGATAACGACTTAAGATTATCTTAAATCAAATTTTTTTTATATATTCCTAGTAATAATCTTAGTTTTTTTTGTCATTCTCCATGTCTTTTATTGAAAAAAAAAATACTTAAAAACTTTATAAGCATATGTTGAATAATTATGACAGTGGCACGTTTCACCTCGATGAGGCAATACATCATTATTATTTATCTATTATAAAATTGATATTCAATCATCGTAAACGGTTTCATCAATATTACATTCTTTATCCAGGTTATTCGGATAGTCGCGGTCGCCCTGCACTTCTCTTTGCCGTCCACGGTCTCCAAGTCAGCAGTCTTCTTGTACATTTTTCGTCGGAGCTTCTGGCTACGTGACCTCCCTACTGCCACTTTAGATTCGCTACCCGGTGGATGACGTCAGCACAGGACTGAGTCAGCACAAGTCTGCACAAGGCAGAGTGGCGTGGAAGCGAATGGAAGAGGCCTTTGTCCAGGAGTGGACGGGAAAAGGCTGAAGAAGAAATACTTTACACGGAATTTTGAATCTCTGTTCGAGAAATAATATTGAAATGAAAAAAAATATATCTCATATGCTAGAACAAATAAATAAATTAACTGTTAAATTTGCAACACACCAAAGTGAAGACCTTCGTGGCAGAGTGGTAAGAGCTCTGACCGAAATACCGAAGGTTCCGGGTTCGATTCCCGGCGATGGCATTGTGATTCTCACACTGTCTTTGGTCTGGTGTAGAATTCTCGTGACAATAAAATGGCGATAGATTAGCAAACTATCACATGTCACGAGAATCAATATATCAGCTTAAAAGCAAATTTTATACAGTAATTGGGTTCAAGCGACCTGTTGTATACGTAAAAAAAAGAATGAATGGTAAAAAAATATATGAACGATGTAAATGGAACTAGAAATAGAGGAAGACCGAGGAAAACGTGGCACGATCAAATAAATCAAATATTAAATGTCGGCCACGTGAGGAGTCAGAGAAACGACTCGCCTGCTTGACACAATTTATGAATGTTGAGGAATCGAGAGCTTCTGCCTACCCCTTCGGGGAGATAGCGTGATGATTACTTAGTTATGCAGTTGCAACACTATTAATGTATCACATTTTTTCACTATACACTTTTTGAGAATGTCGCTACAGCTGTTTCGCCAACCGATGTTCAAATCAACTCAAATCAAATCAGTTTATTTTTCAAAAGATATTACTAACAACAATTATTGTTTAAGGCATCTATTGAAAACAGGTAAAATATAAATAATATACCATGAACGCATTAGAGATGGTTCGACATTAGGAATACAAGATAGGAAATCAAGAGTATTAATTTGTCTTCTGAACGTACTTTCACGAATATGAAAGACGTCGTTCTCCGAAGCGATCATGTTCAGCAGCTTGATTTCTCTCCCTACCGGCATCACCAGAAGCAGGTTGGTTCTGCATGCTAGGAGATAAAACAGTCTGTGCCGACGCTGTCAAAGATAACCATCAGGTACATAAAGATGGATAGCCTTCAACATACCGGAGTTCTCAAAGAATCTCATGAAAGTTTTGAAGAAATGGGTAAATGTGCACCATCATCTGGCATCATCAGATCTTACAAACAACTGTATTTTATTATTACAGTTGTTTGTAAAAAGTGCATATTAAAAAATGTGATATTTTAACTATGTTACAAATTTAACAGTTAATAATTATGAAGTATAGTAGTGTTTCGGCTAATACAATAGACTATTTAATAAATAAATGAAAATATAAACATAACAATAAATAAAGTATCTGAAATAAAAACAGTAACTGATTTTCTATCATCAAATAATGATTTGGGATTCAAAGTGGCGAGGAATCCACTCGAATAATATACAAAGGACTTGATAGTGTTAATAAGGGCATTGTGTGTCCCCTGTCGGGTCTATTTGATCACGCAGCCCGCCTTTTTATAAACTTTCTCCACTTTGAGGGGAACTGCACCTATTTACACAGTTAACTGAAGCGAGAAAATTTGTCCGGTGGAAACGTTCTGCAGAGACGGAAAACCTCGGAAAATAAAACAACGTCCGAAATTATCATCACTAACGATGCTATAAATAAATACGGTGTGCGCTGTTTGCTAAGTTTGCGAAAGATGGGTACTTAATCTGCATTTATTTGAATGAAGTATTTATATAAATGTTTTTTTTATTTACCCCAAATAGTATAGAATTTTATGTTTTTTACTTATATTAATTAAAGCGATTAATCACATATAAGATAAGTATTGTCGGGGTTAAATGCATAACCCATATAAGCGTATTTCATGATGAAATATATGACACGAATAATCGAAAAACGCCTGACTCAAGACCTACTTATCAAAACTGATGAGTCGAAGGCCCAGATTTATTCAGTTTGGTTACTAGGTCACTAGAGCAGATCATCGTGTGAAAATGGAAGCAAAGCATATAAAAGCGGTACTTCCGACCACCCAATACGTCAGTCAGTATTACGGCTTCTAACAGACACGAGTCTACGTTAATATGTCTACGCCACGAAGGATCTCGGACGCCCTCCCCCGCCGACCTACGAAGCCACACTACAACGGTATTCCTTCTTGCGACTTCTAACCGACACGAGTCTACGCCGTCAAGTCTACGTACGAGAAACCTCCGACCTTCCTACCGAGCTAAGCAACTGTCTACACTGCTACGCCACGCAACTTCCGACGAGTCTTCGCTCCAGCCAACCGAAGCTACTGCCCAGTGAGCCGTCAGCCCCAGCTGCCATCGACGTCCAGGCGCACGCTCCATCACGAGTACATAATACTGTTAACGTATGATTACTTGTGACCTGCAATAAACGCTGAAACCTCTACTGCTTCTATGATAACTCTCACCACCATACCCCAAAGTATTAATCACTATGAGATATGAATTTAAAATAGTAAAAACTATAAAAGAACACATTTGTATCGTAAATAATAATAAAATTCAATATTTATTTTTTATAATAATAATAATAATATGCTAACTTTTAAAGCGCCGTTTTTGTGATGTAATCACCTCAAGGGCGCATTAAGACGTGTTTTAAATCTAAATGTGAACGCTGCATCTAATTGATATTCGCGATCGATTAGAAAGTATAATAAAACAAAATATGCACGTTTTTTAATTGAGTATGAAATATAAAAAATATGGGTTTTCAGCTTAGATTTGAAATCTGTCATGTTGGATAAATCCTACAGAACCTTGGGATTTGTACCTTTTCAGAACATCACTGCCCTCAAGGTTCGTTATACAACCACATCTTGAATTCTTATCTCCTGTTTGGTCTCCTTACTGTTCCGCGCATATCCAACGCATAGAAAGAGTTCAAAAATATTCCTCAAACATATCAATTTCAAAATGTGCAGGTCTTTTCCTAATTATAGGTCTGCCCTTGCTTTTCACTCCTTAGACTCTCTCGAAGATAGACGAACACTAAACGATATGAGGTTACTTCACAAAATCATACATTTCAGAATTGATAACTCCAAACTTCTTAGCAAATTGACCATTAATACTCAGTAATAATATGTTTCATACAAGACTCACCACGAGCAAAGTATTTCACCTTCCTGCTTATCGCACCAATTACGCTCAGAGCGTGGCAATGTACCGGATATGCGACACTTATAACAAATCTTTTAATGCAATCGATGTTTTTCACCTAAAGGCTTATGATTTCAAAAAAATAGTTGCAGCAACTTTCCGATGTGTAGAGTGCTATAATGTTATATTCCTTTACTTGTTCTATTATTATTATCTTTTTGTTAATTTTTATACTATAACCTTAATTAGTTTTATCTTGATTTTAGTTTAGTTAAATCTCGTTTCATAAATTTATAATGTTAACTCTGTTAATTCATTTATATTTATGGTAACATGTAATTGGCCTTATTTGAGTCCTTTTTGTTACCCTAAAATAAATAAATAAATATCCTATAACTTACTAAGATGATAAATAATTGTTTAGAAAAAAAATGTATTATTATAATATATTAATTGTAGATATTAAATATATAAAACTGAAATACAGTCAGTTAAGGGCAAAACGTGTGAGTACTTAAGTACTGTACAAGTCAAAAGTTTACGTATTCCAGGAATGTAAACGCTACAATATTATTTCGTATCTCTTGAGAGTGTTGGGGTGATGAGGTTGGTACCGTGAGAAATAGGAATGTTTTGCGTGTATAGCATCTTCCAATTCTGGAAGTTCCGCACGCTAAGATCGCAGTTCAAACGAGCTATTCAAATTTTGATTTGCCCAATCACCACTGCTATTACATGTAAATTGGTCCATCTAAAGTTTGATTCCCTCAATTGTCGAATCGTCCTCTACGACCTATGTCGAAATAACTGCTCCCGTAGAATTCATATGAAATTAGTTAACTTTACAACTTGATATATGGATAGATCGGAAACTTTTCATATTAAAACAATTAAATTGATTAAAAAATATAACTTATATAATTATTATATATCTGTTTTAAAAAATACTAGCATACTAAAGCTCGGTTCCTGTAAATATAAAATAATAAAATCAATTAAAAATATATTCTATATCACTGAAAGAATTAGATGGCATAAACGCTGTTACGAAAATGAACGACATGTCCATTAGCTGTTTGCTATATGCAGACGACGCTGTTTTAATCGCTGACAGCATGGACGATCTACAAGTCCTAGTGTCAAGAAAGTACGAAGTGTGCAATATGTATGACCTTGTAATGAACGTGTCAAAGTCTAAAGTTATGGGTATTTGAAAAGGAAGAATGTATGACAGATTGTGACATAAGTGCAAACGGTGAGAAATTAGAGCAAGTTACCGAATTTGTTGCATTGTTTACAAGAGATGGAAAAATGAAGAAAGATGTCGGAAGAAGGGTTGGAGCTAGAACCAAAATAAATGGTGCACTCAAAGTCAGACTGATGTAAAGATGGCAGTGCACAGTGGAGTTCTAGTGCCGACCCTTATGTATGTTTGAAGTTTGGGGTTGGTAAAAAAAGGATGAAAGTAGGATAAATGCCGTAGAAATGAGGTCACTAAGAAGGAGGTGCGGAAAAACAATGTATGATAGAATATCAAATGATGAAGTAAGAAAGGAATGTAAGGCGGATGAATGCGTGATAAATAAAATCAAGAAAGGGTCACTAAGATGGTTTGGACATATGGTATGAATGGATGAGGGAAGAATGGTTAAAAAGATATATACAAGTAGTGTGAATGGGAAAAGAAGTCGAGGAGGCCAAGGAAGTCATGGCATGACACAAATTAATCAATTACTGAAAGGCGGCCATGTTCGAAGTAGGAACAATCGACGAGCGTGATGTGTGAATGTAGAAGATGCGCGAGAGGTATGTCAGGATAGAACAATGCGGCGATCCATCCTCTCTGCCTACCCTTCCGGGGAAACGGCGTGATGGTTAGTTAGTTAGTTTTTCTCTATCACTTTGTATTGTGTATTCACATTTTAATATTTAAAAAAAAGTATTTTAATACTTTTCACAAACATGTTTCGTGCTGCAAACACCCTTGCTTAGTGTAAAATTGTAATTTCAGTGTTATAATTTCTTTAAAAATATAATAAAAATCGTTTCATCTTATACAAAATCTCATATTCACCAGAATTTCGTTATTTTTTTTTTGTTACTTATTTTACATACAATATTATGAATATATTTAGTGTACATTTCTATTAAATCACGTAAATCATGTCAAGTAGTACTTATTTTATCATTCAATTAGTAATCGAATGTTCTGGAAAAAATGCTTCAGTTGCTCTTGGGCATTCTCCGTAAAGATTTTTCAAACGTGTTTTCGGATGGTTTTTCATGTTTTTAGCAACTTAATAAAACATTGTATCTCTTTTCACTTCAATTGTTGTAAATTGAAGCAATATCATATGAATATTATTTTTTTCAAGTGAACTCTCGTTTGGAGTGTGTACAGATTTCACAGTACCGTAACGCGCCAATTTTCTTAACACAGTAACGGAACAAGTTATAATGATTTTAGGGCCTAGGTTCTCAAAGTGGGCGATAACGCCCCCTTGTGGGCGTTTGAGACTTTCAGGGCGGCAGTAGAAGACCCAGAAAAAATAGAGAGCGTGGGCAGATAAAAAAATATAGTCTAAAAAGACAAAAAAAACATGCTTATCACGTAGGTACTAATAAATAAAAATAAACTTAAATATTGGTTTATTTTGGTATTGTATGTACGAGTATAGTAATCATTTTCTCATATTTCTTACAACTTTTTTGGGAGGGGGGCGTTTATTTTTCTTGTAAAGGGGGCGGTGGCCCAGAAAAGATTGGAAACCTATGTTCTAGGGTATAATAAAAATAAAATAAAACTTTAAAACAATCTCATTCATAATAACTAATAGTTATTAAGTTAAAATTGAGCTCACTTAACTTCCAAACCAGCAGAAAATATTCCATATCAAATTCCCCGCACAGTTGTCTAGTCAATCGAGTATTCTCTATTATTCCACAGGAATCGCGATATTTCACGGTGTCTGGAGGGATGAAAGTGCGCAGATAAAAATATTGATTAAATAACTAGAAGTTGAGAACAGAGGACAGAGGGTTGACACTTAAACCCCCCGTCACGGCACGTAACTCAATTTAGAGGGGGTGAATCGGGAAATGAGAAATTTATTATATCCCATATTGTATTATGGCTGTAGTTGAAGTCGAGACACAGACACGGTTCGATGCGTATTCGATTATAACTTCCAACTTGCACCAATATCAGATTCCAATATTTAGTGGTTATGTTGGGGTCGCTACACTGTGTTTGTGACATTAATAATTCATTTTTTTGATGTTGAACAAACGCAATGTTTTATTTAAACCTATGTTGCATTATGAGCAGACCGATTTTATTGCACTTTAAACAAAGGAAACTAAATATAATATTGTAGATCAAAAACAACATATTTGTAGAGGTATTTTAATTTTCCAAGTTTTGGTGTAATACTCGTATGTTCCCCTATATACCAGAAGACGGTTATCGGTAACCACGAATAGGCAGAAAGAATGGAACGCCACACTGCTCTGTCCTGACATACTTCTCTCGATTCTACTACATTCATACATCTTGTAATGCACCCACGTCGATTTCTCCGACTCCTCACGTGACCGACATTCAATATTTGATAGATTTGATCGTGCCACGTTTTCCTCGGCCTTCCTCTATTTCTAGCTCCGTTCACGCCGTTTACATATACCTTCTTTACCATTCTGTCTTCAATCATTCTTTCCATGTGTCCAAACCATCTTAATGACCCTTTCCTTATTTTGTTCATAACACTTTCATTCGCATCACATTCACTTCTTATACTTGCATTTGTCACTCTATCATATACAGATTTGTCAAACATTCGTCTTGGAAATCTCATTTCTACTGCATTTATTGTACTTTTATCCTCGAATACAAAACTATTATATTTGAAAACCCTAATTAGACAATGACTATTTTGATACAAATGTGTATATATTATTATTTATTTACTGTGATAGGTGTACAGTAATATCAACTAGTGCTAAAGTAATTGACAGTTGAATTGTCATTTAATTAAAACAAATAACTACATTTTTAATATTTTCAAATATACGAGTTAAAACGTATTTGTTATTAACTAATTCCTTATTTAAAAGACCAATTACTAAGCGCATTTTTTCATAGCCCCATGTTTATACGTAAGAGTCATAGGACATGATAAATCATCACTGAAAATTTTTAACAATTTTCTTTTGTGGTATATTATATTTTTGAATAGCTTGTTCTCACTTCACCATTCTTTGTTATAACTCTATTCAAATATTTTAAAACAAAATAAAAGTACTTCTTGATTCACCATTACTTTGTGATGCTAATCAATATTTAACTACACTGATGAAGGGCTTCTGCACCTCGAAACATGTTTGTGTTAATAATAAATGTATAATTTAGTTTGTAGTTTAAATAAAGTGTTGTGTTGCGAAGTAAAAAATATTGTTATTATATATAAAAAAGACATTTTCTAGAATTTAAAAAAAATTGCCTATATTTCGCCTTTCCCAACTATTTTCAAATGTTGCAATCAATTATTGTTTATATAGTGTGTTTTAGAGTAATTAAGTATATATTTGGGATTTTTTTTCAACTTTATGGTCTTTCAAAGGACGCTCAAAGTTTCTTACGTTATAGCGGCAATTTCGCTATAGCAACATCTGTTAAATTTCTGGAGACCAATTTATGGATTAATCAAAGTGTGAACAACAAAAAATATAAGATTTGGGACGATACCAATCCACACGAGATACACCACCACCAAATTCATTCCAATAAAGTCACTATTTAATGCGAATTTTGATCTGACGGGATCATCGATCCGCACTTCTTCCTGACGAAACTGGCATTGCAACATCCATCAACGGCAAGCGCTTCAGATCGAAAATAAGCAACTTTTTGTAACCTAAATTGGATGATAAATATACCGACGACACGTGGTTTTAAAAAGACGGCGCTCATTGACTCACAGCACACACCACGAGGACATTCTGCACAAGCGATTTGAGGGCATGGTTATCTCACGCTGCGGCAACGTTAACTGGGAACTGTTGATTTAACCCCTTTAGACGTCTTCCTTTGGGGCGACTATAAATCGCAGGTCAATTCGTGCCCTCAATGTCAACATTACAAACGCCATCCGGCAAATTCAACCAGATGTACGCAACAAAGTGATCGAATACTGGACCTCCCAAATTCGTGCTAAGCCAAACCGCAGCGGTCATTTGAACAACACATTATTAAATATAATCTTTTGCAACGATAATCTTAACTTGAAACTCTGACAAAGAATTATTCAATGTTATATGTGGTATGTTCTACTATATGGCTGCGAAACCTGGACTCTGAAATGAATGTGATGAACCTGTTGGAAGCATTCGAGATGTGGATATACCGCAGAATGCTCCGTATACCGTGGACCGATTGGGTCAGTAATGCAGACGTACTACAGAGAGCTAACGCCAATAGAGAGCTGTTGTCGTGTGTGAAAATTATAAAGGTTTCATATTTGGGTCATGTGCTAAGGTGAAAAAAATACCACCTCCTTCGACTGATATTAATGGGTAAAGTGGAAGGACGTCGGGGAGTTGGTAGAAGGCAGCTGCCCTGGCTACGGAACATCAAAGAGTGGACAGGAATAACAAGAGTTCAGAACCAGTTCTAAGTGGCGCAGGATAGAGATGTCTTTGCAGTGATCGCCAACGTTGGGGGGACCTGACGTATTTTCGAAAGAAGTAGAAGATTATTTAATAATAATGCCATAAAATGTTCTTCCAAATAAAATAAAAACTAGTGGATATCATACACAACTTGTTTTGTTTACATTTAAAAATCGAGTGTCCTTATTAAAAGACCCTGTATAGTATAATAAAAAATGAGAAACTTATTAATCAAACTTATAAGATTATTTTTATCATCAAGATAACAACAATATGGAAGACACTTGAGTCTACTGTAAAATAAATAGTAACACATCTCACAATAATAAACCATTTCCAGATCGTTTATTTTTCTTTCATCTTTCTTCCTCAATATTCGAGCCTTGTTATACGAAATTTATATCTATTTTCGGTGTATGAGTTCCTATACACATTCAACAAGATAAGCTTTCTATTTCGCCCTTGTTTCAAATACTGCATAATATGATTCGAAACTCAATTGAAACGAGGAGCTCCGTTTGCAGATTTTATTAATTGAAAGTTTTCCGATTCAATAGACAATAGAGGTTGAAACTGAAACATGATAAAGCTACTGATTGTAATATTTCAATAAGAAATAAGAAGAAAACTTATTTCTTTTTACATAAAGTGTTAGGTTACAATGTTTTTTTTTCAAAATTATTAAAATATGATCAATAAAATAAAGAAAAGGATAAAACTAACCGCTTAATATATTTTTCATTTTAAACCTTTTTTGTCAAACTTCTTCGTTAAACAAAATTCTATAATATATTTCATCATTTCTTTTTTATATACTTTGTATATTCAACACTTATATTAAAAAAACAAAATTACATACACATGTTTCGGACAACCAGTCCTTCTTCAGCGACACATATTATAAAGATACAATTTAAAAATATTATAAAATTGTTTACAAAGATTTTTAGAAAATTTACCTATCACTGAAGAAGGGCTGGTTGTCCGAAACATGTCTTTGTTATTTTATTTTTTTAATATAAGTGTTGTATATACAAAGTATATAAAAAAGAAAAAGTTTAATAAAGCATCATAACAACACAAAGTATGGCGTATATAGAAGAAAATTCTATATACTCATTTGTTTCAACTCTTACAAAGTATCCAATATACATAAATAAAATCTAGTTAAATATTAAACAAACATATTTAACTATGTATTTCGAAATTTTCTATACAATAATTCTAAAAAAAAAAATAAGTAGTCTAACTTACAAGTAACATTTTATTGATTCATATGTATCTATCTCTCTTCATGAATTTATTTTAAGGTTATCTTTTTTATGATATGAATACGAACAACCAAACAAACAAACCATCACGCCGTTTCCCCGAAGGGGTTGGCAGAGAGAATGGACCGCCACACTACTCTATTCTTGCAAATCTCTCTAGATTCCTCCACATTCATACAACCCACGTCGATTCTTCGGACTTCTAACATAACCAACCTTTAAAATTCGATTAATTTGGTCATGCCATGTTTTCCTCGGTCTGCCTCGACTTCGTACTCCATTCACATCATAAACGTATACTTTCTTAACCATTCTTTCTCCATCCATGCGTTCCATATGTCCGAACCAACGCAGCGATCCTTTGATAATTTTGTTCATATACCTTCTTCCGCTCTACATTCCTTTCTTATATCGGCATTTAAGATTGTGTCGTATACCGTTTTACCACACGTACGTCTTAGGGACCTCATCTCTACCGCATTCATTCTGCTTTCATTCTTCTTCTGCCAGTTCCATGCTTCGCTTCTATACATTAGGGATGGGACCAGAACTTCATTGTGAACGGCCGTTTTCGCTTTCATTGATAAATTCTTGTTACTAATAACTATTCTTAAAGCTCCATTCACTTTGTTACGTATTGAATACGATATTTTGATAATATTGTATTTTAGTAATTGCCATTTATAATCTTTGTCTCTTCGTGATCACCAAAATCGTAAAGATATTTATATATATGTTAATAGGAGGGTTAACGTCTTCTAAGCTATAGGAGATGACATGTTGAATACTTAATCTCACTCAAGTAGGAACTGTGGCAAAGTTTATCGATAATTTGTCAGGAAGTTTGATGAGGATTGGGAGTAACTTCATCAGTGCCGTGTATATCAAGCCTCAAAAACGAAATCAATTAAAATATGATTTTAATGAAATCTCTTGATGGAAATATAATACATTTTTAAAAAATTAAACAAAACGACGTCTTTTTTAATTAGTATTTCCATTTTTTGCCGTTATTTCGATAGTAACCGGTTTCGCCAAGCTAACTGGCATTAACAGACTGGTCTGCCAACTTACCTGGCATTATTCAATTACAATTACATAAATTACTTCTATATTCAATTAAACAAAATATTTAATACGAATGAAAACGTCAGTTTTCTAGAAGTTTTATTATATTTTATGGGAATGACATGTTTCGCCCTTCTAAGGCATTTTCAAACGGCATAAAATATAATAAAACTTCTAGAAAACTGACGTTTTCATTTGTATTAATTATTTAATATGGAGCTTTACATCATTGTTCAAGAAAAAATAAATAAACAACATATAATTACACATTAAGAAGTGAATGCAGTGCGAATGATGGTATCATGAACAAAATAATGAAAGGATCATTAAGATGGTTTGGGCATATGGAAAGAATGAATGAAGAAAGAATGGTTAAAAAATTATATGTTAATGATGTAAATGGAACCAGAAATAGAGGAAGACCGAGGAAAACGTGGCACGATCAAAGAAATCAAATATTGAATGTCGGCCATGTGAGGAGTCAGAAAAATCGACGCGCGTGCATGACACGATGTATGAATCTTGAGGAATCGAGAGAAATATGTCAGGAAAGAAAAGTGTGGCAGTCCATTCTTTCTGCCTACCCCTTCGGGACGACGGCGTGATGGTTAGTTAGTTAGTTAGTTAATTACACAATATCTCGGTATGTTTTTTGATTAATTGATGAAGAGCAATTAAGCTTAAAGGCTATGGAAAATAATTGTTTCTAAAATAGTTATCAAAACTTCTTATAAATCTTATTATATGTTACTGGATATACATGTCTGACAAAGTATTATCGGATACGTATATAGATAGAACTTCTAAAAAACATACATCTTCATTCATATTAATTACGAAAGATATTAGAAAACCAATATAATCGTCATTTTGTTGACAGATCTTCAAATCAAAATACTTCTTCATCAATGAAAACAATCGATCACCGACTGATCGCATCTTTGATAACGAAAAAAATACGATAAAATAACGAATATCAGTTTATAAATTATATTATTGTCCACGCAAATATTGAGATTGTAACTATAATATCTTCAAAGTGGTTGTCACCAAAGAAACTCACATGATTTTGATAAATTAAAAAACTATTTCATTCAAACCGGATTTATTTTCCGGATAAATCAGTTTGATATTTATCAGAAGTTTTCAAAAATGTGCGTTATTATTAGAAATGCATTAGAACGGCCGTAACGTTGAAAGGGTAGAGAAATTTTAATACATCGGCAGCATACTTACGCAATCTCTTGACCCAGATGTAGAGATACAATGCAGAATTGGGGCAGCAAGAGCTATTATATATTTAATAAAATGAAATCACTTTTCTGCGATGATTACATTAATTTGAAACTCCGCCAGAGAGCGATCAAATGCTATGTGTGGTCTATTTAATTGTATGGATGTGAAACGTGGACATCAAAAGTCAACTGAATGAACAGATTGGAAGCATTTGAAATGTGGTTCTATCGCCGAATGTTCAGAATTCCTTGGACAGACATGGTTACCAAAGTCCTGAGGTGATCTAGAGTTAGCAGGAAGCTATTATCAACTCTCAAGGTTCGGAAGATTTCACATCTGGGTCATGTACTGCGTGAGGAAAAGTACCACCTTCTTTAACTGCTATTGAAGGGGGAAATTGAGGGACGTCAAGGGCCCGGTAGGAGACAGATGTCCTGGCTGCGAGACGTGTGGGAATGGATCGGCATCCGAAGTGTGGAGGAGCTGTTCCGAGCGGCGCAGGATCGCCAACGTTGAGGGGACCCGATAGAACACTTGAAGAAGAAGATTATTAGAAAACATCTTTCAAATGTATAATAGTATAAATTTTATTTCAGCTTTTATACGTAATTTAAAGTGAATTTTCATTATTCTTTTTTAAGTTTGATTTTTTTTGTTTTGAACAATTAAAAAGTGCCATTTTTGGAGTTTTATCTCTATTTGAATTTGAATAGTGATACGCCACTGAGGTCCTGCAAGATTTAAACGTGTTGTGGGAGAGAAATGTGTCCATTAGAATCAGGTATTAGGGAAGATGTTGCCCTAATCCCGACTGTTTCTAACCGAGATAAAACTATTGTTTTCCCGTTATTTCTCGAATGCTCCAGCATTCCTTCAATACATTTGCGATAAACATTCTATTGGTATATAGAGAAAGAACTTTTCTTTTCTTTTCCGAAGAATATTGAGTCTTTTCGGATAAAGATACGGCGGATGGGATGAATTTTATTTTTTAGATAGTTCATTACTTTTGGTACAAAATAATACTTCATTTATTTTGTTTTAAACGTAAAAAATTAATTTTCAAATTACGGTTTTGGCCATAAAAAAAACTTGATAAATCCTTAGTTATTTTTAAAATACTACTCTTGGTAACTAACTACCTACATAAGTTACTAACTAACCATCACGTCTTCTTCTTCTTCCTGGCGCTATTATCGTCTGTATTGGCTCTTCTCGATCTCAGGCTATACCTCGCACAGTTCTGCAAGACGCTAATTGCACTAAATCTTCCATGTGTTCCTAGGTCTTCCTCTGGATGATTGTCGAGGAAGATTTACAGACAAAGCTTTATTTACTGTGTTGTCTAACTAACCATAATAACCATTACGCCGTTTCACCATAAGGGTAGCCAGAGAGAATTGACTGCCACACTATTCTATTCTGACATAATCGCGCCTCTTCTACATTCACATATCGTGACATGTATTCTCGTATATTGTTCCTACTTCGAATATGCCCGCCTTTCAGTAATTGATTAATTTGGTCATACCATATCTTCCGGTGTCTTCCATGACATATTTTTCCATTCACACTACTTGTATATTTTTAACCATTCTCTCCTCATCCATTCGTTCCGTATATCCAAACCATATACGTGATCCTTTTTTAATTGTATTTATTACACATTAATCGGACTCACATTCCTTTCTAACCTCATAATTAGGTATTCTATCATATATTGTTTTTCCGCTGATTCTTTTAAGTGAGCACATTTCTATGGCTATATCCAACTTTTATCCTTCTTTTGCCAACTCCCAAGCTTTACTTCCGTATATAGGTTTCACTCAAATACTATAATTAGGTAGATATTTTGTGTTTACACCATATTATTATTATTTTTTAAACTACTGACCAGTTTCGCATGAAGTGAAATTTCATCAGACTAACAAATCAATAGTTCGCTTTGTTCCCCTCATAAAGCGTTCTTAAATTTAAATTTATATTAATTTGGTTGTACTGTGTTTTTCTCGGACTTGCATACTCCATTCACGTCGATAATATATACTTCATTTCTTCAAACATACGTTACATATGCCCAAAGTAACGCAGTGATCCTTTCCTTTTCTTTCACCTTTTAAAATTATATTACTAACTAACTAAATAACCATCAAGCCGTCTCTCCGAGAAAGAATGGACTGCTATATTTTTTTTCCTTAAATATTTCTCTCGATTCCTCAATATTCATACATCGTGTCATGCACGCGCGACGATTTCTCAGACTCCTCACGTGGCCGACATTCAATATTTGATTGTGATACGTTTTCATCGGTCTTCCTCTATTTCTAGTTCTATTAACATCGTTTACATATACTTTTTTACCATTCTTGTTTCATTCATTATTTTCATGTGTCCAAACCATCTTAATGATCCTTTCATTATTTTGTTGAATAAAACTCATTAATAACACCATCATTCGCAACGCATTCACTTCATATATTTTCATTTGACACTCTATCGTACACAGAGTCTCAGAGTCATAGAGTCTATTCACATTCACCTAAGAGATCTCATTTCTACTGCATTTATTCTACTGTCATCCTTCTTTTACCAGTTGCAAGCTTCGCTTCCATACACAAGGGTCGGTACAAGAATACCATTGTGTATTGCCATTTTAGTTTTTATGGGCACCATTCACTTTGTTGCCTGCCCCAACCCTTCTTTCAATATTCCTCTCCCCTCGTCCATCTTAATAAATTATATAGTGAATTATATCATATTCTATAACAAAATAATGAAAGCGGCATTAAGATGGTTTGGACATATGAAAAGAATGAATGAAGAAAGAATGGTAAAAAAATTATATATTAATGATGTAAATGAATCCAGAAATAGAGGAAGACCGAGGAAAACGTGGCACGATCAAATAAATCAAATATTGAATGTCGGCCATGTGAGGAGTCAGAGAAATCGACGCGCGTGCATGACACGATGTATGAATGTTGAGGAAGCGAGAGAAATATGTCAGGAAAGAAAAGTGTGCCAGTCCATTCTTTCTGCCTACCCCTTCGGGGAGACGTCGTGTTGGTTAGTTAGTTATTTATTATATTCTAGATAAACATCAGATATTACTCGTATATATAAATATTTAAAAAGTTCCTTCTCTTTAATGAACGTATTTTTGATTTTAAACCATTTAAAAGATTATTGTCATTCATAGAAGCGCGTGCTAGATACGACGTACGAATGTTGAAAAAGCGAGAGATGTATGTAAAAAAAATCAGTGTGGTGGTCCATTCTTTCCACCTACCCCTTCGGGGAGACAGCGTGATAGTTAATTTGTTAGTTTTGTCATCCATCAAAAATCGTGAATTATTATTTTGATTTCTACAATTCAATTTTATCGATAGTTCACTTCGCAATTCTAAACTATTATTCAATGCATTTAATACTAACTTGTTATCTTATTTCTAAAATGGTTAGCAGTTACAGAATCCGTTGTATTGCTATCAAATTAGTTTTAGTTATTGTAATATATGTTTCTCTTCGTAATTCTGATACAAGCTTGTTTGCTTTGGAAACATATTTGAATACGTCTGATATTATATTAGTTTCGAAGCGCTATGTTAGATACGTAGATAAATATTAGTTCCTAAAAACTAGACACATATTGCCAAGATGTTCATTACATATACACATCATTTGGTTTCCTGTTCATATAGTGTAAGTGCTGATCGATAGTGTATTGTTTTATTGTAGAATACACCCATCAATCACTGGAGTATCTATGGGCACTGTTGATTAATCTAAAGACGGCTTAAACAAGGGCGAACTTAAGATAAAAGATGTTCACACAAAATTGTGGTAAAAAGAGAAATAACGTAAAGGTTATGAACCTTGAGTGAACCCTCAAGGTGTTTTTCAGAAAATTGAGTAAAAAATTATTCGGATGTAATTGGAAAACTTCAGTTGTTTATAAATATTTGTTTGCGCTCCAAGATATCCAAGATCTTTTGACCTTTAACAGGGTCACACCCTATACCAGCACCATCCCTGCATCGCTCAGAACGCACTAGACTAGTCCCCTATCGACGGAAAGTTAAGAAAAAATCACAGAGTTTTTTTGATCGTGTTGCATTTTTATCGATCTACAATTATTTCGTACTTCATTCACGTTTTTATAAATAGTCCATTGTTTTAACTAAAACACAATGATGTGTTACTTCAACATTATTAACTGTAAAATTTACAACACTGTTTTAATATCCCTTTTTTATACACTGTTTGTGACACCTGATGATGCTAACATACAAGTTGTTTGTAACACCCGATGATGCCAACATCGGTTGGCGTAACAGCTAATGCGACATTCTCAAAAAATAAATAAAATAAAAATGTGATATTGTAACAGACATGTAAATTTAACAGTTAACAATTTTTTTTAAATATAATTTCTTCATCATTCTTTCATTACTCATTCTTTCCATGTGTTCAAACTACCTTGATGAACCCTCCATTAGTTCGATTATATATTACATTTAAGAAAATAAGATGATGATAATATCGCACGCTTAATAGTAAACTGACCGATTATGGTTTAGGTCATAATTGAGTTACCATTAGACAGAGGCTTGTGTTAACGCTATCCATCTATTTTTCACAATGTTAACGCCATCCATTCGTAGTACGACAATCGTTCACAATGTTAACGCTATCCATTCGTACGCGTTTTTCGACTGTTTTTGTTAAAACACCGACTCATGTCAGATTGAGCAAAATTTGCTTTTTTGAGTTGAGCCAGTGCGATATCTAAATCTCTTAACTTGGTACAAAATTTAAATTTGAAAAAAGCTTCTTATAATTTCCAGATAGTAATTAGATTCACATGTCACACACACACACACACACACACACACACACACACACACACACACACACACACACACACACACACACACACACACACAAACACATACACAAATACCCGAAATGATCATTTTTCACAATTTGATATGTAAAATATTTTTCTATTTTAAACCGTTGAAACTCAACCCTTTACTCTTTATCGCTTGTAAAATAAAATCATTACGAATAATACTCATCAAAGTATGCACCGATAATCCAATTGTTGATTGGCAATCCCACCGACCGGAAAACATTGATTGGAAAGCATTTGAAAGTTGATTCATCGCTCCAATTGGAGTACGTGATTTGCGGGAATAAACCTGAAGCGAAAATAAATCGTAACAATAGGTCCGCCCACCTCCGCCCGCCCGCCCACCCGCCGCCTATCGCAGTGTGCTCCGCGAGGATGTGATACCACGGAGCTATTCCATTTCATGATCCAATTACGAGGAGTATCGGAATCCATCTCGTAGTCCACGAAGGGATACTTGCCCACAGGGCATACATAATACAACAATAATTAATTACATCGAGCATGAAATATAGAGACGTCTTATTGGATACTCAATCTATAGTGAAGAAAATCATCATTTGTATACGTTTTAATACACTTTGTATATACAAGTACAACACTTTTATTAAAAAAATAAAATTATATAGACATGTTTCGGACAAACAGTCCTACTTCAGTAAAGATACATATTTATAAAAATATTATAAACTTTTTTTATTTTATTTAAAGACTAATATCAAGGATTTATATCAATGATATTAGAATTTATTTCACAATCTTCAATGTGAGCAGAAAATAGCTCATTATTATGAAGAAGGAATCTGGTCGTATCCAGGCTTGAACCCATGTCCCCTGGATCAGGAGCTAAGCGTTCTATCCCCTAGACCACCACCCAGTTGTTTACATGATCTGACAGATGTTAACTAACATCTGACATCTTACATCTGTCAGATCATGTAAACAACAAATTTTTTTTATGCATGAGCGGACTGTTTGTCCGAAACATGTCTACATAATTTTATTTTTTTAATTAAAGTGTTGTTTATATTATACAATATGCATAAAAAAGAAAAATAGAAATAAACCATCATAACAACACAAAGTATGGCGTATATTGAAGAAAGAAAAACACTTACCAAAATGATTACACAATTTTCTTTACATACTAGTGTTTCTAAAATTATCTAAGTCAAAAACGTGTTTTAATCATCTGTCAACACTTTTTTATTATTTAAGTTTCTATCCTAGAGATTGGTGTTCAGTAAAGTCAATTAATATCTTTGCGGGTTCTTGCGATGCCACTTGGGCCTTTTATGATAGTTTTCCTAAACGAGATAAATGGAGCTAAATATCTTTTTTTTCCATTTCTTTTTGATATAAATTACAAACATTACAGACATATAATTCCAGATCGTTTGCAATTACATTATAAGAAGAGAAACATGAAAACAAAATTAAGCTTAAGAATAAGAAAAAATAACATTGATATTGCATCCCTGAGGCAACTCACACTATCACGAAATATGTCGACCTCTGAGGCAACCCGATTAAGCAATAAGATTGCCCTACCCACGGGCTTAACCATTGGTTGGTTCTGCAGCGCGACAAATAAAACAATCTGTTCTGTCTTTGAAGAAGGTAATTATCAGGGACGAATAGACCTAAATCACTCAGGACATCCGAGTTATGTTTACGGCCGCCAATCAGCTGAAAGAAGTGAACTCCCAAGTGGATATTCCTCCTTCTCTCCGATGATTGGTAGCTTAGCATACCTAGCAAGAATCCAGTCGGGACGTATGTCAGTACTGAACAGTGTGGCGGTCAATTCATTCTGCCTATACATCCGAGGAGACGGCGGGATGGTTAGTTAGTTAGTTAATTAATTATTCAGTGCCGTATCAAGGAAAAACATAGAATACCATAAAAAATAATAAAACTTCTAGTGAACATATGAATTATTAAATATGGAGTTTGATATCATTGTTCAAGCAACAATAAAGTATTATGTGTTATTTGTTTCATTTTACTAGTACGTTCTTTAATATTATATGAGTCTTACTTACTTCCTATGCCCGTTTAACTCTTTAAAGAGTTTTAGCCTCCTTGATGGTTTTATTCCAAGCTCCTTGATCCTGGGCCTTTTGCTCCCAGCAGTCCATAGCGCCTTACCTAGTGAGATCAGAAAGAACATTAATGTGAGTTTTTTTTTAAAGTCTCGTCTGTTTCACTTGTTCATAAAATAAAAAATTTGAATTTAATTTTTAAAGCATCAATCATTTACGGTCAATTATTTTTATATAATTGTATCATTATCATTATCATTATTTTTTGAAATAGTAACAATATTATATGACGACCTTCGTGGCCGAGTGGTAAGTGCATTGACTGCCGGGGCAGTGTAATTGTCACACTGTATTTGGTCTGGTGTAGAATTCACGTGACAATAAAAAGGCGATAGATTAGATGACTATCACATGTCACGAGAATCACTATGATAGCTATAATACCCTTGACACACATTTGGCTCATGCTGTCATGATGTAAAGAGCGATTCAACAAAATAATAATAATAATAATAATATTGTAACACCTGATGATGGCAACATAGGTTGACGAAACAGCTGAATCGTAAAATAAAAATGCAATTGTGATACATAAAACAAAGTTTTTTTAATTTAACAATTTATAGTCCGGATCGTCCATGTCAACATGTGCAACATCGAAAAAAAAACATTATGTGTTATTACATTATGTGCTAAATAAAAAAAAAACGGTGGATACGTGGAACATAAATTAAATAGACAATACTCGTATGTGCACCATCTAAAAAAAACATTTTGTGTTAAATTATTTTTATTTTGTTATTTTATTTTATATCATTGTATTTTATATTACTTGTTTTAGATTTGTTTTGTGGGTGTTAGACGATCGAAGTGTGCGCGGGAGATGCTTATTGGTGGCGTTGAGGTTCGCAACCCATCACACCGCGTCTCCCGCGAGGCGTAAAGAGAAGAATGGAGTGCCGCATCAGTAAATGTGTGACAGTTTATTCTTTCTGCCTACCCTTTCGGGGAGACGGCGTGAAGGTTAGTTAGTTAGTTAGTTAGTTAGTCTCGTTATCATGAATATGTTTGATTAAGATTATTTTATAAATCAATTAATTTTCTTTTTTTATTAACTAAACAATAAGTTAAAATACTATAATGCTTCATAAAATTTACAATCGTAAATAAATTACTAATCCAAAGTACAGATGTATGCAAAATATTGTCCTAAAAACTGAGTTCAATTTTATTCTGAGAATATAGCATAACAGTATAACTAGTTATATGATTTATGTAAATGTTTTCTATTACGCAATATATTTGCACCTTCAAATAATATACACTATCAGAAATTAATTAGTCATAAAACAGGTATATATGTAGGTTGTTTTGAGGAATAACTTTGTATGAAAGTTAGAATATACATTCACCTACAGACGGGCGGAGTATATTGTGATGAAATTAGTGGGGTTCTGGAATACCTATACGCATTTGATACTGTGAAATAGTAACAAATAGTTTGCTCGTCACTTTTTCGTCATTCGTTGAGAGAAAACAATTGAGTCGTGTTTCGGTGAGTGCAATTGTGTTCGCGTAACACACAATACATAGGCTTAAATTTCAATTATTTTTAACTTCTTGAACACTCTGATACAGAATATTCAAATTAGAATGTAAATACTTGAGAATTAGAGCAGTCGGGATGCCGTCAATCTTGACTGGCATTCCTCAATTACAACTAATGTCGGAACATCAATTTTAAAAGACGCAGAAGAGCCGCGTCTCGGAGCTTCATCCTATGGACACACGGGTATTTAAAGTAGATTATCATTACATCTGTCAGATCATGTAAACAATTTTATAATATTTTTAAAAATGTATCTTTACTGAAGAAGGACTGCTTGTCCGAAATATCTCTATGTATTTTTATATTTTAATATAAGTGTTGTATATTCAAAGTTTGTAAAAAGAAAAGAGAAATAAAGCATCATAACAACACATAGTATGGCGTATATAGAAGAAATAGATTATCACATTTTAAGCTGAGGTTTCCAGATGTAACATTTAAAAATGGAAGATTTATTAAGCTTAATGTGAGTAAGTTCAATAGACAGAGAAACAACACCTTAACCCCACTTAAATGCTGGTCTGGAAGATCCGTAACTGCGCTCCACTCTGCATAGGCATCGATTGATGCAACTCTTAATATACTGATTAATCACTTACTTGAAGGTAGGCACTTTCGGTACAGAGATTTTCCTCTTCCCCTTAACCACGCGAGATGCTTAAGTAGCGTAAGACACAGGTTTTGATGAACGATATTCCATCGTCTGCGTTAAATGTCACTGCCAGCAGCCAAGTGTAACAGCACGTGGGGCGCCAGCCGCAATTATATTTATTAAGCGCGGTATGCGGCGCGACGCTGAGGACCTCTGTTGGAAAAACAAACAGTGCCGGTGCAAGAGCCGAACGGCCCATTCCAAATCTTCGGCAATCTTCGTGGTTTTTTGGAGGGGAGGCAAGGGGCTAGCACTGACAGAGCCGGCGAGTAGCCAATTGTAAATTTATTAACACAAGATGGCGACCGTTGAAACATTGGTTTTGTGGCAATCATATATTTTCAAGTCTTTGTTAAACGCTGTGAGTTTGTGGAACTTGGTGTGCAGCTCGTGGATTTGCTGCAGCAGGACTCGCACATCCATGGCAACGGCAAATAAATCACAAATGAATATTAACAGAAGAAATAAAATGAACCTGCCGTCTATCACATGTTACAGGTAAATTGATAATATTGCGCAATATTGCACAATTGTAGAATTATATTCTTGCAATATTTGGTTTATCCATGTCTCTTGATAACTTCTTCGGAGATCGTTTCAGCCTTCATCTTCATAGTCCTGAAGACGATTTTTAAAACGTTGGTTGCGAATTATACAAGCAACATGGATATTCTCAAGATTTATAAAAACATATTGCCACAATGTCACTATTTAAAACTTTATTTACACAAATCAATGAGAGTGTTCAGAGTTTTGTTTTAGTGCAAATAATAAATATGTTGAATATTATATTATTTGTAATTCTGAACTCTTGTAAATTTCTTACTGTAAATTTCATAACATTTAACAACAACAACAAACCATCACGCTGTTTCCCCGAAGGGGTAGGCACAGAGAATGGACCGCCATACTACTCTATCCTGACTCTCTAGATTCATTATTGGTTAATTTGGTCATGCCATGTTTTCTTCGGTCTACCTCGACTCCGTACACCATTTTCATCGTTAACGTATACTTTTTTAACCATTCTTTCTTCACCCATGCGCTCCATATGTCCGAACCAACGCGCGATCCTTTCATAATTTTGGTCATTATACCTTCTTTCGCTCTACATTCCTTTCTAATATCAGCATTTGAGATTCTGTGGTACATTGTTCTACACACATACGTCTTCAATAACTATTTTTAAAGCTCCATTCACTTTGTTACCAGCACCAACCCTTCTTTCAACATCAATTTCCATTCGGCCATCCGCTGTAAACATGCTACCTAAATACATAACATTTAAAAATGACAAATATTGTAAACATACGTTTCCTCCGAGGGGTAGGCAGAGAGGATAGTCCGCCACATTTCTCTCCCTATCCTGTCATTGCACCCGAGCATCCACTGTATTTATACATCGTAACACGCATGTGCGACGATTTTTCCAAATTCGAATGTGGCCGCCTTTAAGTAATTGAATAATTTTATCATGCCATGTTTTACTAGCTCTTTCTTGTCTTATTTTTCTATTCATACTGCTTTAATAAAATTTTTTTGCATTTTTTCTCGTCCATTCGTTCCGTATATACAACCCATCTATGTGATTTTTTGTAAATAAAACCAATTATCCACTGTTTTGGCCGAAACACTATGATACTTAAACATTATAAACTGCTTATTTAAAAAAACTTGTTTAGTGTATCATATTTTCTTTTACGCGACAGATGTTTCGTCAACATATATTATTGTAACACCTGATGATGTCAACATAGGTTGACGAAACAGCTGTCGCGTCAAATAAAAATACAATTGTAATACATAAAACAACGTTTTTTAATTTAACAGTTTAAAACCAATTTTATTTTTTGGCCAGTTATGTAATATGAAAACGAATTTGTATGAATTAAAACACTGATTTTTCCGCTTTTGAGTTTATTTTTCTCGACATGCTTCGAAGGCTTACATCTTCATCATTGGAAAAACGATATAAATATAATATATATAATATATAATACTTTTTAATATTTTTAATATGATGAAGGGAGCCTTCGAAACTCGTCGAGAAAAATTAACTCAAAAGTCGAAAAAACAGTGTTTTGATTCGGAAAAATTCGTAATTATGAAAAACGTGTTAACGCCTTAAGTTTATCTAAAATTAATATGAAAATTTTTAATTCATTTTAATCATTTTTTTAAGGAAGAATTGTTCTGGATATGCGGTAGAGTTGTAACTAACCTCACACTAGATCGGACGTTTTTCCCTGAACTCATAATGGTACACTTTGTTTATTTGTTTAACCAGCGAACACTTTGTCTTGGCCGACTTTTCTTGTACAAAAGATCCAAAAACCACTTTTCTCCACGTAAAACTAATCTCAGATACTCCAACACTGACGACATACATCCGTCAGTCGCACACACGAACAAGGGATAAATTTACATTTATATTTCAATCACTACTAAGTGCTTATTTGTCTCGATCCGACGAGCACGTACTGAAAATAGACAAATGAATAAAATATTTTCTGAATATGTAAGTTTTGCATGCAAACATGGGATCCAGCTGGGATTTAAAGTGAAATAAATCAGCATGTGAAAATGAATACCCATATTTTACATGCTTTTCTCTTTTTTTACAATTTTACTATTTAGAAAAAAATACATTCGCAAGTATTGAAGAACGCTAAAAAACTTTTATAAGGATTAATTGTATCTCAATATAGACGAAGATGTTCATTGTTTTCTGAGAACAGAATGATGGGTTGAGCGATCGCTTTATGTTTAACAACATTCCGATCGCTCAACCCAACCAATGACAGGTCATAAGTCCTGTAAGCGTCTCGGCCACCACATATTCTGTTTCCAGAAAACAATTTACATCTTCGTCTCTATTGAGATACAATTAATCCTTATAAAATTAAGATAATTTATCCGCAATGGGTGAAATCCAGTATTTGTTTATAAGAATTTGTATACATTAAAAATCTTGGTAAAAAACTTGTTATTAAAAACTAACTAACTAACTAACCATCACGCCATTTCCCCGGAGGGGTAGGCAGAGAGGATGGATCGCCACAATGATCTGTCCTGGCATACCTCTCGGGCTTCCTCTAGATTCATACATCGTACCATGCACGCACGTCGATTATTCCGACTTCGAATGTGGCCGCCTTTTAGTAATTGATTAATTTGGTCATGCCATGTTTTCCTCGGTCGTCCTCGGCTTCTTTTTCCACTCACGCTGCTTGTGTACAACTTTTTAACCATTCTTTTCTCATTCATTTGTTCCATATGTCCAAACCATCTCAAGGATCCTTTTTTTAATTTTATCCATGATGCAGTCATCTGCCTTACATTTCTCTCTTATTTCGTGTTACATTTTACATTTCTTTACATTTCTCTCTTAACTTGTTATTATAAACTGTTAAATTAAAAAACTTTGTTTTATGTATCACAATTGTATTTTTGTCAAATGTCAACTATATCCACGTATTAAGAAGCTGTGTAATCAGAACACATTTGAGATAATAATAAAAAACACACAAATAATAACATGACTTTCTCGCACTCGTGAATATAGCTGTAGAGAGAAAGATATGTAACGAGAATGTGTGGTTAGATAATCCATTGTTTTGGCGGAAACACTTTGATATTTTACCATTATTTACTGTTAATTAAAAACACTGTTTAAATTCTAAATTTTAGTTTATTTTTTTATATCGTGACGACAGCTGTTTCGTCAACCTATGTTGACATCATCAGGTGTTTCAATAATATATATTATTTAGTCAACAAAGCTTGAAGAAACAGCTGTCGCGTAAAATAAAAATACAATTGTGATACATAAAACAAAGTTTTTAATTTAACAGTTTATAATGTTAAAGTATCATAGTGTTTCGGCCAAAACAATGAACTTGTTATTATATTGGAAAAAATAATTTAAACGAATGAGAATATCTGTTCTCTCAAAATTTTATTATATTTTAAGGGATCGACGAATTTCACCTTGCTGAGGCAACATCATATATGTGATAATGTTGTTGATGGTGATATTTACATTATAATAGATTAATGACTTATCGTGTAAGATATTTAATATAACTATCAAACTAACCATCACCTCTTCATGAAGACGTCTTCTTCTTACTTTATATGTCCTGTCACACTTTCGTGGTGCATAGGGCCTCAAAGAACCTTCTTCACCCGACTCTATCGCATACCTGATGCCTAACATCATCCCAAATGAAGCCTGCTGCTTTAACCTTGTCCTGCAGGGCTCTTCTCCAGGTGGCTCTAGGTCTGCCTCGCTTCCTCTTTCCCTCCATTGGGGACCAGTGTAGTGCGCCCTGAGTGATGCAGTGACCGATCCAATGCCATTTGTGTCAAGCGACTTGTTCTCTAATTGGCTTTTCGCCTGCCATGGTCCAGAGAACGGTATATGACACTGTTTGGAGCCAACAGATCTTGAATATTGAGTATTGAGCGTGATATGTATATTATAATAGATAAATTGTCAGTGTCAAATGCCGTTCTCTGGACCATGGCAGGTGAAAAGCCAATTAGAGAACAAGTCGCTAGGCGCAAATGGCAGTGGATCGGTCACACTCTGAGACGGAACCCAGCCTGCATCGCTCAGGGCGCACTAGACTGGTCCCCTATGGGGGAAAGAGAAAGCGAGGCAGACCTAGAGCCACCTGGAGAAGAACCCTGCAGGACGAGGTTAAGGCAGCAGGTCTCACTTGGGACGATGTTAAGCATCAGGCATGTGATAGAGTCGGGTAGAGAAGATTCCTTGAGGCCCTATGCACCACGGAGGTGTGACAGGACAAAAAGAAGAAGAAGAATAGATAAATTATTCTTTGGGTTAGATAATTTAATATAACTAACAAACTAACCATCACCCTTTCATTAAGGCGTAAGCAGAAATAATGGATCGCTACATTTTTCTTTCCTGACATACTTATCTCCCTTCCTCCGCATTCAAACATCGTTTCTGCACGCACGTCTTTTTTTCCTCACGTCACCGACATACAATATTTGATTTATTTGATCGTGCCACGTTTCCCCCGGTCTTTCGCTATTTCTAGTTCCATTTACATAGTTAATATATGCTTTTTATCATTCATTCTTTTTATATCCATGTGTCCAAACCATCTGAATATTCCTTTCATTATTTTGTTCATAAAACTTTCATTTACATTGCATTCATTTCTTAAATTTTCATTTAACACTATCATTCACAGATTTTCAACATACGAGTATTTGTCTAAAAAATCTCATTTGTACTGCATTTATTCTACTTTCCTCCTTCATTTACCAATTTTATATATAATGGTCGGTACAAAAACACCTTCGTTCATTGCTATTTTAGCTTTTTTAGCTATTTTGATTAAATATATATTTTTTAGGATAGAATTGTATTAAATTAGTTAACGAAAGAAGTAATTAGTTTGTCATAAAAATAAAAACTCATTCGGAATATTTCCTAGATGAGGGATGACGTGATGGTTAGTCAGCTAGTTACTGATTTTGTGTCAGTAAACATGTATTTTTTTACGATACGAAGCCAATGGTTAGTACACCCATTAAAGAAAACAATTAAAACCTTTTACAATACAAAGGGTATTCAATAGATACAATTTATGTTTTTTTAAGAGAGAAAACAAAATACAAAACAAAAAAAATCAAATAAAAATTTACAACAATAGGCAGGATTAATAACGTTTATATTTTTTAAACAAAGGGCAAACAAAATTTAAAAAAAAAATTGATAAACATAAGGCGTTATTGCTGAGGATACGTAAAATACGATTTTTTGTTCGAATAAATGACTATTTTTTCTACTTTTGGCAACAGCTATAACCGCCACACCATACTCGTACTTTATTTGCTCTGGTGTAGAAATCACTTAACAATAAAATTGCGATAAATAAGCTACCTTTCACATATCATGAGAATTTATATTACAGCTATATCATATACATTGATTTGTATTGATGTTAATAACTGTTTAACGAAATAAAATAATAATAAATGGTCCATTCTTACCTATAAATACTCTTCCCTTTAGAGTTTATTTTTTGTGGAAAAAACAGTATTTTCAATTCAGAATAAACCATCAAATCTTAACAAATTAATAATTCTTGACTGAACTTGAAAATTCATTATTTTATTATGATACTTATAAAGAAAAAATATTTAGTCTATACAACATATAAAACAAACGAACAGTGTTTTTAGTGTTTTTGAGATAAGCTAATTACATATTAAATTAATCTGTCAGGAAAATAAGTACGTTGTCTATCGTCTAATGGTCCTTTGATAAAAATGCTTTGAAAATATTCGGCAATATTATATTGGAACGGTAAAAAGCCGCAAACGCCATGGTATAAAAATCTATACTAGTTAAAGGTAAGTTGGCAGATATTTCATCTTCCTGACTGATATTAATATAAGTAACATTAAATGATAATTAATTCAAAAATTAATTATAAAATAAATATATGTCTATGAAAAAACTAACCATGACCTCCACATTGTTCTATCCTGATTTTTTTTCAGACATTTGATAATGCCATGGACATGCAAAACATGTCGTTCACATAAAATTTAATAAAACTTCTAGAAAACAGACGTGTTTGACATTAAGTATGGAGTTTTACGTCATTGTTCTTCTTCATCTTCTTCCTTGTTGTAGACCTATGTGGTCTGTTATCCAGAAGGTTCTTCCTCCTGGGAGGTGGATTCCCAGCTGTCCTTTCATCTTTTAGGAAGTCTTCCACGAAGATGAGTCCCGTGAGGCTGATTATGTGATGCAATATAGGGAAGTCTAGTGTTTCCATTCTTTGGACTACTCTACTCTACTCCATCTTACAATATCCTCAATCTCACATATCTCTCTAATGCTTCTGTTCCTCACGCGATCTCTCAGTATCATGCCTACTATCATCCTCAGTGTTTTCATCTCGATAGTCCTCTGAACTTTGGTCCTGACTGTGTCTGCCCTTGCGTCAGCGCCATATGTTATTGGTCTTACGCAAGCTTTATAGATGCTCACCTTACTTTTAATGGTCATGTTTTTGTTTTTTCAAAATACAATAAATACTATATATTTAGCATAATTCCATTTGGTTTACGGCTTAGACTGGTTTCGGCACCAATTTAATAATTTATTATTTTTATTGTTTACAGTGAACTTTTACCAATACATTTAAGTAAACAACATTTATAGTTTCATGTTTGATTTTTGAGTTTTAAGATATACTTTAAAAAACATTATTTCAAACAACGTATAATTTCTTGTATATATTGATCAAAATTATGAAATTTTAGAGATAGTTTTTTGCTTAAAATTACTCGTGTATAATGATTATTGATATGAGATATTTTGGTTGTTTTATGCTTGAGATGTAAAAGATATTTTACTATGGATTTAATTTGTTTTTGAGATAATTTTTTTAACAATAGACATTTAGAAAGTGTGTGATTGGTTCAAATTGGGCGCGAATATCTCCCTTTAACAAATGGCAAAGTTATATGAAAGGATGTGTAGGTTCGTAGGAAGCTGACCCCAATTTGTTCGTTGTAGGGTACTTGAGAGGGAGAAAATGGAATAAAATTTGATCGGATAGAGATCAAAAGAATAATAGGATATTAGCAGAGGTATTCCCACAAATGCGTTTTTTAGACTCAAAGCAGATACGGCAACGAACATAATATATCCCTTAGAGAGAGCTTTCATAATTTACTTTTCGAACAAATGGGTACTTTTATTAAATGAGTATACCGTAAATCAATTTTATACTTCGACGTACTAATAGATATCTGATTAAATTACATACTTGTTATATTATTATATAAATGTTAACTAAAAGCGCTGGTTTAATTACCGAATTCACGATTAAAAAATCCATAGCTGTTTGTAAGACCGCTTTTTTTTTTGTCGTTGTATATAAATTTTAAAAATATTGTATAATTTACTTAGGATATTGAAAATAACTTTGTTTAATTAAAAAAATATTTAAAAACACGACATGTATCGTAGGATACCTCTATATTCAGATGAAAAAATATAATATAAACTAAAAAAAGAAAGATTAATATAAAAACGCATTTAAAATTTGATACAAAAATTCTAATTTAAAAATTAACTTGGGCTATTTGTTATAAGTATTAATGTTTTTTTTATCTATAAGAACTAATAAACAATATTAAACAATAATAATAATACATGATACAATTAAAAAAATGTAATTTAGAAAAAACATGCATTTGTAAAGATATAATTTATATCGAAAATAATAAATGATTAATTTGCATTTGATTGGGAATGGGAGTTTGGAAGATTAAATGTAGACAAAGTAATTGTTTAGTTTTTATTTTATTTTTACACCAGAAAATGGAGGTATCCTCGGAAACACGTCGTTTTTTTTATATTTCGTGGATTTGCGATAATGGACAAAGTAATTTTTAATTTCCTAAGTATATTACTATGGAATTCTACTGGGTTATAATGCCTTAACGTTCAATATATTGAATATTTTTTTAAATAATACCAAATTCAATGTTTTCATATTTGTTTCCGTCATTTATTTTTTCCTATTGATATTTCGGAGCTCATTGCATACTATATTTTCAGGAAAATTTATTATTTATGAAGAACAATCGAAAATATGGAATCTGCATCGATCATTGAAAAATTGGTCAAAGAGGATACCACTAAGTGCGGGTTTTTCTAAGGAATAAAGATACTTAAAACAGTAACACTTATAATCTACGAACATATTTAAATGAGTTTAACAACTAAATGGACCATTAAGATAACATAGAAAATTGTTTTATACGTAAAACCGAAAAAAATTAGGAAACTTTCTTTTTAGTGTTACGTAGACTATTAAATTAACATTATATTATATATAATAGTCGGAACGATATACGACAGAATCTCAAATGCTGATATAAGAAAGGAATGTAGAGCGGAAGAAGGTATAATGAACAAAATTATGAAAGGATCGCTGCGTTGGTTCGGACATATGGAACGCATGGATGGAGAATGGTTAAGAAAGTATACGTTAATGATGTAAATGGGGTACGAAGTCGAGGCAGACCGAGGAAAACATGGCATGACCAAATTAATCAAATTTTAAAGGTTGGTCATGTTAGAAGTCGGAGGAATCGGCGTGCGTGTATGACTCGTTGTATGAATGTGGAGGAAGCTAGAGAGGTTTGCCAGGATAGAGTAGTGTGGCGGTCCATTCTCTCTGCCTACCCCTGCGGGGAAACGGCGTGATGGTTTGTTGTTGTTGTTGTTGTTATAATAGTCGGCGGCCGCTATGCGATGTGGAGTCTCTGCTGCCTTTCCATCTTTTGGGTGGTCTTCCAGGCATCCTTCTTCCCTCTGGTTTTCCATGTAAGCAAGGTGCGGTAGTCTTTGGGCATCCATTATTTCCACATGTTGTCTCCAATATCTTTTTATTTGTCTCCTCCATCTGACAACATCCTGGATATCAAACATTGCTCCGATCGTAGTGTTTCTTATTCTGACGCGTAGAGTCCTGATATATAGTAATATCGCTATTTAAAAGTAGGTTATAAATCGAACCATATTTAATAACTTATTGAAAAACTTAATTTCCGGGATAAGCCAGAAATTTCAAATTACAAAGTATAAAGATATGGACAAATTTTCACGATTTTATATCACAAGAGGGGCTTTGCAAAGTTTTTTAATAAGTAGGTTACTCACAGCATCCCGGATTACGTGATTTGGCCGTTAATTTGCATCGTAAATAGAGGATGAAAATAAAATACCGATTCTTTTGTCCTTTAAAAAGTTTTATTTCTCGTTATACCCGAAATTCCCAACGACAAAACCTCCATAGATTTGCCAGAGTGAGCAAATTGATAGCTCTCTGGCAAACCCTATCGAAAAACAAAAACAGGCAAACATTCAGTATTCCGGTAACCAGCTACTATTAACCCTTTGAACTTTAATTCACGAGCCGAAATGTGAGTGCTAAGAGTTTTTTCACTTACTTATTTTACAATTCAAAATCTCACAAACATGTATTTTTTCTTTAAAATATTTGTCTTACTTTCAATAAGTATTTATTACAACAAAAACAAAAGTCATGCCGCTTCTCTGGAAGGGTTAGCAGAGAGAATAGACCGTCACACTATCCATCCTGGCAAACCTTTCTAGATTACTCCATATTCATACAGCGAGTCAGATACCCACGTCGATTTTTCCGACTTCTAACCTTCAAAATATCATTATTTGGTCATGCTACGTTTTTTCTCGTTCTTCCTTAACTCCGTACTCCATTCACGTCGTTAACGTATACTTTATTAACCAACATTCCTTAATCGATGCGTTATACCTGTCCAAACCAATTAAGTGATCCTTTCATAGTTTTGTTCTGTGAATTAAAAATTATGTAACAAGTTTTTTTTTTTTTTTATACACTGTTAGATTGTAAAATTCTCCAAATATCGTTTAATGGTTGCTAAAAAGAAACGTATTATTATGAATTTTAACATTGTTTTTTTCACTTTCGGTTCGTTTTTCTAGGCACATTAAAAAAATACTAAAATACATCATGATTGTTCGAAATCAGGTTCTTCTTCTTCTTCAAGTGCCCTGTCGGGTCCCCCCAATGTTGGCGGTCACCTCGGCGAACCTGTCCCTGTCCTACGCCGCTCAGAACAGCTCCTCCATACTTCGGATGCCGGTCCACTCCCTCACGTTTCGCAGCCAGGACATTTGTCTCCTTTCGGGCCCTCGGCGTCTTTCAATTTTCCCCTCCAATATCAGATGGAGACGGTGGTACTTTTCCCCACGCAGTATATGACCCAGATGTGAGATCTTTCGAACCTTGATAGTTGATAACAGTTCCCTGTCAACTATAGCTCGCCTCAGTACTTGTACGGTATTGGTAACCATGTCTGTCCGGGGAACTCTGAGCATTTGGCGATGGAGCCACATTTCAAACGCTTCCAATCTGTTCATTGAGATTCAAGTCACTTTAAACGCCTAAATTAAATCAAATTGACGATTGTTTAACAAGCTATAATAAAATGGTGTAAAACAAAACATGGATCGTCATAAACCAAATTGAGTGTTCCGAACAAAAGTATATATAAATGTTTGAGTGTTTCACCAAATAAAAATTAACCAAGCGATGAAATTATATTACTTGAAAGAACAAATCGGAGGCTTTTGATGCTTAGTCTGTTTTATTCGTTGTATAAGTTTAGCGCGAATCCGGCTCAATCCAATAATATTGTGCTTATCATCCAATCACAATACAAAAAGACTTACCCGATTTATCGATTTAAGTTCAATCGTTTGTGGTTTTGTGTATAGAAATCCCATGTTTTTTTTTTTCTTCGAAATTCGTTACACGATTCGTATTTGTTGTTGCTTGCCTTTTCTTTATTCTGTAAAGTAGGTACTAGCTGCTTAGTTTTTTTATTCTTTTGTAGGAAGTTACTTCAACACAATGATTAAGAGTAACAGAATAAGTAACTTGTTGCCAAATAGCAAAGTTGGCGTCTTAATAAGATTTTTTTTACTTTGTTTTATCTAGTAACTAACTAACTAACCATCACGCCGTCTCTCCGAAGAGGTATGCAGGAAAAATGGACTGCCACACTTTTCTTTCCTGACATATTTCTCTCGATTCTTCATCATTCATACATCGTGTCAAGCACGCGCGTCGATTTCTCTGACTTCTCACATGTCCGACATTCAATACTTGATTTATTTGATCGTGCCACGTTTTCCTCGATCTTCCTCTGTTTATGGTTCCATTTACATCATTTATATATAATTTTTTTACCATTCTTTCTTCATTTATTCTTTCCATATGTCCAAACCATCTTAATGATCCTTTCATTATTTTGTTCATGACACCATCATTCGCACCGCATTCACTTCTTATATTTTCATTCGACACTCTATCATACACAGAATATCCACACATTCGTCTAAGAGATCTCATTTCTACTGCATTTATTCTACTTTCATCCTTCTTTTGCCAGTTCCATGCTTCGCTTGCGGTCGCCCTGCACCTCTCTTTGCTGTCCGCGGTCTCCAAGTCAGCAGTCTTCTTGTCCATTTTTCATGTGAGTGACCTGCCCATTGCCATTTTAGAGTCGCCACCCGGTGGATGATGTCAGAAACCTTCGTTTTTTCTCTCGCCGTGTCAATTCTGACTCTGTCTCTTAGGCTTATTCCTAACATGGCTCTTTCCATGGCTCTTTGGGTCACTCGTGGTTTTTCGACACTTTGTTTGGACAATGTTACAGTTTCAAGACCATAAATACCAACTGGCATAACGCAGGCTTCATAGACTTTTCGTTTCAGGTTCGGTATTATCCGGTTTATAAGGATGTAACCCATGTTTCCGAAAGCTGCCCAGCTTAGTCCAATTCTTCTTCTAATTTTTTATTTATGACTTGAGTTAATTACTATTGACTTATTGATGGTTACATTTTTAATTTAGTAAAACTTCATTGTATAATTAATATATTTTATAATGAAAGCGTGATTACTTTTACGGTTTAACGTAGATTTATGTATGTATCGAAATAGTGTCATTTTTTTAAGAATTGCAAGAGTTTGAGAATGCCCTCGCGAGGCGAAACAAGGTGTAAAACCAAAAGTAATCACGTTTTCATTATGTATTTACTACTTACTTTTTGCATAGTTTTTAGCTGTTCATTTCTACAAGAAAATCGCAAAATCGTAACAGGCAGTATATTATATTATTGAACTACTTTATTCTTCGTTGCTAATACCAACAAGTTTTTCTATAAATTTCAAAGTTAGTACTTGGCTTAAATAGGTACTCGAAAATTCACCACAAGGGACTCAAAACCATTGTAAGCAGAAATTTTCCCTTGAAAATATAGCTGTGTAGTATCTTCGTACTTTCAATTTCAGAGGGTTGCAAAATCATTTTCTTTGTCTTGTTTTTCATCCCCAATCGAAGGTCAGCGCTCATCGAGGCCGCATTTATTATGCATACAGTAACTTGGGGCTGCTCGGGAAGAGGTAGAACAGCACCTATTCCAGTCACGGGTATTACCAAACCACAAGATAACCACCCTTCATTTATAAAGGTATAATATATGTATAAAGTGCCGACCACGTTATGTTAATTCATTTAACAATACTCACACATCTCAACTTTGTCACTAATAGGATATGCAAAATGATTAAACCGCCAATCTACATGTATACCATGGATAAACATCATTATTCAAGGACAATTTACCTTCAGAAACAAGTCCTACGACATTCTTCTTCTTTCTTATTGTTGTCCTGTCACACCTCCCTGGTGCATAGGGCCTCAAGGAACCTTCTCCACCCGACTCTATCGCATACCTGACGCCTAACATCATCCCAAGTGAGGCCTGCCGCGTTAACCTCGTCCTGCAGGGTTCTTCTCCAGGTGGCTCTCTATGTCTGCCTCGCTTTCTCTTTCCCCCCATACGGGACTATTCTAGTGCACCCTGAGCGATGCAAGCTGGGTTCCATCTCAGAGTGTGACCGATCCACTGCCATTTGCGTCTAGCGACCTGTTCTCTAATTGGCTTTTCGCCTGCCATAGTCCAGAGAGCGGCATTTGACACTGTTTGGGGCCAATAGATTTTGAATATTGAGCGAAGGCACCTATTTATAAACACCTGGAGTTTACCAATAACGTCCGCGGTACGACATTAACTATCAGTTAAAAGAAAACTATCATTATTTTTTTCATATAACAACACCAACAACAAACATTCACCATTCCCAAAAGGGTAGCCATTCGGGGAAATTCTCTTTAATTTCGGGTCCAAAGTTCATTGCTCATCAAGGTGAAAAATGTGAGTCCATTCCTGCTTGCTTCGCAGAGAGAATGGACCACCACACTACTTTATCCTGATACACCTCTCTAGCTTCCTCCATATTCATACAGCGAGTCATAACTTCAAACATGGCCGACCTATAAATTTTATTGATTTGGTTATGCCATGATTTATTTGGTCTTCCTCGACTCCGTACTCCATTCGTTCATACATCGTTTACAAATACTTTCTAAACTATTATTTCTTCATCTATGCGCTCCATATGACCAAACCAGTGCAGTGATCTCTTCATACTTTTGTTCATAATGCTTTCATCCACTCTACATTCCTTCCTAATATCAGCATTTGAAACTCTGTATCACATCGTTTTACCACGTCCAAGGAACCTCATCTATCAATTATTCTACTCTCATTCTTCTTCTGCCAGTTTCATGCTTCGCTTCCATACATAAGAGTGGAACTATGTAGAACTCCATTGTAAACGGCCATTTTTGCTTTAATTGATATTTTTTTGTTTCCTATAACATTTTTTAAGGTTCCGTTTACTTTGTTGCCCACACACAGCCTTCTTTCGACGTCACTCTTTTATTCGACCATCCGCTGTGAACATATTTTCATATTATTTCCTTGCAATAACCATTGTACGTATAGTTTAAACCATTTAAATTTCAACTGCGTTTATTGTAACACCTGACGATGGTAACATCGGTTACCGAAACAGCTGTCGCGACGATTTTATAAAAAATAAACTCAATTTTTGATATTAATACAATGTTTTTAATTTAACAGTGAATAATGTTAAAATGTTAAAGTGTTTCCGCCAAAACAATAGATTATCTAACCACACATTCTCGTTACGTATCTTTCTCTCTACAGCTATATTCACTAGTGCGAGAGTCATGTTATTATTTGCGTATTTTTTTTCTAATCTCAAATGTGTACTGATTGCACAGCTTCGTAATACGTGAATATGGTTGACACTTGAATTCGTTCATAGCTCCATATTTTGAAACCTCATTTAGTACATATTGGTTTAAGTAATCTAATTTAATGTGACCGCAGAAATAATGGGAGTGTTATGAATTTTGTACTCAGGAGTCACGTGATTTCCGAGCTCAAACCTTGTCCTTGCACGCCAAGATTTGATTTACAACCGCCGCAAACAATTTGGGTGTTATAAAAGGAACACATAATAGCTTAATGTATGGCAGCACCACGGCTGAAGCAAGAGGTTCTTAACATTTTCACAAAAACCTTTTTTTACTAAACTGAAAAAACACTTTCGTGTTTATGACAAGTTTTAGTGCGTTTTAATATTGGAAATGTTTTTTTATACATAATTTCAAATATTTAAATTTACGTAAAGCCGGAAGAATCGATGTGCGTGTATGACTCGCTGTATGAATGCGGAGGAAGCTAGAGAGGTAGTCAGGATATAATAGTGTGGCTGTCCATTCTCTCTGCTTACCCCTGCGGAGAAACGGCGTGATGGTTTTTTGTTGTTATTGTTGTAAAAAGCGTTTTTTTTTTAATAATTAAATATGTTATAGAGATTTTAATCATCTAAAGACGTTAATACTATGGAATTACGTAATTTTAAATATAATTCTTTTAAAAATCAAGTGTATCTTCAAATTTTAAATGTGCAAAGAATACACAATTGAAATACAAATTTCCGCCGATGAAAAAATTAATTAATGCATATTAAGTATTTTTTTTTTGTTAATTGTAATTTTTTTTGTTCCACGAATATACGTTTATCTTTAAAACACATTTAAAAACGTATTTATTGAATCACTGTGGAATAATAAACAACGCTATTTTTCAATCCCCAATAACATTTTTATTCTTATTTTAACAAATAATGCTACTTTGAAACTTGCCAATAAAATAAATTGTTTTATATATATTGTATAAAAAAATAACATTATCTGTATCATAGATTTCACATTGTGTCCGTGCAAAATTAATTTTAGAGATTTTTTTTAATTTCTTTAAAAAACATACTGCTACTACTGTGCAAAATACGTGCGCTCGCGTGCAGTAGGTTAAGGATCTCTATTTCTCTGATGTCGCCAATGTGTTATAATTTACGTGAAAATTTACGGTGAACAGAAAATCTTCAGGATTTATATGGCAAAATGTTCAATTATATTTTTCATCGATCCAACTTCCGATGAACTTTAATACTTGTTCTAACATGGGAATATAATGTGATAAAAGTCTACATTACATGTTAAGTGAACTAAATTATACAAAAAATAATATGAAAAGGATTTAACTCGATAGTCATGTGTTTTTATAATCTAATTCTGATTGATTAACATTATTTTTCAGAGGACCATATTTATGTTCCGATATGTTAGAGTAACATAATAACAGTTGAAAAAACAGAAGATTTAAATGAAGAAAAAGCGCTTTTGAAAGGTGTACAATTTATTATTTACCAAGCAGCTTGATAACGCCAAATAAATCAAAGTAAGTAATTTTAAAACATTTTTAACTTAAAAAAAACTATTCTACGGGCAGTTTTAAATTATTGTTACAATCCACAATAAACATAAGCGACATCGATTTGTTGTAACAATATCACATGTTGTTATATTTGTATCCTAGTTAATCTGATTGAAAAAATATTTAAAACCTTGTGTTTGTGCTTGATCCATTAAACTTCGGTTTAGGTCTGGTCTTGTTCATAATTTTAAGCTATCATCTAATAATTACGAATGAAAGCGTCAGTATTCTAGAAGTTTTATTATATTTTATGGGAATAACATGTTTCGCCCTTCCACGGTATTATCAAATGTCAAAAAGGCATTATAAAATCATCAAAATATTTGATAATGCCTTAGAAGGGTGAAACATGTCATTCTCATAAAATATAATAAAACTTCTAAAAAACTGACGTTTTTATTCGTATTAATTATTTAATATGGAATTTACATCGTAGTACAAGAAACAATGAATTGAGCTATTATCTGTTTAAACGATTGCATAGTAAATTGTAATACCATTTAATTGAATCATTGGTATTTTTGGGGTTGTAATTTATTTTTTCTGTAAGTTGTATTTCTAGTGCTTAAGATTCCGATATAATACTTTTCGTATTTTAAACAATACTCATATTTAATCTACGGTAATTGGTAGTCCTGTAAAGAATATTTCAATTCGCGTTCATTCGGGAGAAAATGATACATATATTGTACAGATTACCGACGACTCCCTACTCCAGTTTATATAATTTTGCCCTCATAAGTTTCCCGTAATACCTAAGCAGTCAATACCCTATCAATCGTATTGTTTACCATATAGCAGAAATAAAAACATTTCTACCCAGCGTGTGTAGAACCCTTGGAGATAAGATGCCTAATGAAGATATTCGAAACTTCTCTAAATTGATGACATAGAGAGATAGAGTAGGCAGAGAAGACGATTCTGGAAGGATAACATCGAGAGGATGAATCCAGCAAGGATACCCAAGATCGTGATGCACGAAACTCTAGAGGGCCGTCGACTCCCTAAGAGATTGAAAGAGGGCTAAGCATCGGGGAAGAAAAGTCGTCTGAGGAAGATATTTGATATCTTGCAAAACAAATCGTAAGATCTACAATAAGGAGAAGAAGAATAAGATGAAGCTTACTGTATTAATGCATCAAGTATTCCGACTTAAATCAATTAATTTATTTCCGCCGTATGAAACCTGTTGGAAACAAACTCACAAAGGCAACTCGATCACATAACGTCAGCCCAGAAGTCTGCATACTGGACTCGGCTCCCGGATGGCCAAAAGTTATTTAAGTATACTGTTACTAGTAGATAATCCGGAGGGAACGAATATTGGTTTTAACAAAGTTTAAACTTGCCCGTTAGACGAGACCATTTTCGTTCTGCTGTTAAACTTTCTATTGGTAATCGGAAAAAAATATTTAAGTATCAAAATATTTAAGAAAAAAAACTACCATGTAAAGGGTGGTGTTACAGATTAATATATATACAACTTCCAAAAATTTGTCAGACATGGTGGTCTTAAGAAAAAAGGTGAAATGGGGAATGTTGTATTACAAATAGCGTGCGCTTAACCTAACCAATGACAGCTTATAAGTCCTGTTGACACCTCGATCAACCATATTCTGTTTCCAATTTGCATCTTCGTCTCTATTGAGATACAATTAATTCTTGATTTAAGTATCACCAAAACCTGTAGACATTTGTTAAATAGAAAATACAATGAAAGCAAAAACTAATTTCGAATATTAAATACCATATAAAAATTGTGGTATTCTTCTTCTTCGTCTTGTCTCAAAGACAAATCAGTCAAATAACGTCGGCCCAAAAGAATGCTCGAACCAGATCCTCATCTGTACATGTCATAGGGCAGCAAGTATATTACATTGTGTGCAGCATGGGTTGGTCCTTTAGGATACACCATTTGTGCGCATTCTACTCAGGTCCTCCTGTTTTGCCACGCTTATTAGTGTCCTGCTAGTTGAGTCTCCTTGGGCATCGTCCAATTTAGGCATCCACATATTTTTCACCACCGTTGCAGTGGTGGAGAGTAATTTAAAAAAATTCTCCCCATTTTCAGTCTCGTGACTGGTGATTATATAGCAAACGCCTCGAGTCATTTTATTGATTCCTCTTTACACATTACTGGCTCTCCTTCTCTCTGGTTTCAATCCTGGGATTAGTTTCCAGCAATTTCCTCTATTCTTCTTTTCCATTCTTCCCTGTCTTGTGCGGCTCTTTTGAAATCTGCATATGATGAGCAGCGCACGTCCACCAACAGGTCTTCCAGGTACTTTCGGCGTGGGCGTCCCCAAGAGTTTGTCCCCTCGGTCATACCCTCCATTGTGGCATGCAAGAGGCCTTCTTGTCGTATTACATGGCCGATCCATCTTGCACGTCTTTCGGACAAGGTCCTGAGCAGGTGCCTTCCTCCTTCGATTCTTTGGAGAACCTCCTCATTTGTGATGTGGTCTCTCCACGAAATTCCTATTAGTCTTCTATAGGCCCACATCTCAAAAGCCTCTTGTCTCATTTTATCTCTTTCGGATAGGCACCATGTCTCGCAGCCGTACATCAAGATAGTATTGATAAGTCTTGATGAGAAGTATTCTCAGTTTTAGGTCCATATTATTCGATTCTATTATTACTGGCTATATTTCTCTTAATTTTAGGGAAAGCAATGCCAGCCTGGATATAAATATTCTCTAGTGGTGTTGATGTGCTCAACCTGTAATGAGGCGACCGTTGTGTTTAGTGCAACATCCACCAGCCCAAGATATATGTATTTGCTTTACAAGAGGCATGCATATACGCCAGCCGAGTACCTATGGTGTTCGGAGGACTTTGAGGAATGCACCCAATGACTAGCATATTAACGGCCACAACTAGTTATTACTGTAGCTTACTTTCTGGTTCACGTATCTGAAGTGAGTTCTAAAGGCCAATATTATTCCTCCGTATTAGGTTTTGGTCTTATAATGCAGTGTTCGGCAAACTTTTTGTGTTCAAGGTACACCTATCAAATCAAGAAATTTTAGAGGTACACCAAAGAAAAAAACCATGTTCATTTAATATTTATTTATTACTAAACAAGTATTTACTCGATATGCATGCGTGCTGTGTTCGGCGATAGCTTGTGAGCGAGGCGCGCCACGCGGGTGAGGCTGTCTCGCCCCTCGCGTAATAAAACGCCTCGCTCTTATAACTCTCAGCTATTTTTAAGATATATTATCTAAACAAAACATTTACTTTTTTCGCGGCACACCAACTGATGACCACGGTACACCAGTGTGCCGCAACACACGCTTTGCGCAACAATGTTCTTATGGGTAGACACGAGATAGGAAACTGATTTCGGTATAGGAATCTGCATTGTCGTAGCAAGTAAGAAATCGCAACGGTCAACCTTTGCGCTATCTTAATTTCTCAATGAAGTCTTGCAGTGGCTACTTAAACACTGCAGACTCCCATTCTGCAGTTAGTTTCCAATATCTTGTCTTTAAACACAAAGTTTTCAATAACAGTATATTTTTTTTAACAATCGACCAAAACTTCATATTTATCGTGAATTATTCTGGATAGAATATATTTTCTGAAAATTTAATAATATGATTATGTATTATATGATATTATATGAAGACTGAGTGAAAATATTTTTATGCAAGAGTATTATTGAACGTCATATGAGGGAGTGTCATGTTTAGCCTGGCCCTTATCGAATTTCTCTGCGTTGTTCATTATGTCGCCCTCTTATAATATCATACAATTTCCATAAAACATACGTTTTACCCAAATTCAATAAAAAGCGATAACAGTTAAGAACACCCGGAATATATTTTTTATGGGGTATTTTCATATTTGTTTAATTCCAACTTAAATAAATGAGATTATTAATTAAATAATTGTTGCGCCAAAACCTGCTATTCAGCCATTCGCGTGTGTGACGTCATTATGTGTATTTTTTTAATTCTACGTCTGTCGTGTTTTTGTTAATTTTAATTATCATTTTTAAAACATTGAATTGTACATGAAAATATGATTTTAATATTTTATTTATTCAATTATAATCATAAAAAAACGTTATCCATATATTATTCCAACTTATTTGTATATGTACGCAGTTTTTAGGAAACATTTGTGATATAAGAAGATTTATTTATAATAACCACGCATTATATCTCGCTGTTTATTGTTTTATAAAGCAACCTTTTGATATTATTTTAGAAATATGCATATTATTCAAAAAAATATGCATAGGACTGCGTGCAATATGACAGTTATCTCTTTGTTGCTCTTATAGGGTATTCACGAAATGGCTATATCTCATTTGTCACTTATTCAGAAGAAGAATCACCTTCAATACTAGAGAACTTCAAAGAGCCCCTGTGCGGAAATTTCTCTGTGCGTATGTACACTTGCTTTGCTAAAACTGTGAGGAACTTATCGATTCAATTCTCTCAGTATTCATGGATTGCAAATAGCCCCGGACAACTATCAAAAATTATAACCTATTAAGATTATTAGACGGGTTTCAAGATTGTTGAAGTCCAAAATTATTGTGAGTAATTATACTCCCTGAAGACAACCTTCTTGGCCGAGTTGTAAGTTCTTTGATTGCCACACCGAAGATCCCGAATTCGATTTCCGGCGATGCCAGTGTGATTATTACACTGTATTTTGAAGAATTCATTTTACTGTGTTAGCTTTACCCTTTACATCAATTTGGCTCGCGCTGTAATGATGCAAAGAGCAATTCAACGAATTTGTTAATTTTAATGGGGATGGGGATTAAAAATACACATAATGACGTCACACACGCGAATGGCTGAATAGCAGGTTTTGGCGCAACAATTATTTAATTAATAATCTCATTTATTTAAGTTGGAATTAAACAAATATGAAAATACCCCATAAAAAATATATTCCGGGTGTTCTTAACTGTTATCGCTTTTTATTGAATTTGGGTAAAACGTATGTTTTATGGAAATTGTATGATATTATAAGAGGGCGACATAATGAACAACGCAGAGAAATTCGATAAGGGCCAGGCTAAACATGACACTCCCTCATATGACGTTCAATAATACTCTTGCATAAAAATATTTTCACTCAGTCTTCATATAATATCATATAATACATAATCATATTATTAAATTTTCAGAAAATATATTCTATCCAGAATAATTCACGATAAATATGAAGTTTTGTCCGAAGGGGATGGTAGAAAGGGTGGAACACCACACTGTGTTTTTCTGATATATTTATCTCACTTCCTCAACTCAAATTAAACTTCTGATTTTGAAAATTTGGTTTGGTTCATATGGTGCTCCCGTCAATTTAGAAATATTTCGAGTATAAGTGAATTGTTTTGGTCAATTTGATTATTGCCGCTCTTTATAATAGTTATTTGTGACAAAAAATACGTTTTTACTGTTTTGGTGTTAAAATTATATAAGTTTTTTCGTTTATAAAAAGAATTTTGACAGGTGCAAAAATAAATTTTTCATTTGTTCCAATGACAATTTGAATAAATTCTTCAATAATATTTTGAAGTTCTTGCTTGGTGTTGGATTGTTTTAAGTGCCTAATTACTGTAAATTGTGGATAACGTGGAATAAAAATTAAATAAACACAAATGTCCGGATCGTCCAGCTGACGACAAGTGCACCATCTAAAATAACATTATGTGTTAAATTTTTTTTCTTTGTTATTTTATTTTATATTATTGTATTACAGATAATTTGTATTAGATTTATTATGTAGACGTTGAACGATCGAAATGTGCGCGGGAGATGCCTTTGGTGGCGATGAGGTTCGCAACCCATCACACCGCGTCTCTCGCGATGGCGAAAAGAGAAGGATGGAGTGCCGCATCGATTAAAGTGTGGCATTCCATTCTTTCTGCCTACCCTTTCGGGGAGACGGCGTGATGGTTAGTTAGTTAGTTAGTTAAATATCTCAAAAATCGTTTCTGCATCTAATATAATCATTTTCGTAACTAACTAACTAACCATCACGTCTTCTCTCCGAAGGGGATGGTAGAAAGGGTGGAACACCACACTGTGTTTTTCTGATATATTTATCTCACTTCCTCAACTTGCATACATTGTGTCATGCACGCATGTCGACTTTTCACGTGGCCGACATTTAATATTTGATTTATTTGATCGTTTCACGTTTTCCTCGTTCTTCTTCTTCCTCCTCAGCCTATTCCCGTCCACACCTTCCTCCATTCGTTTCCATGCCCCTCTGTCCTGTGCGGACTACATCCAGGTCATTCCGACGTGTCTGTTCAGATCATCCTTCCACCGTAATTGCGGTCGCCCTGCACTTCTCTTCGCCGTCTACGGTCCCCAATTCAGCCTTACTCCTCGGCCTTACTCTATTTCTATTTCTTTTCACGTCGTTTATATATATTTTCTTTATTCCCTTCATCAATATCGTTATTTTTTTAGGACACTATAGATCGTATCAAGTTAAATATTGTTTATTTTTTCGAGCACTGAAATAAAAATAGCTAAGGCAAATATATGTATTTTTAAAAAGTCACAAATTCAAATTGAACAATATAAGATACGCTTCAATCAAAGATTACAGAATTCCTAAAATTCGTACCAATAGCAACAGGTCCTGATGTTTATTCAGAAGCTTTTAGAAATATTATGCGTAATGCTGGAGGCAGGAAAAGCTCCATTTCATTGTGAATGCCGAAAAAATTTGCTTTTATTTCGAGTTAAATAAAATATTTATCCTAATCCTTTACAGAACCGTTACATATTGTACTTTCTGCCCACGATGGGCTATTTTAATTTACTGAAACCAAATTTGTTGAAGGTTTATTAACAAAACCTTTCGGAATATGCTTTTTGACATAAATTCTATTTAATGATTAAATAGTCCATTGTTTTTGCCGAAACACTATGATACTTATTACTGTTAAAATTTGTTAAACTATAAATCATTTATTTATTATTTCTTAAACAATAATGTAAAACTCCATATTAAATAATTAATGCGAATGAAACGCCAGTTTTCTAGAAGTTTTATTATATTTTATGGGAATAACGTGTTTCTAAGGCATTATCAAATGTGACGAAATTTCAGCTCGTTGCTTACACTAGTAAATGGAGCAGAATATGAAAATTAACGAAAATTGATGTGACTCTAACATTTTTAAGAAATAATTATTATGGGTAGATCCAGAAATATTGGTAATTGTTTCTTGGAACTCATAAAGGAATTTAACAATGATAACATAGTTAGGGGATACTAAATGATATTACATTAATCAAAAATAAGTTATTTGAGGTAGGAAGAAATAAATTGTTTCTAAGAAAAACGTATTCTTACAAATTGTTTACAAATGATTTTACATATTTCAAGGTGACTAATGATTTTAAGTATTATATATAAAATGAAATCGCCATCCTGTGTGCTTAGAATTGTGAAATAAATACAGTGCTGAATCAAGATTTCTTTGAATATTATTATATTATATTATATATCGGAACTACATTAAGGAGTGGGGATGAATATATGTTAGTTTGTTCATCAATTACGCATATGCATGCATCGATTTCACGGGAAAAACATGGATTAAAATTAGTCAAATCCTTAAAAATACGTGGCCTTCGTTTTGCTATTCACACCACAAATAATATTGGAACTGTACTGAAAAACTCTAAACAAAAAATAGATAAGGTAACTTATATAACTCTAAACAAATTAGGTACCTTATTTGTTCTTAATGTTTTTTTTTTCAATCTTTCTTACTTTTTTTCTTTATGCAACAGGTCATTAAAATTTAACTTTTATATTGATTCTCATGACATGTGATAGGTATCTTATCTATCACTATTTATTGTTACGTGAATTCTAACATCAGACCAAAGAAAGTGTGTGAATAAAACTTTCAAAACTACAAAGGGTTGCCACTCAGCCACAAGTGTCGTAGGATACTAAAAACCAAATAATGCTGTACTGAATTAATTCGAATAATAGTTTATATAGGCATTCAGTATCAGTTTACAGTTAATTGCTCAACCAATTAATGTAAATAGATAAATAATTATTAATTGTTTGGCGTGGCGTGAGGAAATGACTAGAATTTCAGCCGAAGTCAATTTATTGATAATCGCTGTGCCGGGGGTAGGCCAATCTCACCGGCGACCTTCCGATTAGTCCTGATCCGCCGACAGTCATTAATTTACGCCACCCTCGCACCCATACCAGCTTCCCTGCATCAGCAAGAATTAAATACACTTCCAATATTTGGAGGGGAATTTTGTCTCTTTCGAAATGTACTCGTACATGCAACTGTATATTATTACTCAAACATTTTCGTTTTCTAGAAGTTTAATTATTATCATTATTATTATTATTTTGTTGCACCGCTCTTAACATAATTACAGCGTGATACGTTTTATAATTACGATATAAATGGAAAATGTATCTTCATATATTTACATTTTTCTGATTTTTATATTATTTGTTACCGCGTCTCCCGCGGGGCGAAAAGAGAAGGATGGAGTGCCGCATCAGTAAAAGTGTGACAGTCCATTATTTCTGCCTACCCTTTGGGGGAGACGGCGTGATGGTTAGTTATTTAGTTAGTTTATCTTTTTACATAGGTGAAGGCTTCATTTTAAATTAAGAATAAAAAAACACGTAGTCTCTCTAATAATAATTTGTCTGAATTTGCTAACCACATAATTGATGAAGATCATTCATTTAATAAAGATAATGGCGTTGAAGTTTTGCATGTTAATAATAGAAATATAATTTTGATCAATCTCGAAATTTAGAAATTAAAAAAGCATTTAAAATTTTAGAAAATATTATTAAACCGTAATTGATAAAATCCAGTATTTGTCTACAAGTATTTTTATACATTAAAAAAAAAATGTAAGATAAAACTAAATATACATATTGTCTATACACTATATCTTCTTTCCACTACAATTAAAATGTTTTTACTTAAATTATTGAAATATCAATCATAAATGCAGCTATTATAGCAATAATAAAATTGTAGGCACATTGGAAACACCATATTTAACTCAAAGAAACATAAAAAAACGATGAACACGGTAGTCGAAAAATAAATGTTTCTCTGGCAATTTCAAAAGTGAACCCTTTAATGGATTATTTCTAATAAATTCCAACCCTCCATAGGAAAGTTTGCAAGTAAAGCAGATAATCTTGACTTTATTAGCCATTAAGGAGATGATCTGTAAAATATGAAACCGCCTAATCTAATCACCATTCATCACACGTCATCTTGAAATATTGGACCCACAATATGAACGGTAAAATGATTGCTTTTCTCGGGAAATGGATACTACATCACCACTGTAATAACGGAAATCTATCAGCGCTCAATGACTTACGCGTAATTGAATATAAAGAAAATTTCTTTATGCGTTTTTAATTCCTTTCCAGTGGTTTCCCAATTACAGCTACGAATCACTTTGACCTCAATTTAAAGGTTGTTATACCCTTAGAAACCGAAAGTTAAAAATACGTTAGTGTGTCTTAAGTTTTGTGTGTTGATTTGTTTACTAGCATAAATAACATTATTGATGGTTGAGGTATTATTTTTTTTAAAACTCCATTATTCATTTATAATAATAGTAAAAACGAGAGTGTAGTGGTTTTACTTGGATTTAATTTATATAAATAAAATAAATTGTGACAAATTTGTTTTGCCTTGCGAGGGCATTCTCAGACTTGCCACAGTTTATATAATTTAACTAACTTACTAACCATCACGCCGTCTTCCCGAAGGGGTACGCAGAAAGAATGGACTGCCACACTTTTCTTTCCTGATACATTTCTCTCGATTCCTCAACATTCATACATATCGGGTCATGCACGCATGTTATGAGGCACCTTACATATCTCAAACTTTGTCACTCGTCAATTTTCTTACTCTTTCTATTAAAATTCTGCCATAGAATTAACCAACGACTAATAGTTCTGTGGGTTCCACATCCCATACGCAATCCTTTTTCTTTGTACAGGGGCATAATTACTGCTCTCCTCCAGTCTAGCGGCGTATATCCCTCCTCCAAGAACTGGTTAAATAACTTACATAACCATACAGAAACCACTATAATTTACATAAATTAAATCCAAGCAAAACCACTTAAAGTGCCCTGTCAGGTCCCCCCGACGTTGGCGATCACTCTGGTAAACTCCTCCCTATCCTGCGCTGTCCGGAACAGCTCCTCCACAGTTCCGATTCCCGTCCACTCCCTCACATTGCGCAGCCAGGACATCTGCCTTCTCCCTGCCCCCCTGCGGCCCTCTATTTTCATTATTTGATTTCTCTCCATAGCGATTTCCTGGGAAAATATATAACCAGAGTGGTTTCCCGTTGCCTTCTCTGGTGGATTTTCTGTTAAGGTTACCTTCCCTTAGCTGCGGTGATCTGGTTTTGATCCTTCCATCCTCTCGTTACCTGCTATGACTCCTCTGCCAGAGTGAAGCCACATTGCCCGGGGTTCGTGACGAGAACACTAACGAGTAGGACTAGCTAGTAGTTTTGCTGGTGTTATGCAAGAGAGCGTTACGCAGTATTTTATAGACTTGCATCCTTCAGCACAGATGTAAGTCACTGCGGCTCCTACTTGCTATTGAACCCCTTTGAATCGTGTTTGAATCGTGTTTACTATTATAGAATAAATTACAACATTATTTCAGATGAATAAAATAAAAATATACGAGTTACTAGTAAATCTCCTTCTTCTTCTTCCCATTTTTATAGATCCTGCGATCTGTTTATAATATATCAAATCACTTCCTGTAATGAAGACGTCCAGCCTTCCCACCATCTCTTTGGTAGTCGTCCTGGTGGTCTAAGCGAAACTAGTTGGCAACAATTATAATAACTTTCTTATTTTTCTTCGAGTTATGTCAGGTCCCCCCGACGTCTGCTATCACCCTGGCGTAGGCCTCTCTGTCCTGTGCCAGAAGGAACAACTCCCCCACCCCCTGAACTTCGGTCCATTCCTTGATATTCTCGAGCCAGGAAATTTGAGGTCTTCTCACACCGCGCCTACCCTCGATCTTCCCTTTTATGATGAGGTGCAGCAAATCATATTTCTCGTTGCAGAGAATATGTCCCAAATATGCCATATTTCTAAAATTCACATCAGACAACAATTCTCTTCCTACTCTGGCTCTATGTAGCACCTCATTGTTAGTGACCAGATTAGCCCATGATATTCGCAACATTCTGCGATGGAGCACATTTCAAAGGCTTCTATATGGTTTATAGGGTTCACTTTGAGGATCCAGGCTTCCACTTTGTATAGTCTTCTTCTTCTTCTTTGCTAGCCTTCTTCTCTCCACTGCTGGATATAGGCCTCTTCCAATTTCTTCCACTCGTCTCTATCCTGCCCCTTTTGCATCCAAGATTTTCCAACCCTTTTGATAATATCATCGGACCATCTCATCGGTGGCCTTCCGACACTTCGTCTATTTTCCCATGGTCTCCAACTGAGTATCCTGGGTGCTCATCTATTGCCACCTTGTCTAGCTAAGTGTCCAGCCCATTGCCATTTCAATTTTGCCACTCGGTCCATGACGTCAGCAACCCTGGTGCGGCGTCTGATTTCTTCATTTCTTATGCTCACACCAAGTCTTTTCATGGACCTCTGTGTACACTTGAGCCTGTGGACACTTTTTGCTGTAAAAGTTGTCGTCTCTAGTCCGTATGTCATCATGGGCAGTATACACATATCGTAGACCTTTCTTTTGAGACAAACCGGTATTTCAACATTTTCAAATACATGTCTCAGTTTACCAAAGGCAGCCCAACCCAGTCCCACTCTTCGAGGTAGCTCTGCAGTTTGATTCTCTTTTCCGAGTCTGATTTTATGACCGAGATACACATACTCTTTCACGCTTTCTATTGTATTTCCCTCTATAATAATGTTTTTATTTGTTGGTCTGGCAAGCGTGGTATGTTAACCGCCAAAAAACCTTCCAAAAATGAACTCGGATTTACTTCGTATAGTAATATGGACGAAATATAGCATTAGACCATCATCTGTCTCATTTTTAAGTTGATGTTGTCATTTTTCTTCCGCATTCTTCAGAAAAAATTGATGTTGTAATTGCAGAAGAATGGTATCATATTATTGAATGCGGCCCTCACTATATCTTTTAATAATAATTTTACCGTGGTTAAGTATCAAGTATTTTTTATACGAGTATTAAGTTTTTAAATGTCTAACTACTAAGTGAGTAGTTCATATGAAAATTTATAAAATAATATTTAAGACGATCTGCTATAGATAAATTTTATAATTATTAGCTAGAATATTAACCTATGTAGACACAATCAATGCGTATTTACTTACTAGATTAAATTTAAAATCCTTTGCGTATTAATTAATTGCGAATTCCTTTATCGATATCATTTCAATTGCATTCCTTTTTGTAGAATACGACAAAAAATGGAAGTCAATGACCACGGTATCGGAATATAAATTCATCCCAGAACGAATTAAAATTCTTTCATGCCTATACAAGGATATTTTGGAATGGAGTTTTTCCAGGATTTTTTCCGGCAGGATAAAGTCCTCGTGACGGGCAATCCTGCGGAACTTTTTCAAATCATCCGTCATCTCTTCGTTTATCAGTGGTGGAGAGTAAATTTCAACATATAATATTTCAGATGAACATAATTTCATTCACACAGTTTGACTTCTTATTTCAACTAGAATTGTCTTTTTTTGTCTCATCCAATGAATTTTATAGCACGCTATGATCATATTTTATGATCTGAAATTTGTGAATTCAAATTATTGTGAAGTTTAATCCATACAATTTACACAGGATTTTCAATTATCAAAAGTTGTTTTTAATTATTTCTGAAATTTCAAAATTTTATATTTTTTTCGAATCGAGTAGTTAGTTTTATATGTCGTAAGGAATGTCCTTCTTTTTCTCTTGCCATTGCGGTGGAAAGTTTGAATATTTAAAAAAAAATGTATATTTTACATCTCTTTTTATTTTTTATACACTTTGTTTATACAACACTTGCATAATTTTTTTAAATTCCATAGACATGTTTCGGACAACCAGTCCTCCTTCAGTGATATATTTTATAATTTAAATTATATAAAAATAATAATCACTTTAGACTTACTTAAAACTGCGTTCAATAATTTTTATTTACAACAATAATATAATACTCGTATGTTCTAACCAAGAAACATAAACCAAAACAATTATAGTACATAAATCTACCATTTTCAATAATGGCCAGATATATATTTTTTTGTAAATAACTTAATATTTTAAAATTTCTAATTCTTTTTAAAGAATTATTAAGAGGTAAACTAAATTATTCATTAAGTAATGCTTAAATGACTCATTTTGATATTTTCATTCGAAAACACAAAAATGTATTAATTATGTTAGTTGAAATTTCTTGGTAGCAGTTTAGTTTATGGAAAATGATGAAAATTAGAAAAAAACAACATTTTTATTACAGGATTAGGCAGCTACCAAAACCGGTCGAAACTTAAGAAAACGTGGAATAAAACAAAAATATTATTTTAAGTATACCTATGGTATGTAAATTTATAATAAATGTTAAAATTACAGTATTATGAATTTCACTATCTATGTTTTGGATCATTTTTCAAACAATAAAAATAAATACTTTTTTTATCATATTTTAATCACATTAGAGCAACCCCAATGCAATTTAAACAAATGGTGAACAAATTTCAAAAAACAAAAACCATATGCGAATGAAATGAATTCGATCAAATATGTATGTAGGTCGGAAGTGTCACCCATAGTGACAGAATTCGAAACGAATAAGGATGAAGCAGCTATAAGCTCGCTCCTACAGCAAGGAGTGACAGTAGACTCCTATGATTAATTCGGTAGCGAACATTTTATTGCTTTTTTCCAAACACATACGTATATAAAAGTAACTAGTAGGAGCATATAAAACAAATTTACAGTCAAGTAATAGCATTTTTTTCAAATGTAAACAGACCCCTTCTGTTTGTCCGTTTCTTGCAAAGATTTTATCCCCTTTAACTCTGCCATACCCACCCCTAATATTGACACACCTCACTGCAAATTTTCACAATCCCGCTTTTTGGGATCTACCAAGATTTGAGCTCTATAATCCAGGGAAGTCGATAAATAATACATAAGTACCACGATTCAGGTTCTTATCTTAAAATAAAAACATTGCAATTCATTTAAGCACAAAAATAACTAAAATGTATTTTTAAATTATAAGTTCTCTAACGCATTTAAAAACTAGCTAACTAACTTATCATCAGGCTATCTCACCGAAGGGGTAGGCAGAAATAAGAGTCTGCCACACTTTTCTTTCATGGCATACTTATCTCGCTTCCTCAACATTCATACATCGTGTCATTCACACACGTCGATTTCTCCGACTCCTTACGTGGCCGACATTCAATATTTTATTTGTTTGATCGTGCCACGTTTTCCTAAGTCTTCCTCTTATTCTAGTTTTATTAACATCGTAAGCATATTTTGTTTACCATTCTTTCTTCATTCATTCTAACTAAAAAACATCTTCATTTTTATAACTAAAAACACATAATACTTTATTACACTCTTCGTCAAGATGTTTCAGATGATTCTCATCTCTCTTTGACGTACTTATTTTGGGAGTAAAATGCTATTTTATATGTAAATATACACTTTATGACATGGGGCTAACGTAAGTTTAAAAATTGTGTAAAATGTTATTTTGAAACGTATCAAAGTTTATTTTGGTTGATATATTATGTTAATACGTTTATTATTCCAAATAACTTAAGTTGTTCATATTATCTTAAGTTTTTTAGTGTTATGTTCCTATTTTTGAATACAGTTGTAATATTTTATATTTAAATAGAATATCCACTTACGTTTACAAAATTTTTAAACATTAAATTTAACGATCTTAGTGAAATATATTTATTTCTGCTATATATTCTCCTTTACTCTGTTATGTCGTTTCACATATAAATAATTACTATAACACTTCGGATTTTCACAACACTTCATTTTTCTCTTTGCAGATATGTTTCGGTTGTAATTCACCCTTGTTTGGTGTACAAATTTTAACTTTTTATAATTTGTACTTTGAAGATGGTTAGGTTACAACCGGCACATGTCTGCAAAAATAAAAATAAATGTATTGTGAAAATACAAAGTGTTATTCTATTTATTCAAATATATTTATATTTATATATAAACAACAAATCTTGCAGAGTGTCAAAACTTGGAAGCAGTTTCGAGTCACCGCTGGCTCTGGCCGGTTCGGGTTGTGATGTGTGATTAATGGGAAAAACTTTAAAGATTTATGCTACGCTTCATCAAGATTTAGAGGAAAAAATATGCTTCACAATACATTATCTAAACGGTTAAAAATTCTTAGGAGGCGTTTTAATTAATTTTTTGCATAAGTCAAAACAAAAGAAAACAACGGTTCATTTTCATATATTTGATATTTATATACTATCAAATGTTGTTTATAACAAACATCAAGTAGTGTTAATGAATTTTAATTAATAAGTTTCTGACATAATGTATTCCTATCGTAGGATCCTACATACTACTTTTTTTATAATTAATGCGCCTTGCCTAGGTATTATCAAATGAAAATGTCTTAGCATAACGATCTCTTAATATTTTTTACATATACTCGTATATTGGGCCACGTCAATTACTTTGATATAAACGCAACGTTATCGATCTTCACTACATTTGATAATGCCTTTGATATGCGAAGTATGTCATTCACATAAAATATAATAAAACTTCTAAAAAAACAGACGTTTATATTCGTATTTAATTATTTAATATGGAGTTTTAGATCATTGTACTATATTAGAAATAATAAAAATGTTTCGTGTGTTAGTTCCATTCAAGATTTATTACAAAATTAACATTTTTTCAATATTGTATTTAATAAATAATTTACACTGGATTTTATCAAAAGAAAACACTGTTTAATATTCCACTGTAAAGTGGAATATTAAACAGTGTTTTATTTTGAAAAAATCCAGTGTAATTACAATGGAATTCTACAGTGTTAACGGCTTAACTTTCAATAAATTAATAAGTTATTTGTATATCAAAATTGTCATGTAATATTAAAATCGTCAGAAGCGAAATTTAAAAATAGCTTGAATCTTAAAATGTATTTTAGTTCAAAACTATTGGCAATGATTATATTATTTCAAACTTTTTATTCAAATGTGCATCCACGACATAGAGTGAATGCGAATGTAGAAGAAATTTGTATGGTTTATTTTTAGTTACAACCTCTGATACTGTGTAAATCTTGTCAAGAAACTTCCCAGTATAGTCGTATTTTGTCTGCCTAAGAACAAACAGTAGATTTCTTAATGGACACACGCATTTGGTAATCGCTCCCCCCTAGAAAAAGATCTGGACCGACATATCCGCTTCCTACGCCACACCTTACCACACCTCTTAGGCAACTCACTGCTGTCATTAGGTTTTTCTGGATCCAAATAACATGAACATATAAGTCACTTATTTTTATTATCATATTAACAGATTTGACGATCTTTGGTACGTCATTTCTCCTGGGATTATTTTATTTCATTTCATTTATTTGAATAAAAATCACAAACAATACAGGCATATAATTTCAGGTCGTTTGCAATTACATAATAAGAATTTATAAGAGAAGCATAAATAAAACATGAAGATTAAGGAAGTAGAAAGAATCATAACATTGATATTGCATCCCTGAGGCAACTGACACTATCGCGAAATTTGTCGACCTCCGAGGCGACCCGATTAAGCAATAATATTGACCTACCCACAGGCATAACCATATGCAGGTTGGTTCTTTAGCGTGGCAGATAAAACAATCTGTGCTGTCTTTGACGAAGGTAATTATCAGGGACAAATAGACCTTCATCACTCAGGACATCTGAGTTTTGTAAATATATATTTTGTATCAGCTGAAAGAAGTAAACTCCCAAGTGGATATTCCTCCTTCTCTCCTATGATTGGTAGCTTAGTATACCTAGCAAGAATTCAGTCGGATAGAGACACGGGTAATAACCGCGCTCCTTTAGGTAGAGACAGCGCAGAAATTTGATGAGGTCCAACTGTCCAGTTATCACTTAGGTGGTCTTCTGCTGGACGGTATTCGGGAGGGATTTCGTAAGCGGGTGTATATACGAGACTGCCACTATCCATTCTGGCTACATTGTCCCTCCAGTATCTCATTCTGGATCTATTTCGGGATATCTCAATATCCTCTTTTTCTCAAGTTTTTCTTATGTATACGTTACAGACACGATCTCAAAGAGAATTTTTCCAGTAATGGATCTTAGGACCTTCATCTTCGATGTTCTTAGCAGATCCTTGGTTCGTACATTGTCGGCCCGCGTCTCTATGGCAGTAACAAAACAATATTTTATTTTTAAAGATTTCATTTTTAAGATGTATTTTTATTTTACAAATAGAATTGAGCGTATATTTTTTTAAGGTAACAGTTAAGTGAAAATGATAGAAATAGCGAAGAAGCGAAGAAGAGCTCAACCCATTAGACCAAAAATATGATCCTATCAAAATATCATCTAAGGATCCATTATCTTTGTTTATCCCCTTAATATACGGGTCAATGATAATTAAAGAACTTGAGAATTCTTATACAGGTTAGTTGATTACTTGAATAAACTAAGTAATCAACTTCCTAAATATTATTTTTATATCTGTTTTACGAATTATTATATATATATATAGTTGATTAATGTATTCAAAGCCCTCTTATTATTTCTTCTTCTTCCTAGCATTCCCTCCACTGCTGGATGTAGGCCTCTTTCATATGTCTCCATTTTTCTCTTATCTTGTGCCGCTTCCATCCATTTTTTCCCGGCGACGACAAGAATATTGTCAGCCCATCTCTTCTGTGGCCGACCGACACCCCTTTTGTTTTCCCATGGCCTCTATTTTAAGACTTTAGGAGTCCATCTTGAACTTGGCTGTCTGACTTCGTGTACTGCCCATTGCCATTTCAATTTTGTGATCCAATCCATGGTATCGGCGAATTTTGTTCGGCATCTAATTTCTGTATTTGTAATTCTATCACTTAGACTCATGCCCAACATTTGCTGCCCCATGGATGTGGACAGTATTTATTCAATTTGTGGACAGTATTTATGGTCAGGGACATTGTTTCCAAACCTTATTATTTTGTCTCTACGTTATTGTATTATTAAAAAATTCCCTTGAAATAATTGGAATTTTTACTAGTTATAAGGTTATTTATAAAAAAACTGTATTTTTACTAGGCCGTTTATTACTTTAAAATAAATGGTGGTTGTAAACACAAATTAGAAAATGTAAGTTCACTTCGTCCATGATAATTATCTTCTGCAAGAGATATTTTTTTATCTACTACAATTCAGAATGAAACTACTTGTAGTTATACCGGTAAAATGAGCAATATCTTTGTTAAACCGTGCCACTTAAGGGGTCGACTTTGATTTGCAAATGTGTGATTCACTTGAGGAGTGCACTATTTTGTTATAATTGAATATGTATGATATTTTTTAATTACTCTTTTATAAATGAATTATGTTTTTTAAGTTGTCATCACAAACAAAAACCTATCCTAAAAAGCTAGAATGGCAGTGCACAATGGTGTTCTTCTACCGACTCTTATGTATGGAAGCGAAGCATGGAACTGGCAAAAGAAGGATGAAAGTAGTAGAAATGCAGTAGAAATGAGATCTCTTAGACGAATGTGTAGATACTCTGTGTATAAGAGAGTGTCGAATAAAAATATAAAAAGTGAATGCGGTGCGAATGATGGTGTCATGAACACAACAATGAAAGGATCAATAAGATGGTTTGGACATATGGAAAGAATGAATGAAGAAAGAATGGTAAAAAAATTATATGTTAACGATGTAAATGGAACCAGAAATAGAGGAAGACCGAGGAAAACGTGGCACGATCAAATAAATCAATTATTGAATGTCAGCCATGTGAGGAGTCAGAGAAATCGAGGCGCGTGCATGACACGATGTATGAATTTTGAGGAAGCGAGAGAAATATGTCAGGAGAGAAAAGTGTGGCAGTTCATTCTTTCTGCCTACCCCTTCGGGGAGACGGCGTGATGGTTAGTTAGTTAGTTAAATGAATTATAGTATGCTTCCCCTCACATTTAATAAATGGAATTTAATAAATATTGTTTTATTTTCAGTTTGTACGTGAGTACGAACAGAGAGACGGGCCCTTCTAGCATTTAATATTACCTTCATATTTCCATGAAAAGATTTTTTTATTAAAATGCGTGTTCATAAAAGAATCATTTCTTGAAGAAATATGAAGTTTTAACAATAGCCCAATGTGTTGTAAAAAATTCACAATACCTCATGCGAAATTCAAATACGGAAACGACCCCAAGTGATTCGAAATTTGAATATCCAAGTGTTCTTCTACCCCCTGGAATATTGAACAAAATACCTTAAAAATCAACCCCCCGGAGAGTAACAAAAGCTCTATATAGACCTTCAGTATTGCAATACCTACACTTATTATTTTCTCATTCAAATTTTCCTTTCATTTTTTTACACATGTGTTACAGCGAACCAATACTTCATTTTTTCGAGTTTCCGAGGAAAGGATGTATTTATACCATTTTTGATCTATTATTTTTTATGAATTAAACATCGCAGAACGAAAATGATAATTTTTCTTCTATATATTATAATCAACCCTTATGTATGGAAGCGAAGCATGGAACTAGCAGAAGAAAGATGAGAGCAGAATAAATACAGTAGAGATGAGGTCCCTAAGACGTATTTGTGGTAGAACTGATATTAGGAAGGAATGTAGAGCGAAAGAAGGTATTATGAACAAAATTAAGAAAGGATTGCTGCGTTGGTTCGGACATATGGAGCGCACGGGTGAAGAAAGAATGGTTAAAAAAGTGTACGTTAACGATGTAAATGGAGTACGGAGTCGAGGTAGACCGAGGAAAACATGGCATGACCAAATACTCAAATATTAAAGGTCGGTCATGTCAGAAGCCGGAAGAATCGACGTGCGTGTATGACTCGATGTATGAATGTGGAGGAATCTAGAGAGGTATGTCAGGATAGAGTGGTGTGGCGGTCCATTCTCTCTGCCTACCCCTGCGGGGAAACGGCGTGATGGTTTGTTGTTGTTGTTATATTATAATACAGTAGAACATCGTTTTTTCGGGCGTGTTCCGGATACCGATTTTCCGAATAATAATGATAATGTACACACTTAATCTCGAATAAATAATGACGGGTTGAAACTAACACGTTAAAACTCGAACACAGCGGGAGGCTGACTGTCCGTGGGGTGCGGGGGAAAACGAAAGGAGGAGGGAGAAAAATGATGATGCAACCCACGTCCAACTTTATGTAGGTGTGGTAAGATAAGCTTAGTCATGCGTAGGTCACGGTACAGAACGCTTCATCATCTCGGCTTGTTCGGGTAATTGACGTTCCGGTTAATTGACGTCCAGATAAACGACGTTCTACTGTTCATCCTGACTATAGACATTTCATATAAAGACACATTAAAGTCTTTTAAATAAATTTGTAAATCATTTTGATATCCAGCTATGTTAATATCGAATGTAAACAATAAGACCCATTTAGAACATCGACTTAAAAAAATACATTTTGAATTTAATTATTTTACCTGGAATTATCCTGATCATAACAGGATAGAATCCGTCACAGATTATCAGCTGAGAATGTGTAACCAAAAAGAGGGAGCTAATTATAATTTTAGGTAACCGTATAAATTTTTTCTATACTAGTAATTAATATGGGTGAAAACGTCGATATGATATTTTAACAACAACAACAACCATCACGCGTTTCCCCGTAAAGGTAGGCAGAGTGAATGAACGGCCACACTACTCTATCCTGGTACACCTCTCTAACATCCTCCACATTCATATTGCGAGTCATACACGCCCGTCGATTCTTCCGACTTCTAACATGACCAACCTTTAATATTTGATTGATTTGGTCATACCGTGTTTTCCAGACTTATGTGTGGTAGAACGATATACGACATAATCTCAAATGTTCATATCAGAAAAAATGTAGAGCGGAAGAAGGTATTATGAAATAAATTATGAAAGGATCGCTGCGTTGGTTCGGACATATGGAGCGCATGGATGGAGAAAGAATGGTTAAGAAAGTATACGTTAATTATGTAAATGTAGTATGGAGTCGAGGCAGACCGAGGAAAACATGAAATTTTAATATCTGTTTTTTTTATAAATTTTATGAATGACGTGTTTTTCTTGTCTAAGGCATTATCGACTATGATTTTAAAAAGAAAAAGCTAATAATAATTAGAGATTATCGTATTTTGTACATCTTGAACAATGTCGTAAAACTCCATATCAAATAATTAATACCAATAAAAATGTCTGTTTTCTAGAAGTTTGATAATATTTTATTTGATTGGCATATTTTGCCTGTCTATGGCATTATCTAATGAAGATTTGATAATGTCTTAGACAGCCAAAACATGACATTCACATCAAATATATTAAAAAAACTAATGGATTATAGACTTTTTCGTTTGTATTAATTAAATATTAACTAACTAACCATCACGCCGTCCCCCCGAAGGGGTAGGCAGAAAGAATGGACTGCCACACTTTTCTTTCCTGACACATTTCTCTCGCTTCCTCAACATTCATACATCGTGTCATGCACGCGCGTCGATTTCTCTGACTCCTCACATGGCCGACATTCAATATTTGATTTATTTGATCGCGCCACGTTTTCCTCGGTCTTCCTCTATTTCTGGTTCCATTTACATCATTAACATATAATTTTTTTACCATTATTTATTCATTCATTCTTTCCATATGTCCAAACCATCGAAATGATCCTTTCATTATTTTGTTCATGACACCATCATTCGCACCGCATTTACTTCTTATATTTTCATTCGACACTATATCATACACAGAGTATCCACACATTCGTCTAAGAGATCTTATTTCTACTGCATTTATTCTACTTTCATCCTTCATATTAATAAATTAAATATTATCTTATTAAAATATATGTAAGGCAGATGACTGCATCATGAATAAAATTAAAAAATATCCCTGAGATGGTTTGGACATATGGAACGAATGGATGAGAGTAGAATGGTTAAAAAGTTTTACACAAGCAGCGTGAGTGGGAAAAGAAGCCGAGGACGACCGAGGAAAACATGACACAACCAAATTAATCAATAACTAAAAGGCGGCCACATTCGAAGTCGGAATAATCGACGTGCGTGCATGGTACCATCTATGAACGTAGAGGAAGCTCGAGAGGTATGCCAGGACAGGCCATTGCGGCGATCCATCTACCTCGTCATCCTGCCTACCCCTCCGGGGAAATGGCGTGATGGTTAGTTAGTTTGCATAATAAAAAAACTTCTACGGAAGATACGTTTATGTAAGATTTTATACTAGCAAATAATAACATTTGGTTGTCTGGGTAAAAAACACAGTTCGATATTTGAATACAAATTGACTTTATTGGACGCAACTTGTATAGGGCGGTCCAATAGCGTGTTATTTATGTATTTGGTCATAATGGCGTACGTTTTTTCAATTTCACAAATAATAAGAAATCGTTTTTTCTATGAATGACTGCGTCCAAAAGCAGAATAAAAATGTATGAAATATGTGAGTTGTTTAACAGTAAATTTAATCAACTTTCGTTGAAATTTCCTCTTAAACAAGAATAGAAAATAATTCACCTGGAACGTTTCACATTCACTAATTTAATATTCTTTATATTTCTTTTTCAAATAAGGTCACAGTGAAATGACCTTTTCAATACTGTTTCTATAAATAGGCTCAAGAAGAAATTACTGAAAAAATAAAAGCAAGCAACTCAATGCGGGCTTCTTGCTAGGGATGCTAGAATACCAATCATTGGGTAGGAGAAGATTTTACTTGGACATTCATTTCATTTTGGTTGATGGTCGAAAATTCTAATTTTAAGTGATATACTCGTAGGTCTTTTTCGCACTTTCGATTGGTTCGCAGCACCTCTTCTTCCACTGCGCTTGGTCTCAACTTCAACTCATATGTGACATGTTCATATCATCGCACACCAGTTTTAGATATTTCCTTTGAAGGCGGTACTTAGAGAATACCCACCGCTTATCCGAAGCTATTATAGGCGAACGGCGTATTTCGTCAGCTTTGCTCATTCAATATCTAGGCTCATCTCTCGTCTACGTAGGACTTACTTTAGAAAAATTATATGTAAGACATCATGAATGATCCATGCCACATTCCTATTTTTCTCTATTTTTATTATAATTTATTATCATTATTTTGTTAAATCGCTCTTTACATCATGAGCCAAATCGATGTTAAGAGTATTACAGCTATCATAGTGATTCTCGTGACATGTGATAGGTAGCTAATTTATCGCTATTATACTGTCACTTGAATTCTACACCAGACCAAAGACAGTGTGACAATCACAGTGTCCTAGCCGGGAATCGAACCCGGAACCTTCGGGGTGGCAGTCAATGCACTTACAACTCAGCCACAAAGGTCGTCATTTTTCCTCAAATAAGGCGGCCTCTTTAATTTGTCCCCTCAACCATTTTCTCTATTATGTCATTCAAGAGACCCTCACAGCGCATAATATAGCCGATTCATTGGTCTCCCTCTCCCTCCTTCGATTCTACTGAGAACCTTGTCAACTTGGTGTGGTCTCACTTGGAAATTACTAAAAAATTTCTGAAGCACCACATCTCAAAGGCCCACTTTGTTAGCAACACAGTCGTATATCGAAATGCTCCAAACATATGTTTTAGGACATTGCTTTCGGAGTTTCAGATTTACGTTATTTAATTCTAAAATCTTAGATTTTTTGTTGAACGCAAGCCTTGTCTAAGCGGCTGTCGACTTCACTTCTGGTTCACAGTATTTGTCACAATTCATTTAATATTGAATATATTTTACGTGATGGAGTGCTACAAAAAGCCCTGCCTTTTGATAAGATCTGGTGATTACTTAAGGCAATGACTGTGATAATTATCTTGATTTATTCACTGTTTCCTGAGCAAAATTCTTATACATTTATAAATTCAAACATACACAAATTTGCATTTAAACGATTATTATTTTTTACATCAAAGAAAATATGTTTTTTAAACTATTTTTAAAACTAGAGTAGTTTTTTGCATGATAATATTTCAAGCATTCATAAAAAGTTTTCTAATAATGTACCCAAGCGTCGATTAGCGTCCTAAACAAGTACCTTTTTAAACATTTTTTGGAATTGTATGGAGATATTATTACGAATGGTCACTTGAAGTTTTGTAATCACAAAAGAATCTTTCTGTTTGATTAGACGGAACAATGGAAATTCTTGGTTTTATTTGGAAATAAATTCTATACGACCGATTTTATGGCTATCGATTTCAAACAATAAAGTTTATTGTAATACTTACGAAGAATAAATTTTGTTCGAAGTAAATTGAAGTGAGAATTTTATAAATTCTAACGGTGTCTTAATCTTCGGGTACATTGTAGTTTTTTTTTACATATGTTTTTACAGAAAATTAATTCTTCGCAATATGAAAATGAGTATATGTATATCTTGTACATCGCTTAGTATTATGGATTCAAATTTTATTCTTCTTCTTCTTCAAGTGCCCTGTCGGGTCCCCCCAACGTTGGCGATCACCTCGGCGAACCTGTCCCTGTCCTGCGCCGCTCGGAACAGCTCCTCAACACTTCGGATGCCGGTCCACTCCCTCACGTTTCGCAGCCAGGACATTTGTCTCCTTCCGGGCCCTCGGCGTCCCTCAATTTTTCCCTCCAATATCAGTTGGAGAAGGTGGTACTTTTCCCCACGCAGTATATGACCCAGATATGAGATCTTTCGAACCTTGATAGTTGATAACAATTCCCTGTCAACTCTAGCTCGCCTCAGGACTTCGGTATTGGTAACCATGTCTGTCCAGGGAATTCTGAGCATTCGGCGATGGAGCCACATTTCAAATGCTTCCAGTCTGTTCATTGAGTTAACTTTCAGGGTCCAAGTTTCACACCCGTACAATAAAACAGACCACACATAGCATTTGATCATTCTCTGGCGGAGTTCAATTGCGCTTTCACTATTTTGAGCCGGGAGATTCTTCGCACCCCCTGCCCATTGAAGGGCTGCCCGGGACTAGGGGCCAAATTTTATTAACTGTTTTAAAACATTTTATTTTCACAACAATTTTATGAACTTTTCACAAACATGTTTCGGGACACAGACGACCTTCTTCAGTGTAGAAAGAAAGAAAATCTTGACTAAGGAAGGGTGTTTGTGAATTCAAATGTAAATTTATCTCTTTAAATTATTTATTGACCGTATCAATTGCGGCTGTATTTTCATATGATTCCATGGTTCAGGGTATATTTTTGACTAATCATTGATTTTTTAATTGTTTTTAACCATCAAGATTTTAGCTGTCATACTCTTTTATAATATTTTATTAATTAAATGCGTTTTTTATGGTTAATGTTGACCTTTGTAAATAAAAAAACTAGAAAAATCAATATATTTTATTTGACCCGAAGCTTGCCTTGGTAAGATCGGAAAATACAATATTATTTAAAAAATGTTTTTAACTGTTAAATTAAATAACTTTGGTTTTTATATCACAATTGTATTTTATTTTACGCGACAGTTGTTTCATCAACCTACATATTTTGATATCATCAGGTGTTACAATAATTTTCGTGATTTTTCGAATTTTTATGCGTATTTATTCCTACAGTGTTTCGGCCAAAACAATGGACTATTTAAAAATGTTTGTTACTGTATATCATTTCTTCAATAATCCATTTTACCATTAATTCACTGATTAGAAAATTCAACAGTTTTATATTTATGCGTCATCTTAATCCTGCAAATATTATTTCAAAACGGAAGACCTTGTCTTTGGTCAAATATTGACATCCTTAACGAATTTGAATACAGAAACTTCCCGTTAACTGGACTTTCCAGATTCTTACAGTAAAAGATTTATTCGTTTGAGGAATAATTTAACCTATTTAATTATACCAATTTTTTTTTTATATTCTTCTTCTTCATATTATTTTTATCGGAGGTTGGACGACATCGTAAGATTTCCTAACCGTTAACATCGTTAGCCGTGATATATCGTTTTGCGACTTTGCAGTACTCGTAGTGACATTTATTGTAAGAATTTGGAACCACAAATTACTACAATACTTACCAACATCTATCCTTTACAGAAATCTATAAAGATAACAAATTAAATGTTTTACTTCGTCATAATTACGGTTCACATGCACGCTGACGGTAAATCACATCTGCGAAGTATCCCATCGGCCGCCATTATATTATATTCGTTTGTCCTGCGTCGCGCGCGCATTTGATTTTCAACGCTTCGTTATTATCTGTTATTTAAAATAAATTGTGAAAAATTTTACTCTGAATATTTTTTAACAATTTATATTATTTTTGTGTGGTACAGAAATCAAACAGTGAATTATGGATGTGTGCTAATTTACGAGTATAAAGTACTTTATTCATCATCTGATAGCTAAAGAGTAACCGAACAATTAAAATAAGCGATTATAGCCCTGGTTAGTACATTTATGATTCAAATATAAGTTTTTAACAAAAAAATTGGTTAGAAATATTCGCGCTGTATTTGACGGAACGATTCGTATTTGACCGAGCCGTAATGAAAGGGTTAAGCAAGAATTTTGGGCAGCAACCAAATCATTATTGGAGTGCTTTTAGTTTTGATTGTCTTCTTCTTGTATTCATTTCACTCACCTTCTTATTTACAACTTTTTAACCATTCTTCTTTCGTCCATTCTTTCGAAAAGTCCGAACCATCTCAGGGCTCCTTAATTAATTTTACTTATTATATAATGCAATTGTTAAGAGCCTTATATTTCTTTCTTATTTCGTCATTAGGTATTCTATCATACATTGTTTTCCTGCACATTTATCTCGGTGATATCATTTCTACGGCATTTATCATATTTACATCCTTTCTTTGCCAGCTCCAAGCTTTACTACTAAAATCAATTAAGCATTCAAATTTTGTTTTATTACTGTCGATTTTCGATTCAGAGATGTTAGTTGCTTAAATTGCGAAATTGGTGTAAAATCATCTATTGACTATTATAAATTGTGGAAGGAATAAGACTTACTTCAACGTAAAGTTTCATATTTTTTAATCAGGTCTCAAGTTTCTCGTGCAAAAGTTGCCTCTCTTCAAGCGCAATGTGTGAAACTTGGAGTAAATGAAATCCGTACATTCCGTTGAAAATTCCCCCTAATCTTTTGAATATATTACCGCACTTTAGCCGTCAAATTTCCGCGTCGGCTAAATATGGAATGACGAATACTTAGGAAACTTTTTCAGAATTTTGATTCCATTTAAATATCTGAGTATTTTTTAAGAGCTCGTCAAAAAAGGGGAGGGGTTAGACGAAGTTTGTCTGGCTGTAAAAGACAAACTACAACGCGGAATCGTATGAATGCTTAAAAAGCCAAATTTTAAATTTACAAACTTAGATAATTTTGAACCTGCGAAAAATAATTGAGTTTTTTAATTTTAGTTTCTAAAAATTAATTGACACTATAAAGAGATAATATGAAGCCCTAAATTTATAATGTTATGCTTCCAACATATCTCAAGCTTAATAGAACACTGGCTTAACTAAAAAAATCAAGTTTTGCTCAATCTGACATGAGTCGGTGTTTTAACAAAAACAGTCGAAAAACACGTACGAATAAAAAAGACCGATATAGTGAAATGGAGATCAATCTCTGCCTCTGTCTTATGTTAACTCAATTTTGACCTAAACCATAATCAGTCAGTTTACTTTTATATTGTGCTATAGATTAAAAAGTACATATTGCCGTTTTTTTTATCTGATTATAAAGTATTAAATAAAATTATGTTTTTTTAATAAATCAAATCAAATCAGATTATTTCATCAATAGACATTACAAAAATAATTTTTAATGCATCTAATGAAAACAGGTATATATATTCTGTATAGTACTCGTATACTACCAGAAACGCATGAAAGATGGTTCGACATAAGGAAGACAAGATACTCTCCAGAATTAAGAGTATGCGCCATTGCCATTAATATTTATTATTATTAATATTATATTATATATTAATCTTCTTATTTTTAATGTATTTATTTCAACAGTGACCGGTTTCGCCAGTTATGCCATTTATTTTATAAAGCTTACTTTGATTTGACCCAAATTGGAAAAAAATATATGAATTGTACGAGGTCTGTTCAAAAAGTATCGCGAATTTGGAATTTCCGCTGGCTACCTATATTTGATTTTTGATTTTTTTGTAGCTTTATGTTGGTACTCATGTCCCTTACTTATGCTGACAAGGTCGGCCATTTTGAATGTTTAATTAATGTTTGACAGCTGTTTTGCTTGGATGTGTTTTGGCTCGTCTTCGATTTTTGCCTATTCCAAAAAATGGATCAAAGAATCTGTATCAAATTTTGTGTGAAAAACAAAATAAAGTGCGCGGACGCATTTCGAATGTTGACTGTGGCATATGGTGAAGCTACCTTGGACCAAAGCAACGTTTATCGGTGGTACAAAATGTTCTCAGAGGGCCGAGAAGATATGAACGACGAAGAGCGTGCCGGACGCCCGAGCACGTCAACAACAGACGAAAACATTGATAAAGTGAAGAAAATAGTATTAGCCAATCGTCGAATCACCGTTAGAGAAGTTGCTGAGGACCTAAACATATCGATTGGCTCGTGCCATTCGATTTTAACCAATGATTTGGGCATGAGTCGGGTCGCCGCGAAATTCGTGCCAAAATTGCTCAATTTCGACCAAAAACAGCATCGCGTTAACATTGCTCAGGAGATGTTGGACTCGGTCCGTGACGACCCAAATGTGCTCCAGAGGGTCATAACTGGTGACGAATCATGGGTTTATGGTTATGACGTGGAAACCAAAGCTCAATCATCCCAATGGAAGCTGCCGCATGAGCCAAGACCAAAAAAAGCGCGCCAAGTTCGGTCGAACGTGAAGGTTTTGCTCACAGTTTTCTTCGATTGCAGGGGCGTGGTGCATCATGAGTTCTTGCCACAGGGTAGTGCGGTCAATAAGGAATATTATCTGCAAGTTATGCGCAATTTGCGCGAAGCAATCCGCCAGAAACGCCCGGATTTGTGGAAGAACAAAAACTGGCTTTTGCACCATGATAACGCCCCTGCTCACACATCGTTGCTTGTGCGCGAATATTTGGCCAAAAACAACACAGTAATGGTGCCGCAGCCACCGTATTCCCCAGACCTGGCCCCCTGTGACTTTTTCCTGTTTCCAAAACTGAAGAGGCCCATGAAAGGACGACGCTACGCCACGATTGAGGAGATAAAGACGGCATCGAAGGAGGAGCTGAACAAGATCACAAAAAATGATTTTTTTAAGTGCTTCGAGGATTGGAAAAAACGTTGGCATAAATGTATTATATCCGAGGGGAATTACTTTGAAGGGGACAAAATAGATATTCATGAATAAATAAATACTTTTTGAAAAAATATAAAATTCGCGATACTTTTTCGTGATACTCGTATATAAGAAGTTATCGCCATATTTGTTGGAGCCCGTTCCAAAATGCGGTCACCATTATAGCTTCTCACATATTCATCTTAAATCAGTCAAATAAATAAATATGTGTATTAATAGTTGATCCAGTGCCTGATCGAAAGAAATTTTTTCAATTTAAAAACTTCAATTTGTATAACCAATTAACTTTTGCATTTTTCCGTGAAAATCCGAAATTTATTTATCAGAGGCCGCCATTTCGTTTATTTCAAAGAACAGGCACTTAATTGTCTATTAAAAAAAATTATTTGTTTTTTATTTGAATTATTTTAGATGAACCTGTAAGAAGTAATAATGGTCACCGCAAACACCGCTTATGGAACAGGGTCCATCAAATATGGGGATAACTTCTTATACATATATATCATATATATTTTTTAATTTGGGTCAAATAAAGTTAAAAAAATAATATTTTTATTGAATATTGTTGGTTTCGTGAAATAAGTCAAATAACTGACATTTTCTTTTGATTTAAAAATACTTTTTTTTCATACCTCTGACTGCCTTTAATCCCTTAATAGTAGACTCATACATTTTCTTTTATAAATGCTGCGTAATGTTTAATTAATAATTAAATACAAAAAAAAAACACTAGATTGTGTGTGTATAAATTTTCATCAACCAATACGAACTGATTGACTGGATTATACTGATTCGGTGATACAACTGAACGGTTGCAATGTTGAAAAGGTGGAAAAGTTCAGATACCTCGGCAGCATGCTTACAGACACCCTTGACCCAGATGTAGAGTTGAAATGTCATGTCGGATTGAAGCAGCAAGAACAGCATTTAACAGAATGAAGTCACTCTTTTGCAATGAAAATGTCAACTTAAAACTAAGACAGAGGATGTTAAAGTGTTATGTGTGGTCTGTTCTGTTATATGGGTGTAAGACATGGACATTAAAAGTAAATACAATGAACCGGTTAGAGGTATTTGAAATGTGGCTTCACCTAAGAATGTTCAGGATCCCATGGACAGACAGAGTGACGAACACAGAAGTCCTGAATCGTGCAGGAGTAAATAGAGAGCTGCTGACATTAATCAAAGTCCGCAAGATTGCATATCTGGGTCACGTTCTGCGAGGAGAGAAATATCGCCTGCTGCATCTAATATTGAAGGGAAAAATAGAGGGCCGCAAGGGGGCAGGGAGAAGGTAGATGTCCTGGCTGCGCAATGTGAGGGAGTGGACGGGAATCGGAACTGTGGAGGAGCTGTTCCGGACAGCGCAGGATAGGGAAGAGTTTACCAGAGTGATCGCCAACGTCGGGGAGACCTGACAGGGCACTTTAAGAAGAAGAATACGAACTCAATGGAATAAGTATTCCAATATTTTTTTTATAATTGACAGTACATAATTCACGTCAATTGTACATTATATTGTTTCATTTCAACTAGAATATAGCAACAATACAAAAAATTGGTAAACACAAAGTTTTACGTTGTTTTTTTATTTAAAACATCATTAAAATGCAAATGTTTTATTTGTTTTGAGAAGAGATAGTCCGGTATTCAAAATATAATTACATGGATTGTTGTTTAATATTTGTTATATGGAAATTTGGCTAATTCATTTTTTTTGCGTTATTGTTTTTAGCCTGAAATGTAATTAATCACCAGTATCCGTGAAGTATCAATTATTCATCAGTTCTATTTACATATTTAATGTGGACGTATTAATTAGTTTATATCTTGTATTTACTCACAGTTGCGATACGTTAATACATAGAGTATACATGCGTGAATACCGTGAATTCATAAACCACATTTGACGTATAACAAATCCTAACATTAACTAATTAATTCGAATAAAAATGTCTGTTTTCTACTACCTAACTAACTTTTAAAGTTTTATTATGATTAATGGAATAGCATATTTCGTCTTACTATGGCGTTATCAATAATTATCAATAATGCCTAAGAAAGGCAAAACACATCATTCCCACAAATTATAATAAAACTTCTTGAAAACATACGTTTTCATTCGTATTAATTATTTAATATGGCGTTTTCGTTCAAGAAACAGAAATAAAGCTAGTATTAGGCTTGAAAATTTCAAGCAAACAACAACAAACCATCACGCCGTTTCCCCGTAGGGGTAGGTAGAGAGATTGGACCGCCACACTATCCTGGCACACACGCACGTTGATTCTTCCGACTTCAATTTTATTAATTTGGTCATGCCATGTTTTCCTCGGTCTGCCTTGACTCCGTTCTCCGTTTACATCATTAACATGTACTTTTTTAACCATTATTTTTCCATCCATGTGCTCCATATGTCCGAACCAACGCAGCGATCGCTTCATAATTTTGTTCATAATTCCTTCTTCCGCTCTACATTCCTTTCTTATACATAGGTTGCCTTTTATGTTTTTACAATCGAACAGTAGATGGCGTTAGTGAGTTATGGCATCACTGTATTTGTGAACATTGATGTTTGTTATTGCGAAGCCAGTGGCAACATAGTAATTGACCGATTAGGTTGTTGGTAGTGAACGCTTAAAAGAAGCAAGTTTGTGCGAAAATGGAGATCATTCGTGAAGGTTTTCGTTGGGTGATTTTTTATGATTTTAAAAAACGCCTTACTCGACAACAATGCATAGAATTGCTTCGTGCAACTTTTGGTAATGAAACACCATCAAAGAAGACTGTTTGCAATTGTTTTGCAGAATTTTGTCGTGGTCATGCGTCCGTCAGTGATGAATGACGAGAAGGTCGGCCAAAACCGGTTGTCATTCCGAGAAACATCGATGCTGTGCGCTTTATGATTAAAGAAGATCGGCATGTGACTTACAGACAGATAGAAACTACTCTTGGCATATCGCAGACTACAATACAATCGATTTTGCATGAGCATTTAGGTATGAGAAAAAAAAATTCCAGATGGATTCCGCATAATTTGACCGAAACGAAAAAAATGCTCGTGTTGATTGATGTCACAAAATGTTGAAAAAATTCGACCAAGGAAGGTTCAAAATCCGTGTACAACATTGTTACAGGACACGAAACTTGGATATATTCGTATGAACCTGAAAGCAAACAACAGTATACTGTTAGGGTGTTTGACGATGAACCCAATCCCACTAAAGTTCGCTTGTTTCTTTAGTTGTAATGGACACTTTGCAACCCTTCCTTTAGAGGATCAAAGAACTGTTAATGCCAACTGGAATACAACAATTTTTTTGCCAACAGTCATCGATGAACTAAGGAAAAACAACAAAAAATGTCGCATCATTCTTCATCACGACAATGCCAGCTTCCATAAAGCACTTCAAACAACTGAATATTTGAAGGAGAAAAACATCGAATAAATGTCTCATTTCCCGTATTCACCTGATTTATCGCCTAATGACTTTTTCTTGTTTTCTACTATCAAACAAAAGATGCGGGGACAGCGGTTTTCTTCACCTCAAGAAGCTGTTGATGACTTTCAAAACCATGTTTCTACAATATCAGCTTCAGAGTGGAAAAAATGTTTCCAGAATTGGTTTGAACGTATGCAAAAATGTATAGACCTAAAAAGCAAATATTTCGAAAAGCAATAAAACACTTTGTTTCAAACTTGTTTGTTTCTTTTTCACTTTTTGTAAAAACTTAAAAGGCAACCCTCGTATCAGCATTTGAGATTCTGCCGTATATCTTTCTACCACACATGCGTTTTAGGGACCTCATTTCTACCGCATTTATTCTGCTCTCATACTTCTTCTTCCAGTTCCATGCTTCGCTTCCATACATTAGGGTTGGGACCAGAACTTAATTCTGAACGGCCGTTTTCGTTTTCATTGATAAATTCTTCTTTCCAATAACTATTTAAGCACACGAGTAATTTTAAGCATATTTTTATAAAGTGAGTTAAACGCCAAAATTTCCAAATTATTACTTATTCTTGTTGTTCTTCTCCTATCGGAGAATGTGAATTTTTGTTTTGAGACAGCAGCTCGAAATAAAGATATGATGCTACAACTAAACCATTCTCGAAATTTTTTAAAACTGGATTTTCTTATTCTCCCGATACTTTGTTTTCCGATCATTTTACCTGTATCAGAAATGCCCGAAGTCTATGCTTTATGATATATTATTTTATTTTTCTTTCTTTACTTCATGCAGTTCTTCCTCTTTTATGATTCGTTCTATCCACAATATTTTTATATATTATAAATATACATTTCGAGAAAGTTTTTTGGTCTTAGTTGTTGTCAGGGTCAATATTTCCTTTCCGTAGAACAAGACTAATATCGAAATATTACGATACCAGTATACACAAAGTTTTTTAATCCATTATCAGAGTAGTAACCTAATTATTTTTGTTTTTCAGATGCGTGTTTGACAAACAGGATCGCCTCCGGAAATAGTTCGTTTTACAATCTGCAAGGTAAGAATAATTCTGAATAAGAACTTATTAGAATATACTCGTAATAGAACTGTAGAATAAGACTTTTTTTTATAAATGAAAACACATTTTTTCCACTTCTTCTTCTTCCTCTTAGTTTAGTTCATATGACCTGTTTGTGACGGTGGGCTGTCCTGGGATGATAATGTCCAGCCATCTCTCCATCTCTTCGGCGGCCTTCCTGGTAATCTCTTGCTGGCTTGGGTTTTCATCTTTAACAATTTTAGCTATTCTTGGATTCTCCATGCGATCCACGTGGTCTCTCCAAAAGCGCCTTCTGCTTTTTTCCCATCTCACTATGTATTCAACACCACAGACAGACCTTATCGTTTCATTTCTGATCCGATTTCTGAGGGTTTTGCCTGCGATGGAGCGTAGGGTTCGCATTTCTACTACTCTTAGAAGGTTGTTATTTCTATTGGTATCGGCTCTGACCTCTATTCCATATCTCATGATGGGGCGAACGCATGCCTTGTATATCTAGACTTTACTTTCGGTTAGCATGTGATGCAAACATCCATATGATGTCGCGCAAGTAGCCAGCCACGGCTGTCGCTTTGTTGGTTTGTGCTCGCACCTCGTCATATAGGTCACTCCATTTTTTCCACTTTTGAGATTATTTTTCTCGACATATTTCGAAGGTTTTAACCCTTCGTCATCGAGAAAACAATATAAAGATCGTTCTCTGGACTTTAAAGGTGTAAAACCTTTGTAACATTTGATAAATAAAAAATGGGAAAAAACTGTGTTTTCATTCATAAAAGAAGTTATGTAGTTTGTCAGGATAGAGAAGTGTGGCTGTCCATTCTATCTGCCTACTCTCTCAGATAATTTGTTGTTGTTGTTGATGTTGCTATATATCCCTTCTTAATTTAGAAAATGAGTACCATTGTTCGGTGCGAATGATGGTGTCATGAACAAAATAATGAAAGGATCATTAAGATGGTTTGGACATATTGAAAGAATGAATGAAGAAAGAATGGAACCAGAAATAGAGGAAGACCGAGGAAAACATGGCACGATCAAATAAATCAAATATTGAATGTCGGCCATGTGAGGAGTCAGAGAAATCGACGCGCGTGCATGACACGATGTATGAATGTTGAGGAAGCGAGAGAAATATGTCAGGAAAGAAAAGTGTGGCAGTCCATTAATTCTGCCTACCCCTTCGGGGAGACGGCGCACATAGGTGGATTTAAATGATTTAGGCGGTCAAAATTATTTTACGGTGTATTTTGACTTCAAATCATAAATATTATCGTAAAAAGTTGTCCTTAGTAAAAAAAATATTTTTTCCCAGCCAAAAATATAAAAAATACTAAATCTCGAGGAAATTTTTTTTTTTTTACAAATTTGACATACAAAAAAAAATATAGATACAGATTAATAATTGAGGTGCAAATAGGTATTTCAAATTTGTTTATACATTTATGGACAAATCTTGATCCATGTCTGAAATATCGGATTCGGTATTAGGGTCAGCTGGTAGTAACATATTCATTGTTTCTGGGCAAAATGAACCTGGTTTGATCGTTTTTTTGTTTGTTTCATGCTACTTAATAGTGGATCTGAACTCAATAATAATCTATTATATATGTACTCGTATATCAAGGTTGCATTCCTCCCTCGAGAACTTTCTTGCGTAGTTTTTGCGGTATAATCGAAAGTGCTTATTTCTGGCTTCTGCTGCCTCTTCCGATAACTTTCCCATGGGTAATAAGGCATTTTCAATTACAACTGCACCATTAATCAATATTTTATGCAAGGTCGGAGTCATTGGGTGCCAACTATATAACTCGACATACAATTTCACAGTTGCCATGGCATATTCATCAAATCGTTATATTTCCCGTAGTATTTTCGAAGCATCCCTTTTCCCTCGAGCCTGTAATGTTGTTTGCGCTGCATGAACGATTACTTCTCTATTAAGCGAATAACGTATTTCCTCCGTTTTTCTTCTTTTAGTCCTCTCACTAAAATCTTCAAATAATTTTGAAGGCCGACCTGGTCGAGTTTGCTTGTTTGCTGAAAGTTCAAATGTTCCTTCTAACCATTTTTCATTCGTTCTTAAGAAACATTGCCTCTTTTCTATGGGCTTTCGACCATTTTTCTTTCATTGGTGTTTTAAAATATGCAAATCTTTGTTTGAAACTGCTTAGATTATCTGGAGTGTCACCACAAACGGACAATAGGTGATTTTCTAGATATTTTTTTTTTCATCTAAATTAGGTAAATCTTGCTGCTGCATTTGATCGTAAAGATATTTACAGCTTATGGTTTTTGTACCCAATGTATCAGATATACCTAAAATAGAGAAAATCACACTTTATTACATTTTAAGAAAAAGTTGATAAAAAAAGTGATGTCAACCCTTTTAAAAAAATAACCGTAATTTGGTCAACCGCAGCTATCCGCAGCCAAATTTTATGTCATTAATTAGTCTAATATCAGATGTATACAATACAGGAACAAACATTACGCGATAGGACGCGATAATATAACAAAATGTCTTATAAACTTGAAAATTAAGTAAAAATTTCATTACTAGACCACCTTTTTTTGAGGTTCTACAAATAATATAAAATAACTTTTAAAGTATATTAAACACATCAAGAAATATTGATTATTACCTGAGTTATTTGAATCCATAACGATAACTTCGAAATATTAGGTGGACAATGCAAAATTCTCCTTGTTAAATGTTTATACTGAGAGCGCTAAGAACAATGACGACGTGTACTTCGTTAGGCGGACATGTTTCAACTACCTGCGTGCGCACACGGTAAAAGGTTCGAGGTTGGGGATGGTCAATTATTGTTACTGGGACATTTCTTTGGATCTAGGATTTTTTTGGTATTTTTAACATCGATTTTGAAATTTGACTTATGACCGGCTAATTCTTAACAATCCACGTAAGTGCGGCGTGATGGTCAGTTAGTTAGTTAGTTAGTTAGTACCATTTTTCAGACGCTTCGCCTTTAATAAAATCTTTGAGATGGAATAAAATGTTTAATAAAATAATTCCTAGAACACAATCGAGTTCTCGATGACACCACACGCGCTTATAATGCCGTACCCGAAATGGCACCACTTCGCACTTCATAAAACTCGATCGTATTAAAAATAATTAATTCGGCCGTGATTTACCGCCTTCTCGGAATGTTTTGTCTAAACTTCGAACAAAACCCACTTAATTCCGTGTAGCGGGTCGGACGGCCGAACAATAAATCCCAATTCCGCCTCTCGGGGCCGGGCCTCTAAACGACTGACAAACAGTGACTAGATTCCATCAAAGCGACTTCGCTTGTTTCACATTTATTTTAATTCAATTGTTTCGAACGTGATTAAGAAAATCAAATAGCATTGAAATGAACGTTCGTTTTTAAGAACTATTTTACTACTTTATCTCGATAAAGAGAAGATTTTTGAAATAAAAGTTTTGCGAGCATGCCATAATCCATCTACTGATTGAATCATTAAAGAGTTGTTAATATAAATAATTTTGGACTTGAATAAATATTTTAATTTTACTCGTAGATAAACTTAAGGCATCAACACTTTTAATCCCATAATGACGATTTTTTAATGAATTAAAACACTGTTTTTTCCACTTAAAGTAGAAATAAGAGTGTTTTGATTCATTAAGAAATCGTCATAAATATTTAAGTTTGTTTTATTATCACTTTTTTAATACCTACTAGTTTATTTTCAAATACTGTACAACTAACTAACCAACTAACTAACTAACTAACCATCACGCCATCTCACTGAAAGGGTAGGCAGAAAGAATGGACTGTCACACTTTTACAGATGCGGCACTCCATCCTTCTCTTTTCGCTCCACGAGAGACGCGGTGTGATGGGTTGCGAACCTCATCGCCACCAATAGGCATCTCCCGCGCACACTTCGATCGTGCAACACCCACAAAATAAATCTAAAATAAATCATATAAAATACAATGATATAAAATAAAATAACAAAATAAAAATAATTTAACACAAAATGTTATTTTTAGATGGTGCACATATTGTCTATTTAATTTATGTTCCACGAATCCGCCGTTTTTTTAATTTAGCACATAATGTTTTTTTCGATGTTGCACATGTTGACATGGACGATCCGGACTTTTGTGTTTATTTAATTTATGTTACACGTATCCACCGTTTTTTTTAAATTAGCTGTAATTAGGCACTTAACCAGCAAGAACTTTGAAATAATATTGAAGAAATTATTCAAATTGTCATTGGAAAAAATGAAAAATTTTATCCAGAAGATGATACTGGAGAGACCATGTAGCCAGAATGCATAGTGACAGACTCGCATATACAACTGCTTACGAAATCCTCTCCGGATACTGTCCACCTGGAAGACTACCATAGAGATGAAAGGACAGCTGGTCCTCATCATACGAGTAGGGATGATTTCTGTGTCACAGATTGTCAGATCTATTAAAAGAAGAAGAAATGGAAGTTACTGTTAAAAATTAAAACACTGTTATAGTATCACAATTTCTTTTAATTCACTGAGTGTCACGATAGCTGTTTCGCCTACAAATGTTGACATTATCAGGTGTTACAATAAACTAAAGTAGTACCAAAGGAAAAGACTAACTATTTATAGGGCAAAAAACTTTAACAAAAACTTACTGTTATTTTAGTTTATTGTAACACCTGATGTTGCCAACATCGGTTGGCGAAACAGCTGTCGCAACACTCAGTAAATTAAAAGAAATTGTGGTATTATAAAAGTGTTTTAAATTTTAACAGTAATAATATTGAAGTATTTCGGCCAAAACAATGGACTATTTAAAAAATAGAAGAATAATATTGTTTGTCTTAACAATCTTTTAAATAAAAGCTAAGATGGCAGTGCACAATGGTGTTTTTGTGCCGACCTTTATGTATGGAAGTGAAGCATGGAACTGGCAAAAGAAGGATGAAAGTAGAATAAATGCAGTAGAAATGAGATCTCTGAGACGAATGTGTGGCAAATCTGTATATGATAGAGTGACAAATGCAAGTATAAGAAGTGAATGTGGTGCGAATGAAAGTGTTATGAACAAAATAAGGAAAGGGTCATTAAGATGGTTTGGACACATGGAAAGAATGAGTGAAGACAGAATGGTAAAGAAGGTATATGTAAACGGCGTGAACGGAGCTAGAAATAGAGGAAGGCCGAGGAAAACGTGGCACGATCAAATCAATCAAATATTGAATGTCGGTCACGTGAGGAGTCGGAGAAATCGACGTGCGTGCATGACAAGATGTATGAATGTAGAGGAAGTGAGAGACGTATGTCAGGACAGAACAGTGTGGCGTTCCATTCTTTCTGCCTACCCCTCCGGGTAGACGGCGTGATGGTAAGTTAGTTAGTTATCTTTTAAATATTTTTTCAAATATAAATACACAAAAAAATTGGAGACGAATATAGAAAAAATGTACCGGGATTATTTCAATATCCAACTTAATCTCTCATTTCCAATATAGAATGTTTTAGGCCAGTAATAATACAATAGAACCTTTCTTGAACACTGAGTAATGTCGAGACTAGTATTCTTCTTCAATTTCTGCAAAATTCGATACCGTAGAAATGATAAATAACATTGCCATGAGACCCTAAGATTTCGTGATTCATTTATAGTTTAGCTGTACCACAAATTCAATATCAGAAATACGATATTCGATACGAAAATAGAACAGCGCCACCTGTTTTTTTTATTAAAAGCGAGAAAAAGTAATTGAAAAGCACTTTGTAAACTGAGCAAACACCAAATAATTAATCAGGGATACCATCTCTAGGTTGGTACCCTTAATAATAACTTTTCCGGGGATGAAATACAAATTTACGCACATATTTCGTCAGTTCTCGGAAATGTGTTCATTAGTCTGGTTTAGGATAGGGTTTCAATAAAAAATCGCGTTTATTAAATATTTAACGTTCTTCAACTTGTGAACCTATTTAAAACAAACGATATTTGATAATGCCTTAACGAGGTGAAACGTGTGATTCCTATCAAATATAATAAAATTTCAAAAAAAATCAATCCTTTTATTTGTATAATTAATATTTTTAATTAAAATTTCTTGGTAGAAGTTCATTTTGAATAATGAAAACAAAAAATATATATATTATTATATATTCAGTGTGAAAAAAATAATATGTTAATGATGTAAATGGAACCAGAAATACAGGAAGACCGAGGAAACGTGGCACGATCAAATAAATCAAATATTGAATGTCGGCTATGTTTGGAGTCAGAGAAATCGACGCGCGTGCATGACACGATGTATGAATGTTAAGGAAGCGAGAGAAATATGTCAGGAAAGAAAAGTGTGGCAGTTTATTCTTTCTGCCTACTCCTTCGGGGAGACGGCGTGATGGTTAGTTAGTTATTCAGTGTGCTTCCACTTGTGTTTATCGTCGACCGGTTTCGGCAGCTTTCGCCAGCTTTCTGGTCTCAAAAGATGGCAGCAAGCTGCCGAAACGGGTCGACAATAAACACAAGTGGAAGCATTTATAAAAACAAAGAATTATTGTATCAAAATTTCTCTGTTTTCATTACATTTCATTCGTATTTATGTCATATAAAATAACTAACTAAGTAACCAACTTTTTGCTTACTCCAGGAGGGGTAAACAGAAAGCATCCACCTCCACATATTATAGTTACGTCCAGATATATTTCTCTCTATTATCTACATTCATACATCGTGTCGTGTATTCACTTCGATTTATCTGACTTCTTGCGTGGCCGATATTTAATATTTCTTTGATTTGATCATGTCACGTTTTTCTCGCTCTTCCCCTATTTCTAGTTCCGTTTATGTCATATACTCGTACATTTACTTTCTTCACCATTATGTCTTCATTAATTCTTTCCATGTGTCCAAACTATCTTAATGATCATTTTATTGTTTTGTTCGAGATCTCATTTCTACTGCATTTATTCTATTTACATCTTTATTTGGCCAGTTCCATGCTTCTCTTCCATACATAAAGGTCAACACAAGAACACAATTGTGACAATCAATATGTATAATTGTTTGGGTTATTAAAAAATGTAGACTCTTTTAGACCAAATTTTTAAATATCAGCGTTTTTCACGTAATGGGTTGTAAGATTGCTTATACAGATAAACGTAACATCAATATGTTAAATAATAATTAAATAAAACGATGTTTTTTAACTACTTCCACTTTTGTCTTTATTTAGACAGCGACCGGTTTCGCCAGACTCGCTGGCATCGAGTCATTGTTTAAATTATTACTGAATTTAAAATTAAACAAAATTACCATTTTTTCAAACATTATATATGAATATGTAAGAGATAATAAAAATTAAAACCCATTGTATTAAACACGAACCTCTAAGAATACCTGTAATACCAATAGTTAAATTCAAAATTTTTTACATAAATATATGAAGATTATTTTTGTATAGAATCATGTTTACCACCCCTGATCTGTATGTATATAAAGGACTAAGTTTACAATAGTGTTACCAGTCTGTCGATGCCAGCGAGCCTGGCGAAACCGGTCGCTGTCTAAATAAAGACAAAAGTGGAAGTAGTTAAAAAACATCGTTTTATTTAATTATTATTTAAAATGAACTTCCATCAAGAGATTTCAGTAAAATCATTTGATTATCAATATGTTAATTGAAAATCTGTATAGATAGTTCAAAATTCACTTAATTGAATCGAAGTTACAGTATTTTTGGAATCACATCCATTATCGACTTGAGGTTTATACGTTTGGTAACCCATAGTATACCATTTTGGTACCGCATGTTAGCTAGTTGAAGGTTTTTATTCTTCCCAGGCGTGGAGCTAATTTACCACCAGTAATACCTCTGGGAAGAGTGACTGGTTACTCTCTCAATACGAAGTACGTGAGAGTCGTGCCTGCCGAGAACAATTCTAACTTTACATCGGTTATTGAAATATAGTATAGCTTTAGGTTATTGAACTAACAAACCGTGTAGCGATTTGTATTATTCTTGCTTCCAAACACACTTAAATCGTAGTTAAAAATTAAAAAAACGAAAGGATATGTAATATTATATTTAAAATGACTTAATTGAATGGTTTGGCATTAAAACTGTGGATTTCCATTCTTGATTTGTAAGTAGAAGTCGTACGCTATTTAATCCACTTTATTTATAAAATATTATTATTTTTACAAACAAAAATATTTCACACAAAATGTTTCGTAGGTGACCTCTATCCTAACTAACTAACTAACTAACCATTAGGCCATTTCCCCGGAGGAGTAGGCAGAGAGGATGGATCCCCACAATGCTCTGTCGTGGCATACCTCTCGGGCTTCCTCTACATTCATACATCGTACCATGCACGCACGTCGATTATTCCGACTTCGAATGTGGCCGCGTTTAAGTAATTGATTAATTTGGTCATGCCATGTTTTCTTCGGTCGTCCTTGGCTTCATTTTCCCCTCACGCTGCTTGTGTACAACTTTTTAACCATTCTACTCTCATCTATTCGTTCCATATGTCCAAACCATCCCAGGGATAATTTTTTAATGTTATCCATGATGCAGTCATCAGCCTTACATTTCTTTCTTATTTCATCGTTCGGTAATCTATCATATCTCTATCCTCAGGTATAAAAATAAAATATTGTATTGTATGAAACTCGTTTCCAGGTAGGTATAGTACTGCTTTACTGACGTCGACATATTTGGGAATCTTCTGGAACGTGTTATTTCTTATTATACGAGTATTATGTAAATTTGTTCTATAAAATTTCATCTCATGATTTTTATTTTTTTAAACGTTTTATATTCAAATGAGTCGCCTAAATGTTGTACATTTTTCATGTGTCATTTTATTAAAATAAAGACATTTGATATGATCATACGTTTGAGTAATTTAAAAATTAAATTAAAATATTTTTTCTGGCATAGGACAACATACTCGTATATACAACTTCCAAAAATTTGTCATACATGGTCATAAAGCGTGCGCTTAACCCAACCAATAACAGGTCATAAGTCCTGTAAACACCGTGATCAACCATATTCAGTTTCCAATTTGCATCTTCGTCTCTATTGAGATACAATTAAATCATAAAATTAAACACTTTTCATTTAGTATAAACCACTTTATTGAGTTAATAGCGCCAACTGAATTTGTGTACACACCTAAGAATTCTATTATTCTGAGGAAGCTTGCTTCAGAACGAAAACGGTTGGAAAAGTGGTTTAGACTAACAAGGCACGGCACGGGAAATTGATAACGGGACAGGATTTTGCAGGATTGTAGTAGCTGCTAAAAGTCGTCGATAGTCAAAGTAAGGAAGTGCAATAGACAGCCAATTTCGATGCCTGATGAGCGATTTGAACCGGAGACTTGAGAACGGACGGAGAGAAGATTAGCAACGGTGAAAAGTTTAAAGGCGTTTTACTAGACATTAGTTGACTATTACGCTTTCTTACTATGACCATGGACGACTCTTAGGGGGTACTAGAATCCTGCAAAATCCCACCCGAAATCAATTTCTTGTCGTGCCCTCCCCTTGTATGTGAAAATTGTATAATTATATTGATGATTGAGGTATTAATTTTGTAAAATCCATTATTAATTTGTAAAAGTAAACACTATTGTTGAGTGGTTTTACTTGGATTTAATTTATATAAATTGTGACAAATTTGTTTCGCCTTGCAAGAGCATTCCCATGTTTCAGAAAAACTACTGAACAATTGTGTTTACTATTATAAATTAAACTACAAAACACCATCACGCCGTTTCCCCGTAGGGTTAGGCAGAGAGAATATACCGCAATACTACTCTATCCTGGCACACCTCTCTAGATTCCTCCACATTCATACAGCGAGTCATACACGCACCTCGATTCTTCCGACTTCTTACATGACCAACTATTAAAATTTTATTAATTTGGTCATGCCATGATTTCCTCGGTCTGCCTCGATTCCGTACTCCATTTACACCATTAACGTAAACTTTCTTAACCATTCTTTCTCCATCCATGCGCTCCATATGTCCGAATCAACGCAGTGATCCTTTCATAATTTTGTTCATAATACCTTCTTCCGATATCTATATTTCTTTATTATATTAGCATTTGAGATTCTGTCGTTTATCTTTTTATTTATAATTTAAACAATTAAATTATACATTATTTTATTTCTTGTGTGTGAAAAATGTACAATTTTATTTTTAAATAAATGAATAATTACTCTCACCAAATTCTAGTCGCCATTCCTCCGGACGGGTAAACAGAAATGATGGACTGACACACTTTTCTATTCAGAATTACTACTCTAGTATTTTCCACATTCATAAAACGTTTCATTATTATAATTTATGTTTGAACAACAGTTATATATCGGAAAGATAAATCTTATTTACGAGAGTTGTACATCCTTAACTATAAGTTCCAGTAAATTGAATTCTTATCATTGCGTGAGATTCCATATTGCTCCCCATGTACTAAATTCATAAGATCCTTGAGACATCTATGATCATTCAAAACATCGATGTTATTTGGGTCAATTATATTTTTGTTGTGAGAACAGTGGCGATAAGCATTTTTCTTTGTTCTTATATTACATATACGATATTATATATAGGTAATACAGTTATTTTACTATTTAGTTCAATATAAGTAGCATAGAATTTACAAAAGAAGAATGAAACCAGAATAAATGCGGTTAATGGTAGGTCCCTTAAACGTATGTGTGATATAACAATGTATAAGTTTAAATTGTACCAGAATTGTGAACGATGCGAACCCCAATTTACTGAATTAAAAAAATAATTATCAAGTCACACGTATCTACGATGAAGGATATCGGGATCATTTATGAGGACTGACTACACTGGGCTGACTTTTCGTGCACATATCGAGAGGATTTGTGACATTGCACTGAGGATGTTGGGCTTCATCATTCGGACCGAAAGAGTTTTCAGAAATCCCAATGTGCTCAGAGTCCTATACAACGCGTTGGTTCGGAGCAGACTCGAAAGTGGTTCTGTGATATGGAGTCCTCACGAGGCGAGATATTCCGTTATGCTGGAGAGAGTTCAGAAAAAAATTCTGAGGTATCTCTACATGAGGGAGTATGGTATTTATCCGTGGCTCTATCCCACGGCATTTCTTTTAGGAATGCTCGGAACCAATTCTTTACAGCTTCGAAGAGATGGGCATCTCATAACCCATTTCTTTATATTAATCAGGGGATATTTCGAGAGCTCGGCCATGCTGGAGGGTGTTGGTCTTTTTGTCCCTGATAGATTTCTCCGACAGCGACAGCACAGATTGTTTTACCAACCGGCCACCAGAACCAATCTGCCTCTTGTGACACCGGTGGGAAGAGCAATTAGTTTGCTGAACGCGATCTCCTCGGAGATCGACGTCTTTTATATTAGTTAAGGTACGTTCAGGGGACAAATACTCTTGACTTTAGAAAGCATCTTGTCTTCCTAATGTCGAACCATCTCTAATGCGTTCCTGGTACTTGTTTTATTTTTATAATATTTTACCTGTACTTAATAGATGCCTTAAACATTTTGCTGTTTGTAATGTCTTTTGAGTTAATAAACTGATTTGATTAGAATTTTAAAAAATAATATAATTATTTCAAATTTCATGGTAGAAGTTCATTTAAAATAATTCAAATAAAATAAAAAATAATAATATTTTTAATTTAGTTAAAATCCACTAATGTTTGTGTCGTTTTCGGCAGCTCACTGCCATCTTCTGGTACCTGAAGATGGCAGTGAGCTGCCGAAACCGGTCGAAGACACAAATATTAGTTGATTTTCACTAAATATACATTTTAAAAAGATACGTTAGCGATCACTACAGCAAAGGCATCTCCATCCTGCGCCACTTGGAACCGGTTTTGAACTCTTCTTATTCTTGTCCACTCTTTGATGTTCTGCAGCCAGGGCGGCTGCCTTCTACCAACTTCCCGACGTCCCTCCACTTTACCAAGTCGAAGGAGGTGGTATTTTTCTCCCCTTAGCACATGCCCCAAATTTATCAAATTTAAAGCTCAAATTTAAAGTAGGGCAAATTTTCATGACCAAATTAATCAAATTTAAAGGTAAGCCAAGTAAGAAGTAAAAAAAATCGACATGTGTGTATGACTTCCTGAATGAATGTGGAGGAATCTAGAGAGGTATATATAGAGTATCAAATCAAATCAGTTTATTAACTTAATAGACATTACAAACAGGAAAATGTTTAAGGCATCTATTAAGTACAGGTAAAATATTACAAAAATACAACAAAGTACCAGGAACGCATTAGAGATGGTTCGACATTAGGAAGACAAGACACTTTCTAAAGTCAATAGTATTTGCCCCCTGAACGTACTTTCACTAACATGAGTAGTGTTGTGGTTCATTCTCACTGCCTCTCCTTCCGACAAAACGACGTGATGGTTTGTCGCAGTTGTTGTTGAGTTAACCAATTTTTTTTATTTTTTTAAAAAGACTAATATCAAGGATTTACATCAATGATATTAGAATTTATTTTACAATCTTCAATGTGAGCAGAAAATAGCTCATTATTATGAAGAAGGAATCTGGTCGTGTCCAGGCTCGAACCCATGTCCCCTGGATCAGGAGCCAAGCGTTCTATCCCCTAGACCACCACCCGGTTATAAAAATAATTTTTTACATATACTACAAAATAACTTCTATCCAAAATATATAAAAAATATCATATTTTAATACCATAAAAGCTACCCATTTCATTAAATTGAAAATCGATTTCTTTACACAATATTTCGAAATCTTATGTATACAAGGATAGTTGAAGAATGCAAGAGATTTACATAAAACGCTTTCTTTCCAACGCAAAATTTATTACACTTATTTATTTTTCATTCCAAAAGCTTAAGGTCCAAATTCCCTTATCAACACGTGCGCACTTGGGGGGGATGTCAGAGAAATATTAACCAAAGCCCACCGAATATTCTGCCCCGTATACACTACGTGCACGCAATATTGAAACTTACCAACATGAGTCTCTCTCGTACAAAGCCTAAATTGGAGTTCATCGTAAGAATGGCAAAAAATTCTTTCTAACTTATGGTACGCTTTTTACACCTCCATGAATAAATTACAATGTCAAGAATATTGGTATATTTCCGCATATCCAAGTTGTTAAAACCCTTTGATTTGAAGTTTACACGTATGAGTATAATATTAGGGTAAGATTAGCTTGATCGTTAAATACAATAACGATATTTTACATTGTAAAAATCACTGTGGAATTCGTGAATTATTGGGCTTAACATTAAAGGTGTAAAACTACATATTAAGTTTTCAGTATTAAAAGAAACCTACGTTTTTACAAGTAATATGGATGTACTATATTTTGCCTTGTTAGGATATTTAATATTAATCTAGCATACAACAACATGTCATTGCTTGAAAAAAACTTGATAATATTTTTTAGTAGTGGAAAAAATGATCTTATTCCGGGGATGGCGAACCAGAAGAAGCAAAACAGTAGCCGCCACCAACTAGAGTCAAAGTTTTAAAACTGCAAAACACTGACGTAAGAGATAATTTCGTAAGAAAAGTGAATGAAAGGTTGAGTGTGCGGGATGTAAGTGAGTTGAATATTGACGAGACCTGGAAATATTTAAAGAAAAGTTTGTGTGAATCAGCGAAAGAATCGTGTGGTGTGTGTGTACAAGGAAGAAGGAAAGGGGATGCGTGGTGGAATGATGACGAAAAGATTGCTGTTAAAGAGAAAAAATATGCTTAGTTGAATATGCTGTCGATAAATAACAATGACAAAGTTAAGTATGAAAGAGCAAAAGATTTGTTTTAGGTATGCAAGAAGAAAGTATTCAGCAGTAACGTTAAAAGCGTACTGCTGTACGGATGTGAGACTTGGAAGTCTACCGCGGACGTTATTGGTAAACTCTAGGTGTTTATAAATAGGTGCCTTCGCTCAATATTTAAAATCTATTGGCCCCAAACAGTGTCAAATGCCGTTCTCTGGACCATGGCAGGCGAAAAGCCAATTAGAGAACAAGTCGCTAGACGCAAATGGCAGTGGATCGGTCACACTCTGAGACGGAACCCAGCCTGCATCGCTCAGGGTGCACTAGACTGGTCCCCTATGGGGAGAAAGAGAAAGCGAGGCAGACTTAGCGACACCTGGAGAAGAACCCTGCAGGACAAAGTTAAGGCAGCAGGCCTCACTTGGGAAGATGTTAGGCATCAGGTATGGGATAGAGGCGGGTGGAGAAGATTCCTTGAGGCCCTATGCACCACGGAGGTGTGACAGGACAAAAAGAAGAAGATGCAAGAAGAGAGTGAAGTCGTTAGTGAAAGCGCGGAAAGAAAAGTTGAATGAGGAAGAAGGGCTCAAATGACAAACATAATATTTGTATTATAATATTATAATATTTCAACTATATTAAGTATTTACAGGAATTTAGTACATAATTGATTGAAAACTGAATTTGTTCCATAATAAACTCTGTAAATTTAAGTGACTTTTCAGGTTTCGTACCTTGAATTGTTAGCCTGGTTATTATAATTTATTTTCTTCAAAATATCGCCTCCTGTTTTTAACATATAAATCAATAAATTTCTAATCTTTCAATTGCTTTATTCAAAATAGTTTAATTCGACATATAGAGAAATATTCTGTTTAACCAACGTAGATAAAAAAAACTGTTGAATGTTTTAGATAAAAATAACACTATGTTTCAATTACATTACTATAATGGTATCATATACACATCCCGAAGATAACCCTTACTTTACAAGCGCCTAATACATTTCTCTTTGCAATCTTGTAGTCCAGTCTTATCTTATTCGGCGATCGTAGGAATTTCAGTCGACGGCACGGTATATCTGCCCGAAGCTAAACCCAAATCTTTTCATCGCAACGGCATGGGGGAATGTGTGAACTGAAAGGTTTAATACAATCATTAACACATAGTGGGTTTCAAGCAGTGCTGTTATATTTTTAAAGGATATAATGTTAAACTAAAAATACATTAAAAACGGTGGATACGTGGAACCTAAATTAAATAGACAATATATGCACCATCTAAAAAGAACATTATATGATAAATTATTTTTATTGTGTTATTTTATTTTATATCATTTTATTTTACATCATTGTATTTTATATTATTTGTTTTAGATTTTTTTGGGAATGTTGGATGATCAAAGTGTACGTGGGAGATGCCTATTGGTGGCGATGAGGTTCGCAACCCATCACACCGCGTCTCCCGCAGGGCGAAAAGAGAAGGATGGAGTACCGCATCGGTTAATGTGTGACAGTCTATTATTTTTGCCTACCCTTTCGGGGAGACGGCGTGATGGTTAGTTAGTTTTTTTTACATAAAATTTTTTCTTAATTTTTAATTTAATTCATATCTCTTTTTAGTGACTCGAAAGACGGAAAATGCCCTGGAACATACCCTGTTACATATCTATGAAATGCCACCTTGCATGACAACAGCAAAACATCCATTATGTCCGACTCCCTGGCGTCCTAAAATGGTCCTCGTGATCTCGCTAGTCCTGGGCAATGCGATCACTGACCTCATCATCAGCGTCAATGCAAATAGGGAGAAGGCGTAAGACGTATCTTTGGTGCCACAAAACCGAAACGCACCAGCTAAATAAGGTAAACCCTACATAAATTCCTTGGAAAAAACAACCGAAAACTACCTCAGTACATTTTCCAGAAAATTCCTGTGGGGAGAAAGCATTCACCATAGTGATCCCCAACGTCATAGAGACCTTACACTGCACTATAAAATGAACGTTTAATTTTGAAGACGTATATTTTTAGATGAACCTAGTTAATTTTTAGTATCAAAAGTGGTATTTTTAGATGAACCTAGATTTTTTACTAAAAAGGGAACCGTGGATCATGTGTTTTGGGAAACTATGAGCAATTCTAAAAACAAAACTAAAAATACTGTTTTTCTTCTGTGTTCGCCAAAACTTTATGTTGTATATGTTTAATGTTTATTTTTTATATTTTTTGTATACAACACTCACATTTATTAAAAAATAAAAATTAAATATCAAACAAATTTCGGACTAACCAGCCGATCATATTCATCAGTGATATATAAATATTTAAAATATAATAAAATTGTTTAAAAATATGGTCAGTTTTGACAGTTTTATAAATATTTAAAATATTATAAAATTGTTTACAAATACTGTCAGTTTTAATAGATGTTATAATTATAACATGAATGAAAAAATATAAATATATGTAACATGTTATAAATATAACTTCTGTCAAAAGTGATCATGTTTGTTAACAATTTTATAATATTTTAAATATTTATACAATATCACTGATGAAGGGCTGGGTATTTCGAAACATGTTTGATTTTTATTTTTATTTTTTTATAAATATGAGTGTTGTATACAAAATATATAAAAAATAAGAAACATTAAAAATACTAAATTTGTAAATTTATTACAATTTTACGTCACAACACTATGGTAAGCCGCTTTTATGTATATGATGAAATAAACATTTTTACGTTTAAACACTTATCATTCAGTGCTTTAAAGTAAAGTGCCTCGTGGGTGTATAAAACAAGACGCTTTTATAGTGCATCAGAATATCTTCCAAGAAAGAATACAGGCGATGTGGAAGTAATAAAATCACCATTGTCCATATAAAATTTTACACTTCATCGGTTTCAATCGAGAGAGCATTCCTCTTGCATCGAACGTTCCAAATACAAATAGTTTATCTTTTATTACTTTTGAAGTGAAACATATAAATGAAACGTTTCTTTATTTTATGTTATTTGGCTCCTGCTGTAACAGAATACTTATGGAAATTTCTAGCCGAAAATTCATAAAATGGCAACACATTTTTTAAAAATGTCATTAACTGATATTATGGTTTTTTTCTTCTTTTCTACTGTATTTAATAATGTTGATAAAAATTATCATTTTTAAGAACTTTTATTATATTTTACATGAGTGACATGATTTGCTTACCTATTATCAAATAATGCTCAAACATGGCAAAATATGTCACTCCCTTAAAATATTATTAATTAACGAGAAAACGATCATTAACTATCTAAATATTTAATTTATTGTTTCTTGAACAATGATATAAAACTCCATATTAAATAATTAATACTAAAGAAAATATCAGTTTTCTATAAGTTTTATTATATTTTATGGGAATGACACATTTCGCCCTTCTAAGGCAGTAGAAAAGAAAAAATATATAATTTCATTTAACAATGCCTTAGAAGGGCGAAACATGTCATTCCCACAAAAGATAATAAAACTTCTTTAAAACTGACGTTTTCATTCGTATTAATTATTAAATTTTAATATTTTAAACGGATATTTACAGGAAAAGAAACAATAAATATTGTTCTTTTTATACATTGATCAATAAAACGAATCTTATTTTATAATGCTTATTGAAAAAAAACTGCGTTTGTTATAATTATAGTAAAAAAAAATGATATGGAGATGCTTTATTTGTAAATATAACGCTGTTTTGAAGAAATCTACATTTCAGTTGTATTATTTGTGATTTGAATAAATATAGCAGCACTTAGTATTTTTACAACACTTTTCACAGGCATGTTACGGTTCTGATGTAACCTTTTTCAATGTACAGTTTTTTTTATTAAATTTTGTTCATTGAAAAGGGTGATATCAAAACTGAAACACAGTGAAATGTGTGATAAAGTGCGGTAAAAATACTATGTGCAGTTATATATATTCAAATATGAATCTACAGTTCAAAGTGAACGAGAATATGAAGAAATCTATTATTTGTAATTGCAATTTTTATATTTAAATCTACAATATTTTAAACAAAATGCCGCTAGAATATGAAAGACTTTAAAAAAAAACTAATTTATGTGGTCATTATATAGTTTTTTGAGAAAACGAGTGTAATATGTTGCAGACCAATCCTCAGGGTTGTAACCATGTACAAAAATATGTTTTAATACTACACCTACTTCTTCCTCAGCCTATTCCCGTCCACTCCTGGACAAAGGCCTCCTCCATTCGCTTCCATGTCACTTTGTCTTGTGCAGACTGCATCCAGTTATTTCGACGTGTCTGTTCAGATCACCCTTCCACCGTAGTTGCGGTCGCCCTGCACTTCTCTTTGCCGTCCACGGTCTCCAAATCTGCAGTCTTCTTGTCCATTTTTTGTCTGAGCTTCTAGCTACGTGACCTGCCCATAGCCATTTTAGAGTCGCCACCCGGTGGATGATTACAGTGACCTTTGTTTTTTTTCTCACTGTATCGTTTCTGACTCTGTCTCTTAGGCTTATTCCTTACATGGCGCCTACTTAAAGTTCAATAAAAAACATTTTTGGAAATATTCAACTACCTTATTTTCTCTTAATTCTATTTGTACTTATTTTATTTTACGTAATAAAGATCGTGTTAAAAACATTCAAAGCATTCATCTAATGATAAATTTATGTACTCCTTCTTTAAGTAATGGACTTTAATTTGATCTTATCCGTTTTATCTCTAATTAACTTATTCGCTGTACAGGTTGAGCTTGTTAGTACAAAGTTCACCCTCTGAATACAACCATACTAGGTCTTGTATTCCCGGTGCATTCAGAAGTTTACGAAACCTCTTTCCATCATCCGAAAATTTGTGCACAGTTTGTGTGAGAGTCAAACTCAGAACAAGACGCTGTCATGGAAGGCATAAAGTTTTTGATACGAACAGATCAGTTCTCTCACTTCTTGTTAATGTTCATACCAAATATACTCGTGATTTAACGCGATAATGTAAACAATATGTAAATTATAAGGGGCTCAATATTCCTCTTTTCTTAATGAAAATTACTTCATTAAACTAAGTTTTATTATTTTAAATACGATTACAAGTTTCTGTTATGATAGGACAACTAAACCCAATATTTTTTAATTTTCGTAATTTAACGTGATAATATAAAAAATATGTAACTGATATCTGTAACTGAGCTCAATATTCCTCTTTTCGGAATGAAAATCACTTCATTAAACGAAGTTTTATTATTTTAAATGGGGTTATAAGTTTTTTTTATGGTAGGATAACTTAATCCAATATTTGTTTAAGAACCCTGTAACGTTTGACCTTCTTAATTCTAAAATTAAATATAAAGTAATATTATGAGAGGTCAATAATCCATTAGTAGATCTTTTTTCTTCTCTATAGTATTCACTACCTAACTAACTAACTAACCATCACGCCGTCTCCCCGAAGGGGTAGACAGAAAGAATGGACTGCTACACTTTTCTTTCCTGGCATATTTTTCTCGCTTCCTCAACATTCATACATCGTGTCATGCACGCGCGTCAATTTCTCTGACTCCTCACATGGTCGATATTCAATATTTGATTTATTTGATCGTGCCACGTTTTCCTCGGTCTTCCTCTTTTTCTTGATCCATTTACATCGTTAACATATACATTTTTTACCATTCTTTCTTCATTCATCCTTTCCATATGTCCAAACAATCTTAATGATCCTTTCATAATTTTGTTCATAACACCATCATTCGCACCCCATTCACTTCTAATATTTTCATTCGACACTATCATACACAGAGTATCCACACATTCAAATAGTATTCACATTTGAATAATTGTTTAAAAACATTGTATTTTAGTCTCGTTTTTGACTAATTCAGTTATGAACATATTAATTTATATTCTGTTTCTTTCACAACGCATACGAACAAAAATGTTAATTTTCTAGAAGTTTTAAACTTAAGCATATTTGTGTAAAGCTTTGTAAAAATACAATGTATTTTCAAAATGAAATAAAACTTCTTTAAAATAGACCTCATACAATTAAACTATCTGAGCATAATATAAATTAATATTTTTATAACTGAATCAGTCAAAACAAGAAGTTTTCAATTTCAATCTCAAAGGCCTAGATCTCTCTCAGTGTTTCGGATTACATTTCTATTTATGAAGCCACATCCCTTTAAGGATAAGGGTTTGCATCTGGGGTACAAAAATTCGATATCGAGATACTTTATGGCGGGTTCTCCATCGAAGGCATGGGAATGAAATAATTTGAATCAAGATAGATTTAGAATTTCGGAGATTTGGTATGGCATAAGGGCCCCTTAGGACCTTCAAATTATCTTATTCAAATTAAATCCGATTTATTTTTTCACTTACCAAGCAAAATAGCTAGGTTATGTTTCGAAGTCAACGAAATAGTCTCAAATATAAATTTACATACTATTTTAATACGGACGAGTAACTTTCAATTGGATTCTAAAAATTTCAACAAAAATCAAATAGTATTTTATACAATATTTTTAGATTATTTTTGGAATTGATTTTCATCGAAAATATATGAAAACTTTATTAAATAGTCATTCTGATTTAAGAATATTTATAATCATAGGTCTAGCTTTTTTCAGAAATTAACATATAAGTTACGTTTATATTTGTTTAAAAAAAATCTTTCAAATTAGAATTAAACACTTTTAAAACGTTGTATAAAACCGCTTTATTTTGAGTCAGGAGCGCCAACCGGTTTACCTCTGTAATGACCTTCGTCAGGGCTATACTTATCATTTTCATCAAATATATAAAAACTTCTAGAAAACTGGCGTTTTCATTCGTTTTAATAGTATTATACATAGCTTCTAGTTACATAATATACATTGTGTAGTATACAAGTATACTCGTAGTATCTTCTGTTATGTTGAGATCGTGGGTACTCTCAGGGATGTGATGTCTCAATACAAAATCTCGAAATTACGTTTGGGTGGAGTTAAGTCACTGGTTCTATTGTATGTAAATGTCAAACTAGCACTAGTATTAATCATGTTGATTAATAAACCGTTACACATACATTTTGGTTTCAGTCGCGGTTTCTAAATAACCCAAACCCCTAGACTTCCGAGGTGTTCCGAAATAAGGACATTTGTACCTAAATGAAAACGGGGGTGTGAATAACCTCTAAGGCTACAAGAGTAGACACATACAAAATTGTCGTTAACTTTCATTTGATAAAGCTCTTTCCAAAATTGTGCATGTTGTAATTTTATATAAACACAAACATAATTATTTCTTCTCTAGTAAACAATCATGTAATATTCCGATTTAACATGATTGTTCACATTTAAAAAAAAACAGTAATTCTCAAAAGGTAATGTGTTGTTATCTTTCTCTCTGCATTTGGAAAAACTCGTTTAAACAATATATTTTACTTTCTAAACAAAGTTCTCTTCTTCCATATTAAATTACAAATATGATTTAACTCATTATAAATAACACAATCTCTTGACCCAGATGTAGAGATAAAATGCCGAATCGAGGCAGCAAGAGCTAGTTTAATAAAATGAAATCACTCTTCTGCAATGATAACGTAAACTTGAAACTCCGCCAGAGAATGATCAAATGCTATGTGTGGTCTGTTTTATTGTACGGGTGTGAAACTTGGACCCTGAAAGTTAACTCAATGAACAGACTGGAAGCATTTGAAATGTGGCTCCATCGCCGAATGCTCAGAATTCCCTGGACAGACATGGTTACCAATACCGAAGTCCTGAGGCGAGCTAGAGTTGACAGGGAATTGTTATCAACTATCAAGGTTCGAAAGATCTCATATCTGGGTCATATACTGCGTGGGGAAAAGTACCACCTTCTCCAACTGATATTGGAGGGAAAAATTGAGGAACGCCGAGGGCCCGGAAGGAGACAAATGTCCTGGCTGCGAAACGTGAGGGAGTGGACCGGCATCCGAAGTGTTGAGGAGCTGTTCCGAGCGGCGCAGGACAGGGACAGATTCGCCAAAGTGATCGCCAACGTTGGGGGGACCCGACAGGGCACTTGAAGAAGAAGATAAATAAGATGAATGTCATTTTTTGAGGCGATATTAAAATATAATTGTTTAATTTCATTGCAATACATGTTAACGTAAGACTTATATTCACATAACATTCAAATGCGTACATGATGCTTACGAATTCTTTGAATGTGAAACACAGTGGAGCCGGTTGGGGAAAGGGTTCTAACCATTCTGGTGATTTCCTTTCAATTCTCCATACCACATTACCCTTGTGTAGGTACGTCACATGCCCTACAAACCTCACTGGGCAAGTCTGTGGTTAATTAAAAATTCAGTCCCTTGGAACACTCCGAAAGGGAGCTTTGTCCCAAAAAAAACGTGGGTAAGATCCATGTTAAGCAAAGCCACTTATTAAAATATTAAGTCTATATCATTTGTTATAAATTTCATATTAAACGAAGTGAATGAATGATGAAAATGAATTTTGTCTTCCTACGCGATTTTAGTGAACAAAGGATTTAGATTAATAAAATTACGATTTAATGTCCTTTAATCAGATGTGTATAAACGGACTTACATTCAATAGCATCAAAGGCGGAAAATTGGACCAATTGTAATAGTGACTTAATTAATTTTTTTTTTTAGTATTAACAGACATTTTTAATTTTACATTACAAATTTAATCATTTCAAGGAATTAAATTTAAAGGTAATTGCAGGAGCGATAGAAATATGTTCCTTAAAAACGAACAATTGTCTTACGTTGATCATTACGTATTTATTTTTATTTTCTATCCTAGGCGTCTTGAAATACCACTTGGTCCTATAATTTGGTAGTTTCCCGTTGCTTTCCACATTTTTACAGCAGGTTATTAGAACCTGCATACAATTTGTACTGCATACATGTTTTAGCCTTTGTTTCTAATGACAAGTAATAGGTAGCTAGTCTATCATCATTTTTATTGTCATATGAAGGTATTTCAAAAATACTAACAACTTGTTTGCTACACCTGGACAATGCATTTTAATGTAATAAGCGTAATAAGTCCATCAAAATCAGCTCAAAATAAAATATAAATTCAAAATGGTTTAACAAAATTTCTTTTCTCAAAGTATTGTACTCGTATTATATAATAAAAATTACAATTTTACATTTTATATGAAAGTTTTATTGAAAAACATAAACCAAAATAATGTTTCAACCAAGTTTAATAATTTTTTTTTAAATATAAACAGCGAGTTTTGGGATATTCTCCATTTCCAGGTGTCTACATTATAACTCACTTTATGTTCTGTTATTCGAAACATGTTATGAGCGTTATTTTTATTTCAAAATTTATACTACTTGAATAATGACGTAAAACTCCATAATAAATTATGGATATAAATGAAAACGTCTGTTTTCTAGAAGTTTTAATATATTTTATGGGAATGATATGTTTCAACTGTTTTAAGCATTATCAAATGTTAATATATTATAGTTTGATAATGCCTTAGACAGGCAAAACATGTCATACAGATAAAATATAATAAAACTTCTAGAAAATCGATGTTTTCATTCGTATTAATTATTTAATAAGTAGTTCTATCCTTCTTATAGTGCCGTGTCGGGTAACCCCGATTAAAGCGATCACTGGCGCGAAGACTCTTTCTAAGATGGCGCTAGTGTAGATTGAACTAAAAAAATGTGAACTGTTTCTCAACATAGTAGCATATATACATATTTCAAGAATTTGTCAGACGTGGTTGTCGTAAGAAGATCTGAATGGGGAATGTTGTATTACATAAAGCGATCGTTTAACCCAACCAATGACAGGTCATAAGTTCTGTAAACGCCTCGACCACCATATTCTGTTTAAAAAAAAAACAATTTGCATCTTCGTCTTCATCTTCATCTTCGTCTCTATTGAGATACAATTAATCCTTAAAAATGATTAACCCGCAATGGGTAAAATCCAGTATTTGTCTACAAGTATTTGTATACATTCAAAATGCTCTTTCTAAGAGTTTAACTGTAGTGGTGTCTTGTTACTTTTACCATGAAGTGAAGTTATATAAAGTTTTATTTCCTTAAAAAAAATTCAGACTTTCTCAATACTGTTTATTTTACGCGATTGATGTCAAAACAACTATTTCACTGCTAAAAAGTTGTAATATGACTTTTTTACTTTACTATTTATAAAAATATTTTTGTGAGTCGGCAAACCAAACTGTCAAACCCATACATAATTTAATACTCATACATAGAAAAAAATATTGTCATACATATTAACATACTGTGAGGAATATTTTTTTATGTAAAGATTGTGTGGATATTTAATGAACTGAAAATTTGGTCTTTACAACTTTTGAAACTGGGAAAAAAAAAACGATTTTGTCAGTATTTCTTTATTTATTTATGTAATAGAGTACGCAGTTGGCTGCAGATAATCATGTAGGTTGGAAAAAATACTTCTCATGTGATATGGAAAAGTTTCAGATAATAATAAATTGAAAACTAACATTGATCAAGGATTATTGATCGACCGGAAAAATGTCAAAAAACTTTTACGATTCTAAGAAATTCTTAGAAACGTCTAGAATAAATAATAGCGTCATTTACACAAACTGCCGTAATTTTTATCGCAGTTTCCTCAAATGATGAAGTTGTTAAAAATACATAAACCAAGGGCTCGGCGGAATTGGCAATAAGAAAAAAGGGAAAATCGAAACTATTCCATCGTCGATCTTTTTCTCTTTATCTTTAACTCACATGTCTATAAATAGGATGATTTCACAATATTTCCTTAAATATTTTAGACATTAAAAAAGGATCCCTGACATGATTTGGACATATGAAACGAATGGATGAGATTAGAATGGTTAAAAAGTTGTACACAAGTAGCGTGAGTGGAAAAAGAAGCCGAGGACGACCGAGGAAAACATGGCATAACCAAATTAATCAATTACTAAAAGGCGGCCACATTCGAATTCTGGATAATCGACGTGCGTGCATGGTACGATGTATGAATGTAGAGGAATCCTGAATGGTATGCCAGCACAGAGCATTGTGGCGATCTATCCTCTCTGCCTACCCCTCCGGGTAAATGGCGTGATGAATAGTTAGTTAGTTATTTATATTATACATATATTTTTATTTACGGAAAATCATTTTCAATTGTTTTCTTCGACTCACAATATGTTCATTTTTTACGCATTTAACGACAAGACTAATAAAAAACAATTTTTTTGAGTCATATCTTTTATGGTGACCTACACCGACGACCTTCGTGCCAGAGTGGCAAGAGCTATGACTGCCACACCTCAGGTCTCGAGTTTGATTCCCGGCAATGGCAGTGGGATTATAACACTCATTTCGATCTAATGTAAAATTCACATGACAATGAAATCGTGTCGTGAGAATCAGTATAAAAGCTAAGAACCAATTGTAAACAGTAATAGGATTCAAATGACCAGTTGAATAAAAAAATCACAAATATATTTGTTATTTTTAAAACAATAACGTAAAACTTCATATTAAATAATTATAATGCAATAATACGAATAAAAATAACTATTTTCTAGAAGTTTTTTTATATTTTATTTGAATGGCGTGTTTCGCAAGTCTAATGCAGATTGTGATAATGCCTGAGAGATAGGCAAAAGGTGTCGTTCACATAAAATATAATAAAACTTCTATAAAACAGGCGTTTTCATTCGTATTAATTAAGTCACTAGAAATCATGATCGATTACGTTTTTAATTTTTTTTTATTTTAATGTTTTGCATAAAGTATTACTATAGTTACTCATGTATTGTTTTTAATATTTAATTATTTTAAATTCATTATTTAATTTTACGCTTATAACAAAAAAAACAGAAATTTAAAAGATTTCTCATTGTATCCATGTCAGACAGTTTAAATGAGTATTTGATTTCGGATATTTGTAAAGATTCCTATATTTACATACAAACAGACGAAGAGACAATGTGAAAGCTATACCAAAGCAGTCATTAAAGTTCTAGCGTGTACCTATTATATTTACATATATGTCAACGTTGTACATTCATACACTACATTCATGAACTCTAATATCACTGCCTTGCTCGTTGCTATTGGATTCGTAATAGTATATTTCACAAAACATAAATTTGTACAAGAGTTGCAATTTCATTGTATTTTGCTAAATCGTATAATATAAATTCATTCCACTATTTGATACATCAAGTAATATACTAAATTCTATTCAACGAGACAAGATAAGATAACGACCCCCTTGGAGTTCAAGGGTGTAGTTTAATTTATGCGTTACCAATACCGACTTAATTTAAAACAAATAAATTTCACCCCAACACTTGAAATCTTATGAAGAAATCTTAAATAATTAGCTTTATTCTTAGAATGAAATAAGTCGACTAAATAACATGGTAATCTTATGTATATCAATTTAACGAGCAGAAGTTCTGAACTTTAGAAACGAAATATTTTGAATAAAATTTGTACTGATTGTAGCTTTGATAATATTGTCCGACTCACATTTTTTATTTCAATATATTAAGATCACTTTGTATAATATTCCTGAAATATGTATTTTTATATAGAACTGACAAAAGAAGGATGAAAGTAGAATAAATGCAGTAGAAATGAGATCTCGTAGATGAATGTATGGAACAGAGATATCTGAGATATCTCTACATGAGGGAGTTTGGTAGCTATCCGTGGCTTTATCCAACTGCATTCCTTTTGGGCATGCTGGGGACCACTGGTTTACAGATAAAAAGGGATGGGTGCACACTTACCAATTCCTTCAGACTTATCAGGGGATTTTTTTGAGAATTCCGTCATCTTGGAGGCTATCCGTCTTTATATTCCGGATGGTTAACTTCGACAGCGTCAGCACAGACTGTTTTATCTTCCAGCATGCAGAACCAACTTGCTTCTGGTGATGCTGGTAGGGAGAGCATTTAAACTGCTGAACATGATCGCTTCGGAGATCGATGTCTTTCATATTCGTGAAAGTACGTTCAGAAGACAAATACTCTTGACTTTGCAGAGTATCTTGTATTCCTAATGTCGAACCTTCTCTCATGCGTTCCTGGTATTATATAATTATTATATTTTACCTGTTCTCAACAGATGTTTTAAACTTTAATAATTGTTTGTAATATCTTTTGAGAAAATAAACTGATTTGATTTGATTGGAAAATCTGTTAATGATAGAGTGTCAAATGAAAATATAAGAAGTGATTAAGACACTGAGTACAGTCCGAATGAAAGTGTTGTGAAAATAAAATGTTTTTTAAAAAGTTATTTAAGTGTAATTCCACAACACAAAGTGATGGCGAATATAGAAAGCACGTTGATTTTTAGAACTTCTTAAGTGACCGACATTTAATATTTGATTGATTTGATCGTGCCACGTTTTCTTCAGTCTTCCTATATTTCTTGTTTTAATTACACCGTTAACATATACTTTATTCAACATTATTTCTTCGTTTTTCCCTTTCCATGTGTCCAAATCATATTATTATAATATTTAATATAATATTATGTTTTGAATATTTCATGGCAACAGTCGTTTTGAATTTTAACTTTAGCCAATCGTCAAAAATATCAGTTCAGATAAAATCTTACCAAAGTGGTTGGCAAAACCTTTTTTTTATATACATCATTAAATATTTCTAGATTATACACTTGAATATTTTAGTAAAGTTAGCTTCAAACGTAAAGCGATATCAGCCCATGAGAAACGCAAAATGCTTGGAGAATAATGACCGACACGCCATAATATTCCTAGTAAAAAATGGCTGTTAAATGTAATGGAACATTCTGGTGTGCTTTCTGTTGAGAAATGGCGATAGGTACCTACTTGCGATGAAACTATACCTGATAGTCACAACCCTAATGCATCAATACCTCCTACAGGGAAGCTTGAAAATAACTGTTAAAAAAATCACGTTTGAAGGTATTATTATTAGAATGATGACTTTGAATAAATCATGATGTAATCATAGCGCAAATAATGTTGATATCTATAAGAAACAAAATTTGATTACAAATTTGGGGTGTATGTCAATATAATATTTTATTATGTCCATGAACTGGCAAAAGAAGGAAAAAAGTAGAATAAATGCAGTAGAAATGAGATCTCTTAAGACGAATGTGTGGATACTCTGTGTATGATAGAGTGCCGAATGAAAATATAAGAAGTGAATGCGGTGCGAATGATGGGGTTATGAACAAAATAATGAAAGGATAATTAAGACGGTTCGGCCATATGGAAAGAATGATTGAAGAAAGAATTGTAAAAAAATTATATGTTGACGATGTAAATGGAACCAGAAATAGAGGAAGACCGAGGAAAACGTGGCACGATCAAATCAATCAAATATTGAATGTCGGCCACGTGAGGAGTCAGCGTTTTTCCACTTTTATTGTGTTTGCTTATAATAATAGTATTTGTAGCTTCTTCAAGTAATGAATATTAACTGTCACAATAACCTTTCATTTTCTTGTATGTATAATTGTCCCTTCTAATCACTGTTTTTTCCCACCTTTGTTATATTTGTTTGTAAAATTGTCAACAGATTTCGCATACTTAAGTTTAATTATGACTAACTTTTTGCCCTATAAGTAGTAAGTCTTTTCATTTGTTACTTTAGTTGATTGTAACACCTGATGATGCCAACGTCGGTTGGCAAAACAGCGGTCGCGATACTCTCAGTGAATAAAAAGAAATGGTGATATTATAACAGTGTTTTAAATTTTAATTGTAAAAACGTTGAAGTATCGTAGTGTTTCGGCCAAAACAATGAACTATTTAATCTTTAAGGATTAATTTTATCTCAATAGAGACAAAGATGTTAATTGTTTTTTGGAAACAGAATATGGTGGTCGAGGCGTTTACAGGACTTATGACATGTCATTAGTTGGGTTAAGCGATCGCTTTATGTAATACAATATTCCCCATTCCGCCCTTCTTACGACCACCACGTCTGACAAATTTTTGAAAGATATATATGCTTATATGTTGAGGAACACTTCACATATTTTTATTCAATCTACACTAGCGCCATATGTTAAGATTAGGTAAAGGTTAAGGTTAAGCAGATATCTTTATTAATGCAATGTGAAAGGCTAAGCAATTATCTTACATTGCTAGATAACGCCTTAAGATGGTTCTCCAATTTTTATGCTTTAACTTGGACCAGTTTTTTTATACAACATTTTGAATGTATACAAAAACTGGATTTAACCCATTGCGGGTTAGTCATTTTTAAGGATTAATTTTATCTTAATAGAGAATTAATTTTATCTCTCTATTGAGATAAAATGAATCCTTAAAAATGACTAACCCGCAATGGGTTAAATCCAGTATTTATCTACAAGTATTTGTATACATTCAAAATGTTGTAACTGTTTAATTAATTTATTAAGGTTATGTTCATCTTAGTTTCTAGAGCTAAATAGGAGTTGATCATGAACCCTGCTTCTTTCCTAAAACTGATCAGAATTAACTGCCAAACTCTATATATACGATCTGTAGGCACACCGAGAAATTGGAACAAGTTCCCTAAATTATCTATCTGAGACACATGTTAACAAAATGCAGAAAAGTAAAAAAAGAGATAGAAGGAAAGGAAAAATTTAATGGTGCACTCAAAGTATTTTCTGTCTATGAAACAAGGGTGGCAGTATATAATTGAGTTTTAGTACCAACCTGCACGTATGGAAGTGAATCTTAGAGCAGGCAAAAGAAGGATATGTGCCATAAAAATAAGGTCACTCAGTGTAGAACGTGCGGAAATACAATGTTTGACTGCATACTGAATGAAAGCAAAAAGATAAGAAAAAATGTAAGACACACGTAGGCGCTCGAAATAAATTTAAGAAAAAGTCTGTATGATGGTTTGAGCATATTAAAGAATGGAAGAAAAAATGCTAGTTAAAAATTTGTAAGCAAATACGGCAAAAGGAAAAATAAATTGAGAAACGCCGAGGAAAAAACGTCATTTACAATTAAATTATTTCTTAGAGGCTGCCATTTTCCACGTCGGAGCAATCGAACAGATTCATGTCACGATGTATGATTTTAAAAGAAGCTCACTATCTCTGTAAAGATGAAAGAAAAGAACAAAGTGGCGGTCCATCTTCTCCATCTACTCCTCCATATAAACTGTGTGGTGGTAAGTTCTGCCGCACTTAAGATAAACGCATTAACTAGGGTTACACACTTTTCGAGAAAAACGCGTTTAAACTTTTAATTTTTACTTTGCTTGTATCTCGGGAACTAGATAAGATTCCAACATGAAAGTTGTACCAAAACAAAGAAAAAAGGGTTGAAAATACTCAAAAATACAAACATATATAAAAATAAAATAAAGTATACATATAATTTTAAAAAAGGGCTTATCGCTAGCAGCCTCTAATACTTTTATGCCATAATTACTAGTCATAATGCATTTTACAAATCAATTTAATGCATTTTACATAGTAAGCTCATACCTCAATTCTTCAACAATGCATATGATAAGTGCAACAACATCACATAATGCATTTATGTTAAGGATAATACCTTGTAAAATTAGTGCGATTACTCAAACAAAGTGCATTTATGACTAAGAAGCTATTGAATACTAGAAAACAAGTCTATACTTACTACAGCTAGTGCGTTTTTGTTAAGTAAAATTGTACTCGAAGTCTTAGTTAATGCGATTATGAAAACTGAAAAACCGTGAAATTGAAGAAATCATGAAATGTCACTTTGAGAAAGTTGTAGATCTCGTTTTCCTGATACCAGATAATGTAATAACTCAATTTCGACAAAAACCTTAGTTGATGCGTTTATCGTAAGCGCGGCACAGCTAGTTAGTTATAAATTCCGTACTAAATTTATTTATTTGTGATATAAAAGTGACGGGTGTTTCTGATCGCCCTGTGCCTCCCAATCCATTAGCGTTACACCACTGAAGGTTGAAACAACATTCTGGATTATGTAACTTGTATAATTTTGGATAAAAATACAGATTTGATTGTAAAATCACGTGACTGCGTTAGATTAAAGGTAGAGATTACGGTTTTCCGATTTATTCCTAAACAAATTAATGTGCCGGGCGAAAAGCGCTGCGTTAAAAAATATGGCCATATAAATTTAGCGACTTTCGAAAAACCGGGGACAACTTTTTAAGTTTTCAGATCTCGGGATAATTATTTCCTTTCCCGTTGTTCATAAACCAGCGAACTTGACGCTTGGATACTCGGCTAGTTTCGGGTAAACAAAAAACATTTTGAAATATCGGAGAGGTCTTATTACTTTTTCTAAGATATATTTCAAACACAAAAAGCTTGGTGTGAAATTTCTAGGTAATGGACAGTTTTATCGATATAAAATACTAAATATCGAGCTTTACATAATTAAAAAGTGACGGTTTTTGAAAGGGAAGAGCAAATGACAGTTTGTGATATAAGTGTGAACGAAGAGAACTTGAAACAGGTGAGGGAATTTGTCTTTTTAGGTAGCATGTTCACAAAAGATAGTGACGGATAGTGACGGATAGTGACGTCGAAAGAAGGGTTGGTGCGGGTAAAAAAGTGAATGGAGCTTTAAAAATAGTTATTGGAAACAAGAATTTAGAAATGAAAGCGAAAACGGCCGTTCACAATAGAGTTCTGGTCCCATCCCATACATTAGTATGGAAGCGAAGCATGGAACTGGTAGAAGTAGGATGAGAGCAGAATAAATGCGGTAGAGATGAGGTCCCTAAGACGTATGTGTGGTAGAACGTTATACGACAGAATCTCAAATGCTGACATAAGAAAGGAATGTAGAGCGGAACATGGTATTATGAATAAAATTATGAAAGGATCGCTGCGTTCGTTCGGACATATGGAACGCATGGATGGAGAAAAAATGGTTAGGAAATAATACATTAATGATGTGAATGGAGAACGGAGTCGAGGCAGACCGAGGAAACCATGGCATGACCAAATTAATCAAATTTTAAAGGTTGGTCATGTTAGAAGTCGGAGGAATCGACGTGCGTGTATGACTCGTATGAATGTGGAGGAATCTAGTGAGGTTTGCCAGGATAGCTCTCTGCCTACCCCTGCGAGGAAACGGCGTGATGGTTTGTATTGTATTGTTTTTGTAAAAAGTTATAAATATTCAGATGAAATAATTTTATTATGGACTTGAATCAATGTTAATCAAATTCTCGTTGCATAAATGATGATATTTAACCCTAGCGCTCCCGGGGATTGACTTATACGTTACTTCATTATTTAAATTTAGTCAATTAACCACAGATCAATGGAAACGGACTGCCAATCTGCATATCACAGATCTAATATAAACTTTCCATATAATGCAGAATCTGGCGAATTTAGTCCAGAAGGTAGAAGGTTGCAAAACCAGTCGAAACTAAAAATAAATGGACTAAAACTGAATGTTTATCATAAAATATCAAATAATAATTACGAATGAAAACGTCTGTTTGCTTGAAGTTTTATTATATAATAATATGATTTAAGGGAATGACATGATTCACCTGTCAAAGGCATTATCAAACGATGTATTTTTAATTTTATTTATATTGAGAGTAACTTTAAGAATAATGTAACATAATGTTTTAGTGAGTCAAAGAGAATATTTTTTTTACTAAAATTAATGAATAGATAAATATGAAACATAACATAAAAATGTAAAAAAAAAATAGAGTAGCATAGTTTCATTCGCCCCGAAGAGTTGCTCCAACCATTTTTTTAAATCACTTT